>OX579653.1:9612535-10212535 GCA_951230895.1 Carpatolechia fugitivella | reverse complement strand
CTTATATGAATCTTTTTTCAATACGCATTATACGGATTTAGTATTAGAACCTCAGAGAAATAAAAGACGATAGCTTTAGCGCGAGGCGACACGCGTCTGAATTTTTTTATTAGAACCTTATCTTTGATTAGATTTTTTTAGATTAGATTTGTAAAATTTACAAACTATTTACTACTGTAGTATCTGAGTATCATAAGTTTAAAAGAGCTGTACTATGGACTGAAACTATATGACTGAAACATAGAGCGGTAGATTCAGATATTTTGAACAGTAATCAAAAAAGTTTTCCCAACGAGTAATAGTGTGACAAAATAAAAAGGGTTACAGAAGGACCACTCTCGCCTTCTTCAAAAATAATTACGTCATCTTGCCAGGCTTACTTTACTAGGGTTGGTTACTTTAACCTCCTGAGAACCAATAGTATAAATATCTATACTATTTGATATTAAAAATATCTATGTGGTTCTCAGGAGGGTGTTCTTTTGACAAAAAGTTGGTAGAAAGTACATACATAAGAAACATACATTCATGTTTTCATGATTACATGCCTTAATGGGTAGACAGAGCATCAAATATTCATAAAAGATCCCGTTTTCACACACAATGAAGATTCGTGGGTCACACTGCGTCAAGAAAAAGGAACTTGAGTGCTATTTAGTAAAATGTTATTCATTGTTTGGTTTGTTCTTTGTTAATTTTACTCTTCTGATTTTACTATCCTTCTCTTTTACTCGTTTTTGAAGACCATGTAGGTTACTGTGGTAATGTATTTGACATTAGCAATAAATTCATTCAATTCAATTATATAAATATTGGACTAAAATAATATTGTTTTGACAATACTACGTGACAAACGCCCGCGCTAGCATCACAGATAAAAAAAACTTGCGGAGGAGTTTTTAATTTGAGCTTGCGATCGCGACAAACTCTTTGGGCAAATGCTATGGAGTACATACTGTTTGGAGTGTTTGGGAACTGCGTGGCAACGCCTATAAACGACATGTCAATGTGTGCGTGCTAGAAATGGCAGTTTGTTCCGAGTGGACGTCACCGCGGCTTTACGTAATTTGTGTGGAAGTGGAGTGGACTCTCCTAGGGACTCTCTGTCTGAGGCCCCGCGCGCCGCTTTACATACTTTGTGGCATTGACTTTGTGGTTAAGAGTGTGACTCGTTGGGAACAAACGTTTCAAAGTATGTCACTCATCTCACATTTTCACCGAAAATCTTCAAAATCCGCGTGGGTCTATCTAGGATAAAAAGATTGTTAAGAAATGTTGAATAATTTATCAATAAATAGATGATAAATATTGGTTTTTATTACCATTCCGAAATCCTACTATTACATAAATTCAGAAATATATTGGTACGCGGAGGGGCGCGTCCTGGATGAGTAGCAACGGCCACTTATAAGACTACGTAAAGTTTGTGTACTGCAAGAAAAAACAAATGTTATCCATGGTCGTGTTAGGTAGTATAACGCCAAGTGCAAGTGATGACTTTGACTAAAAAATAAACTCGAAGTATTTAATTTGTTAGTCTGTTTTCGTCAGGCGTCATTAATCAATCAGTTGAACTTGAAGCTTATTATAAGACAGACCGACTCCACTTACCTTGAGGGAATCTTCTCCGCTAAAGAGCAAGTTACTTGATTAAAAGTATACAAAGCGTTGCGTCGGTTGTGTACTTGTAGGTACTACCACACCACCGGTTCAAACCACACCACGTACTCACGTGTTTAGGAATTCATACAACTTTTATGTTCATTTAATTCGATGCCCTTTGGTGAAGGAGTGTGGGTAGTCTAGTTGCTAGGGTCGATGTCTTTCTTTCGTCCGGGAGACGCAGGTTTGATCCCCACTACGTATCAATGTGTTTTCAAATTTCGACTTCATATGTATGTCTTCGATGGTCTTACGGTGAAGGAAAACATCGTGATGAAACCTGCACAATCCTGCTAAGAAATTCAAAGGTTGTGTGTGAAGTCGACTATCTATCACTAGGCCAGCGTGGTCGACTAAGGCTTAATCGCCCTAATGCAGGGTAGGCTCGAGCTCCTCGGTGGGGACGTACTCGTATATGAGCTGTTAATGATGACGGTGAAGGAAAACATAGTACAGAAACCTACAATACAAATACTTGCAAAAAAACTTAAATATGAGACAAATTAATACAAAAATTGTGACAATTTGAAACTTCTTTATTATTCAAGAAATTAGTTACGTGTACATATACGAGTACACACATGACATACGCATACGGTAAACATGAAATAGTAAAGTTATTGGTGGGGGTGTTGCGATGTGATGGTACCACCTGCCGACTTCGAAAACAAGGTGTTGCCACACTGGAGGATATGGATGTTTACATCAGGTTCAGCTTGCTAATTTGTATCCAAAATACTCAGCCAAAGAAAAGAAAGGGGCGTGGCTTTAATTTTTATCATGAAAATTAATCATTGTCGTCTGAGTAAATACATCAATACTTGCATTTAATGATTATTTCAATATTTTTTATATGTTTGTAAAAATCTATAAAAAAATACTTTTGCGTAGCATTTTTTTTATTCAAAAAGTTGTTCTAATAGACTAAATAGAATATAGGTAAATATATAATTCATATGTACGTTTATTCGACGCTCTTACGGTGAAGGAAAACATCGTGATGATACCTGCACTGCACACTCCTGCGAAGAAATTCAAAGGTTGTGTGTGATGTCGACCAACCCGCACTGGGCCAGCGTGGTCGATTAAGGCCTAATCGCTCTAATTCAAAGTAGGCTCGAGCCCCTTGGTGGGGACGTATATGAGCTGTTGATGAAATATATAATAAAATAAAATCACTGTAAAATGATTATTATACATTTTTTTTTCTTATTTTATGGCGAGTAAGATCTCCGCCCTTTCCAAACTACCTCAAGAGATACATTATAATATCTAAAAAAAGATTTAACAATGGATTAAGTGTGATAATTTTAATTGACTACTTATACCTATTATTTACGAAATTGATCGCCTTTGTTACTTTAATAAAAAGACATAGAAGGGAAATACGTACGACGATAGATAATGGTATATTTATTGAACCCGAACAGTGTTACCTACAGACAGACAGATCGTTAGAGTACTGAACGTGAGAAAGAAACATAACTTCCATTCTTAATTAGGGGCGATAATTTGACATGCTCTGACAGCTAATATTATGTTGAAATTGATTTGTGTTCAAAGTTGAATTAATTTTGACAGAGTCAATAAGCCACCGCTCTCGTAGGTGAGAAAGAATCAGAAAGAACATTCTCGACTCACGAAGTGTAATTATCAGACAGATAGATAATAGAAAATGAATCATCACGTCCAATTAGATAGCCTTTAAAGATTTAATTTTTGAGACTACGCTAAGTAGACATGAGTACATAGAGATAGTTTAGTATATTTTCAATGAAATTCTCAAAGACCATCCTCCTCACAGTGTTTTTTTTTCTAGAGAGTTCTTTTTCTATAAGAACTACCTAATATTTTTTGTCATTTTAATTCTATTTTCACATCTTTGACCATTTGTCCAGTTTACTGATAACATTCATCAACAGTCATACACGTCTCCACCGAGGGGCTCGAGCCTACTTACAACATAAAAAGATGAAAAACTTCATCTTAAATTATTATTTATTTTTAGCAAGACATGTTCACGTGGTTACATAATCAGTCTGCAACTCAAGGCACAAAGGAAATTGAAAGCCTACTGGCAGGCCCACCTAAGGAGAGGCCCATCAATCTCGGGCCTGGTACAAAGGTCCTTAACAAAGAATTATAGCGCTTTATGTACGACCGCTACTATGTAGAGAAGCATTACTTCAATTTAATGGCCACTGTGATTAGACATTATCTCTCCATAGCTTTATTACATAAATCTCGGAAGAAAATGGCTGAAGCGGTAACGACTAAATCTTAAAACTTTTAGTAGCCATTAAAATAGTCTTGCTTGTTATTATGCTTACAAATACAGAAAAATCGTTCAAAGCCAGGATATTAACAAGTAGGTACATACCTAACATAGCTTAAAGTACTGATAAGTATTATAATTCAAGTGCAAACAGTTAAATTATGTTATTATTGATACTTTGCAAAATTCAAAATTCTTGCAGTTAATAAAAAAAAAGTTACTCATAGATAAATATGGTGTCACATAAACTGAATCAAAATAATTAAAAAACATTGAAGTAATACATAAATCAATTTTCTTAAATAAATGGCTTTTCCGTTATGATTTCACCAGTATCAAGTTTTTAATATTGTAGGTTGTTTAATAATTTGACAGACGGGTCTTATGAGGGGGCACGAAAGCATACGATGATATTACAAGAATTAAGCCTCAAATATGTTGAAAGCTTTTTAAGGATAGGTACCATTTTTATATTGAATTGATCAAATTAAAGTTAGGGTCACGTTAGGGTTTACGTATTACTACGGGGCTTACTTACTATAATACTATATATATATATATGTCGGAGTATCATCGTGACACCGTGACACGTGATTATAAACTAACGAGAAATAATATGTTAAATTGTAAATGGTTGGTTTCAGTTCACAATTTTCCGTAAGTTTATAATATCGCGAGTAAGATTATAAACTAACGGCGTTCACAATCTTACGGTGACATACATATATACACACCGTGAAATTTAACTGGTTGCTTTTCGTTAAATGGAGTGTTCAGTCCATTAAACTGAAAAACTTTCCCCAAGGATCGGGGGCTGTAAAACGACAAAAAAAAATTGCCCGTTCATACAAAACCGCTCGGCCAGCTGATCGATTTACTATGGAGAAGAATTTTTTCAATTGCCAGCCCATGTTCCTTGGGGAAAGTTGTTCAGTTTAATGGATTGAACACTCCATTTAACGAAAAACAACCAGTTAAATTTCACGGTACACAATTTTACTTTATATACATATAAAGTAAAATTGGACATGTTTGGAAGAGAGTTTTTGTTTATTTATATAAAAAAAAAGAATAATTAAAGCTAAAGAAAAATATTTTCTACAAAGTAAGCACTCTCTCTAGAGTAAAACAATGTTAAAGTTGATGCTGCGCTCCATCTCCGATACTAAAGTTTGATGACCACGATGTTATTTATTTGTTTAGTAATTTATATAAGGTTAGTTACTGTTTTATTGACCGTATTAAATCAAGCCCCAATAAGGCAGCCATTCATGTTTATTTTTACGAAGATTCTGCCTGGTATGCCCAATAAATTATTAACTTGGTCACTTTTATCACAGGCCCACGGTAACATTTACTGAACGTTAATAGACGTGTGGATTGACTCGTCGGATTATGAAAGGATAATCCTAACAAAAATATGGTCTGATACAAAATATAATTTTAATACCTAAGTATTCATAAAACGGGATTAACAACTTGTCTTATTTTGTCTTATATATCTTATCTTAGGCATATTATAATATATAATAATAATTTTTCACTCAGAAAATTACGGCATCACTTATACCCGCAACAATTACTCTCCGTCAAAATGATTTAAAAACAACGATTTCAGAGCCAAAGCTCATTGAGTGATCATGTGCGGCGTCCTTTTAAGTTCATCAGGCGTGATGCAGTATTCATTGGCAGAAATTATTACGTTTGAGTGTTGATAAATGGCGGTGATTACCACGTGGCATATCCACATTAGCCTGGCCGCGCCACAAAGTGGTCCAGCTCGCTTGGGGTTTATTGATTGACAAGCGCAGACTTCGATTACATTCTCGCGACTCGGCCCAGGCATTAGCTTTACACGAGGTCTAAATGATATCTCCTTTAAATCGTGCCTCTTTTTCTCGAATACGCGTTCATTAATGCGACTAATAAATTTCAAATACAAACAGCTAATGGCCGTCGTCACGAGAACTTAACGCAAACTTAATTTTGATACTACTTGTTGGGCAATAAATCTAAATTAAGATCACTAAGAAACTATCTACAGCTAGAAACTGTATAATTATATCATTATCGCGAGATGCCATTTAGAGAGCACTCTTCAGCCTAAACTGGTGGGTATGTTCATTAATTAGTAATTTATTAACAAGCCACGGCACTAATCACATAAATTAGAATACTGACGATCTTGCTTCTACCGAAGGTATAAATCTTGTCATAAGTTTTTATTGAGCCTCAAAAAATTCTGATCATGACGAACCATTCATGTGTAATTGGGTTCACCGGCTCCACATAAAATATGAGTTCTTGGCCCGCGAAGGTTTATAGACAACATAAACACTTTATTGAGTTTGGTCAGGATCTCTATATTCTTTCTTTACTAGTAGCAAAAACCATAGAAATTGAAAACGACGTATATGTGAATACGCAAGCTTTAATTAGGTTCGCTTATAATCTTTAATTGCATCTTGTAAAATACATTATAGATGTGTCGAAGTAGCTAATGAAAAAAATAAACCGGTGTTTTGTGTGACGTTTTAGCTGTGACGCAGCGGGCGACCGGAGGAGCTGCGCGCGCGCTCTTTCGCTCCCGCCTTGCTAATGAATTGATACCAGTTACTTCTTCGAGCAATAATTAGCCCAAGCCGTGAAGTCGCTTACATGTGAGCTAATTGAATTCCAACATCTCATTTTTGATAAAGTGTAGTAGCTACGGCCGTTTCATTCTGTTCGGGAGACTTCTGTTCGACCTCGACCGAATTTTAAACTCATAATGTACTTTTATTCGATTCTCTCACAGTGAAGGAACACGTAAAAAATTCAAATGTTGTAAGTGAAGTCAACCAACCCACACTAGGCTGTAGTCGACTAAGTCCTGAACCTGTGCCTCCTGATCTAGGGTAGGACAGAGCTCTACGTTGGGAATGTAAAAACACGTTCATGGCACTCTCACGTAGTGTTTCAATTGTTTAATGAGGTTGCTTGAAGTCGCTCAGTTTCTAAAGTGAACAGATACGAATTACGATAGTAGAAAGAAAGTTGTTACGCCTCTGTTGTCACTGAAGGTATCTATACTGTAACTGCGATTCAAAGTAAGACAAAGAAGCGCGACACAGAGTTACACCGGGGTTGCTATTCAAAATTTTCTGTGAGAGTTCCAGTTCAAGTGAGGCTCATTTAAGCATAAAATTACATTGTCTCGTCCACATTGTCGGGTGGCAATGAACTGCACTTTGACATAAAATCGCTTTGGACGTTATAAATCCATTTCATTGCCTTAATAAAGGATGACGAAGGAATTCGATAGTAGAGCCATCATTTACCCTCGCCTATCTTCCATTGGCCATAGTCGTTAATTAGTTTCTGCTCGGACAAGGCATAGAACCACTGACAGGATCCATCCATCTATACGGGCAATAACTCAACAGGTCTACTTTTCACAAGAGGATCATAAAACATAATGCACCCGTTTTAGGAGTAAAAGGGGTAATTGCCAAGTGTTTAATGACTAAAATACCACTTTTCAATTAGTTTCGATTGTATCCTCAATTGGCATAAATTAGTTGCTAACAATGGCTAACGAGGTGAAAATAAAAATAATTATTAAAGAAACGTTTAGCTTAAAACGTTGCCTGAATAATTCTTTTTTATTCAACAAAGTGCGTATGTCAATCAGAAGCGGTTAGGTCCACATTTTGTGGTGGAAATAATAACCCTCGTTAGCTTTAACAAAGAGTTGGGATGTATGTAAATTTGTAAAAGGATCGACCACAAAAAATCCAGGCACACAGGGTAACAGGTGTATTCCTGATTTCTAATAGTAGCATTCGTGCTGTTATTATTGGGATGGATTACGTATTAAATATTCTTTTTTGTGAACTTTTACTTGCATCACAAACTTTCGGTTTTAAAATAAAAAAATTAAACCTTCTACTTTGTATGATTTGATTATGAACATTAAAACACAATTGCGTGAATCAACAGATGTTTCGCTGCAACATATATTTTAAATCAGTGATTTTTCTTTTTTACTAGATATTAGGGTGATTCTAATCTAAGATTTGGATATTATGACAATAATTATCAGTTTGATAAGTTGTCAATCCACTTTCTTATTTTTACCAAATGTACTCTTATGTGTGGTGTTAAGTAGCTTGAAAGTGCTAAGTTTTTACACCACTGCCCAAAAAAGGAGTGTAATGTGTTTCAGATTCATGTATATGTGAGTTTCTTTGTTCCACCATAGTAACTTCTAAATGTCTGAACAGATTTGGATGTGTGAGGTATTGTTAGAATCCTTAGGGTAAAACCCGGATAGATGCCCCGAGGGTATAGTGGCCCCGATTGTGTTATTTTAGTTTCGCAGAAGAATCATATGCATTTTTACTAATACTGGCGGCGAAACTCTGAAATACTCGTATGATCGAATTTGCGTAGATTGAAGATGTACCGAATACAGCGATATTGAAGTCGATCAGGTTTGTCGAGAAGTTCAAAGTCAAAATCAAAGTCAAAATTATTTATTTCCATAGGATGTTATTACATCACTTAGATCCGTCATTACATTTTTTTGGGTGAGTTCACTAAGACAATGGCGGAATCTGTGGAGAAGAGCTCCGAACTAAGGTCCAGATAACACACATCAGCATAATCGATGATTGGCAAGCAGAGGGCCTGTACTAAAGTCCTCTTAGCCTCGAGTGGAAGAAAGTTTTTAAACCGGTACAATAGCCGCATTATTACCCTGCGACTAATACTATCCACCTGTTTCCTCCAACCCATAGAGCTGTCCAGAATCAAGCCAAGATCCTTGAAATCAGAGCAGAGATTTTTTATTGGAATTAATATCTAGTTTATTAACATCAATTTTTGCGAGTTGTCGAGAGCTACCTAAATGGCCTGGCATTTGCCAGGGTTCACGAAAATTCCAAAATTCGATGACCAATGGTGTATGTTTATCAGGTCCTCGTTGATCTTCAGCACTGCTTCATCAATATTATCACAACGGCATTGTGTATCCTTGTGTGAAATAAAGTATATTCTATTCTATTCTATTCAGCTGAACGTCATCCGCATTTACAGATGGTAAGAACAGCGAAGAGGTTTAGATATTTCATTGATGATAACTGAAAATAGTAAACGTGATAAAATTCCGCCTTGAGGTATGCCAGTGACCAAATCACATCATTGACTCGGACTTCTTCTAGTTCATAGAAATAATCATACAGTACGTTTATCAACATTTGCCCCCGCGCTGCGCGGCGTGGGCGCATCGGATGCTATCGTATCGGAGATTTACGAACCGTCCCGCTCTCCCCCAGCCCGTTTTGAGTTATATCTTATTACACTTTTATTGCATACTATAATATAGCTATTTGTATAGCTTCCTCCCACTAAAGATTATGTCGATACTGGTTAATAGTGGCAATGTTAACAGAAGGAGGCGGGCTATGAGTTGATCATTATTTCACCGTATCATTGTGTTTTTTGAGATAAATTCTAGTATTAGTCTTTGTAAATATTATAATAAACTGGGCTAATATTATATTTTTGAACTAGCGGTCCGCCCGCGGCTACGCTCGCGTTATGTAAGATTTTTCCCGTGGGAATATGACTTTTCCCGATAACAAGTATACTTACTATGTGTTAATCCAGGGTACAAACTATCTCTATCCAAATATCATCCAAATCCGTCCCCTAGTTTAGGCGTGAAAGCGGAACAAACATCCAAACATCTAAACGTCCAAAATATTTTCACATTTATAATATATTTTTGAATTTTTGAATAACATACCTTGTAGTACGTACTAAAATCACTGTAATATAACTTTTGGAATTGAGTTGTGCGTGCAGTTAGTAGAAATAATTATTAGCATTTTTTTTTTTTTGGATTTTTCCTTTTATGTGTTTATATATATATCATCATCAACCAGCTCATACACGTCCTCACCGTAGGGCTCGAGCCTACCCTGAAGCCACGATCGATGATCGATCAGGCCACAGTCAACCATGCCGACCTAGTGCATTCTAGGTTGACTTCACACACAACCTTGAATTTCTTCTCAGGCGCGTGCTGATTTCTTCACGATGATTTTCTTCATCGTAAGAGAGTCAAATGAGCATACATATTTTGAAATTCAAAGACACATTGGTACGTGGTGGTGTTAGAACCCACATCTTCCAGACAGGAGGCAGCGGCTCTAGCCAATACACCACCGATGCTCTCTTTGCACACACCTAGTTATGGTCAGTGTTCAGGACTGACCCTGACCATCCGCCTTACTCAAATGTACCTGAAAATGTTTATTTTTTATTTATATTACCTTCACACCCCTTTAGCCATCACGTTGGGTGCTTGAGCGCATCACTTCTATTGGCAGGCTAATGTTGTGATACGGTCCAATTATGGAGCATCTGCCGACAAGGCTGTGCGCGTATCTCGCCGGCGCATCACCGTGACGTAGGCGCGGGCGCATCGCAACCCTCTCGGGTGCTCAAACCGTTAAAATGAGTAATGGGGCAGCGGCGGGCAGAGGTGCCAAACGGTTTGGGAATGCCGCAGAAAAGTGAGGACTGTTATCAGTTTTGTAATTTTTTTATTGCATTCCGCTCTTAATAAAAGGCTTGTTTTAAAGTATTACAACACAATACAAATATTCTTTATTGACACCATTCACAATTTACAAGAAAACATTTTTACAATTGGTTGAGTCAATTAGGCGGCCGTATTGCTAAGGTAGCAATTTCTTCCAGGCAACTTTTCGGGTTGGTGGCTGGTTTCCTACAATAAACTACATACAAATAGCAGTGGGTACTTGAAATAAGCGTTACATATAAGTTTTCAAAAGTAAAATAAAAAATATAAATGAAATGTATGTAATATAAATAACATATGCATATACTAATATATACTTATCACTATAGTATACATAGATATGAGTGAAAGGAAAAAATTATAATTGAATAATTAGGATGAGGAGACAGAGGTTAGGAAATGCTTATTGAAATGTTTATTCCACAGTCTAGTGGTTATTGGACTCTAAAGGATTCAGCATAAAAATCTGTGGAGGAAGAAGGAGTGTCAAGAGAGAGGCAAGGATATGTATTAATGATTTATTATTCTTATTTTAAATGAAAACAGAACGAGTAAGTAGGCGAGTGTTTTCCGTTTTAAATAAAACATTAATAAATAAAAATCACGGATTGTTAATGATTTACTGAAATGAAAATATAAAAGAAAAACTTCTCGCGTTGATGTCTTCTATATGAAAAAACTCGTTTTCCTGGAATCAGTGCGGTACAAATTAATGTTGCGACTAATTTAAACTGTCCTTCCGATTGTGTTGATTGAAAATTATGACGGAAGGTTGCAATGAAATAAAGGATAGTCAAAATGAAAAACATTCTGAATCTAGCGCAAGCAAAGGACAAATTGACACACATGAACACGAACAAGCTATACGTATAAAAAATATTCAAATTAATATTCAAATCTGAATTTTAATTTAGATACCTAGATTGAGCATTTCTGCCATAATCTTTCGAGAAGAGGAATATATCTCTGTGGCTTACTGAGTAAGTGTAAACCTCCGAAAGTAAGAATACAGATTTGTATTTTGACTGGTATCATAGTTTATCAAATTAAACAATTATACGTGAAAATAAAATCTATCTCTCCATATACCATTAAAGTTTTCTAGAAAACATTACCAATAGCGATAAGGCCGCCTTTGCGGACAATCTTGTGTTAAGGTTATTTGTACTGTGTATGAATGTTACATTTACTTAAAATCCTACATAGAGGAACAGTTTGACGACCCCTGCCTCAAACCTTGGACTGCACTTATTAAACTCTTTATTTAAATATGAAAAAAGTCGTAATTATCATTTAATTTCATAGTTGGGAAACGCTTATTGATTCGGACCGACGCAACGCGTGCGCAGGGCACCTGCTTCCGCCGCTGATAGGGTTAAATCAATATTTGGACTAACGTATTCAAATCCTTATCCTTCTTGGTCTTTTTGTTTCATTAGACTGAATTCTGGCTACGTCCGATTAAGATGCATTAGCATAATATCAAAGATGTTTGATATAGTAGGGAATATCTGATGATGGTATACGAGTAAATAATACAAAAAAAATAGCAATCTAAGCTTTTAAACTTCCTTTATTTATCAAGTTAGCTTTAAAAGGTGATTTAGCTCAACGCGAAACCTGTGTTTTTTTGGTTAAGTTGCTCCCCTATTAACACTTGTCCTATTTTACCTATCAAGTACATACATACATACTACATACTACATACTCTTCTTATTTACGTAAGATCACCTAACGTACCTAATTGCTATTTCTACCAAAGAGGTAATACCTTGCGGACGCGGGCTTGAATAACATAACGAAAAATAAATAAAAAGATGGTAGTTACCATAGTATCACCGGCGGTATTTAATGAGTAACAAAGTTCGGTATCGACAGGAAACATTTGTATTTGCTCCAAAATCTCACGGATAACAATCACCGTTGGAGAAGACCAGCAAAAAATCAATAAAAGAAATTTTTATCTGAGATTGATTGCCAGACCTGACTCTGATGCGCCCGAGTTTAGTTTTTATGCGCTTTCACAAAAAACTAAATGTATCAATGTTTATTTGTGACAATTTGCTTTGTCGGTTTGTGCTGATTTACATTTGAAAGGGGTTTTTGTTGCAACCTGCTACGTTACGACACGGTGAACGACACAGGTAGAGCCAAAACGCATGTTACGTGTTCTCTTGATGTTTTGATACTTAAATATTATACAATTTGATACGAACAAATTATGATCGGTCTAATAAGATTTTTTTGTAAGTAATAACAAATATATATGTCTAAACCCATAGCAGATGAAGAAAAGAAGACTTACTTAGATAATTACGCAAATAAATCAACCAGATCTAACCTTACCTTTTTTCTTACTGCGTTGATGTTCTCATGTAAGCAGTTGATAGCTTTTTATTACATACTGGGTTCAAGTATCAAAATGGCGCTTTCCCGTATTGGCGCACAGTGAAGTCCATGATTCGGGATGAAGCTATAATCATCCATCACTCGCGGCCAGACCGCACACTGCTCGCTTCCACCCAGTCACTGTCGCCAGACAGAGGTCACGTCACGTCACTGTCAATTTAAAGACTCAATTCGGCATCCAGATATATCTAAGACTTTGTACTATCTTTTTGTGAGGATTACTGAGCACAATAATTAAATATACAAAATTTGGTAAACGTGGTTTTATTTTAGGAATAAGCTCCATATTTTTTTAATAATTTATAGCGGGGCAATATTAAAAAATGTATAACAAAGTATTTTTCATGATTTAAACAATGCAAGATCGCATTAAGATACTTATAAAGCAAACAAAGAAAGTTTGATTGAACTAATATTATGACTTTATGATTGTATAATGTTATTGTATAATGTTAAGCCTTTACAAACTGCTAATAAAATTACAGGATCCGAGAGTTCAACTACAAGTGGTGTAATTGCAATACGCTAATAAATCAGTGCAGGCAGCTATCAAGGGAAAATAAAATATGGCGACCAGCCATTGCCGCGGATGCACAGTGGTACGATTTTTAATAGAGTCTTTCAAAGTGTCATAATTGTTACTCGTATGATACGAACTTGATAGGACAGCTTCAGTATAAATATACGAGTACATATTTTACAGTTAATTCTTACGTATCTCATTCAAAGCACATTTTTATGAAAACTTACCAACTAATATGTAATAAATGGAATTGGAATATACACATTGTCATGATATTTTTCAATGGATTACGGTTTCAATCCCACTTTAATTTCATTGACAGCACGCAACTACTGCGTAAGCCTGATTGTTTGTTTCTATGTTAAAATTATCTTTTCACTATTAATTGTCCAAAATATGGTTTTTAAAACATGGAGGATATAAAAAGAGCACTGTCCGTAAGTCAGCAATCGGTTTACGTTACCACTATTACTCGATCGGTTGAAAGTGCGGGTGCAGGCTACCGGCGTACGCGCAGTCAACAATACGCAATCAGCAGTCTGCTATAACTTACCTCCAGCCGACTAACCCATTCCTTCGACGACATGCAAATCGAGCTTACTCGATTAAGGAATAATAGTTACTACCATTTAATTTATTTGAAAGTTGCGTCTAGGATCTAGTCCTTTCTTCAACATAAGCAAAATACTAGGGATTTATTTTATTTATTCACAATAAACAATCTGTTATTTAATTTCAGATGAAGCAAAAACAAAAGCAAAGGAACTGCATCATATCTGAAATTAAATTTTTATCTGTTTATTATTATTTGATATTTATAGTTTTCTAGAACAATCTATATTTTTAGTTTAGTATTTTTTATTTCTGCTACTTATTTCTGGAAAACATGATGCATCAAGCTTTGAGGCTAGCTCTTACATACCCTGCTGCTGAAATTACATTAATTTCATATGAAAGTTTATTTTTTGACAAAGATAATAAAGTGGAAGAAATTTCGTTGTAGTACACCAAGTGGTAAAAAGATAATGCTCGTACACGCTACGTAAAACCATTTTTGTTCAGTTTGTTCTAAAAATAAAACGATAATTTATAAAACCTCACCAAACGCGAGTTCTAGCGAACATTTTTCAACTGATACACTCCGCCTCACACGGGTAGCGATAAAACAAAAATCCCTATCATTCCCGTCAAATCTTAAATAATAGGGCAATTCATCTTGGCATAGCAGGTTTGCATATGAAATCGCGAGTATGAGCCGAGGGCGAGCGATGACTGCTAAACACACGTACGTTGCCATTACAATGACTGATGTGGAGCGTTTTAAAAATACTGTTGGGAACAGTTATATTTTCCATAATTTTATTTCATAAAAAATACTTTTAACTTAAGGGGGTACCCTATGTGAACACTAGCGCCACTTGGATAAAAAATCATAACTTAGTGAAAACACAAAATATTAAAAAAATGAACGATCTAAATTGTTTCATTAGTCTTGTTGTATTTTTAGAATTGATAAATTCAGTTATCTATTGTTAATTGTAGTAACAGATAGATAGATATCTCTTACTACACCGTATAAGATTTTATAAAATTCGGTATTTCTAAAAATACTAAAGTACCTACACTTTTAAATGATCGTCCACTTTTTTAATATATTTAGTATTTTCGGAGTTTTTTTTTTTCGAAGTGGCGCTAGTGCGCAGTCAGGTAGCCCCTTAACAAGACAGGTCATGAAAACCCAGTCGTGCAAATCCACAGAACTCCCTGTATTTTTTTGCCATAGTAATGCCATTGTAAACTGCTAGACTAGTACCTACTCCAGAAAAGTTCCTTCTTATGAAAGTGACCAGGATACGCGGAATTGTTAACAACAACCAAAGAAAATATCTATGCTAAATTTCAAAATATGTGTGCTGCCTTCTGGTACACATTCCAGGTACTCATTCCACACTACAAACAAGGACTCGCTGGTGCAGAAATACGTTCGTATGATTGTAGATAGATGTCACTGTACAAATACGTATTCAGCGCCATCTTGCACGTTAAGTAGATACTACGTACATAGATACCCTTTTGGTGGGACACGTTTTGAAAACGTTTTGGTGTTTCGGTAAAGATGGCGTGTTATTAATATTGGAATATTTCCGGTCCCGAGCAGTCACGTCACGAGTCACGACTTCTCGGAAAGATAAATGAAGCCTATAGGAGCTGGTGCATTTGCAGACGTTAAAATCTGTTCATGTAACTTGTTCATGTAATTTTTTAGGAAGGTAAGGTTTTTTAAAATGTTGCCTAGAAAGAAACGCTATGTAATCTGAAGTTTTTGTTTCTATTCATGTAATAAAGCATTATCTATTAATTCATTGTGGTAGGCTTGCCAAAGTTTACAAAGTATTTACTGTAGAGTTTACGTTTATTATCTGACTGACTTACCTATTTGTTATATTATAATGTTTAGGTTCTGATCTACATTAGGGCAAAAAGTAAGTATTAAAAATAAAAACGGATTAACATACTACCGCTAGCAACAGACAAAATTCGTTGAATGTAAACCACTTTAGCCTTTACCCCGCCGTCTAAGTTGGCTAGTTTTTATCGTAGAGTAGCTTTGCATTTTTTTAAAGTATTCTAATTTTTATGAAAAAATAAAATAAGTTTACTAACAATAAAAAGTAACGAATTCATGCGCTTATATGTCTCCCAACATGAAAATTGTTTACGCAATCCAACTGCCATTTCATATAAACAGTCTCTGAGTGTCGCTCTAACTGACAGCCCTAGTTTAATTCCACATTTTACTACCATTAACTTATTCCCATTATCTCCGAGACACTCAGGCTGATCCGCAATCGGTCCCGTGGGGCAGGCTCGATTGCCAGTCTCCGTCCAATATCTGCAGGGTGATTTCCTTTGCCTTAAAATTCTCTTTAAAACGTTGATCTTGGAACTCAAGCGGATGCTGCACACCGATTAAACGGTGTCTTGAATACCTAATGGAGAGAGTTGAGTGGTCTGCGCTGCCAAATGGGTAGAGAAGTGAGGGTAGATTCTATTCCTAATTGCTCTCAGTTGATCCAAATAAATATGAGTAACATTATCCTTAATCAAAAATAAAGTACAGTAAATGTGTCAATGAGGAGTATGACTGCCTTTGTGTACATTGTGTAGTGTAAGTAGAAGAAATTCTTATTTAAGGAACTAAAAGTTCTCAATAGATGTAAAGATTTTGGGTAGAAATTGTCAGTCTAGTCTCGTGGCTGTGCTGGTGATCAGATTTCATTGTAATTACCGATTTACTACACGACGACAGTTCTTTCTTCAGTCTTTAGACTCAAAGTAGTCGTCTTGTTAGCTGAAAACGTAATAAATTTGATCTTACGGCGGCATCCTATGTTTTTAGAGAACAATGCTTACTATGTCATTGGGAATCAACCTGCAATTCAGTCAGAAGAGCGCATAAATTAAGGCGGTCGCACACAACGCCGCAATCCCACAAAAACTCCAATCGGTGTGCAAAGTTTGGCGATTAAGCCGTGAGGCGTGGCGCGGCCAGGTCTGCACCTGACAGTTAGTGCCGCCACTTGTTATAATCCGTTCAACTTCCGACCCTCGTCAAGGTACGCTGAGAATAAATGGAAATGCTTTCTTTTCCAGATTTATGATACCTTTTTTTATTTCACTCCTACGCGGATCTTCGCCTTCGTGCAGGAATAATCACACCCCTCGTAAAAAGTGGTTAAATGCAGTGAATTTCTTAAACTTTTACCAAAATAAACGCTTTCTTAAAAAAACGCGCTGCCGCTCTACGTAACTTGTCATTGTACTAGTTTATCACAAAAATGAACAAGATATCGACAGATTACGATGACTTAACTAAACTAAAGCAAAATAAACAAAAAATTAACAAACATAATCAAGATAATTATCGAGCCATAAATTTTGGTAGCTGAAAGTTCCCCTATTTGAAATTTTCCCAAAATACCCGACATAAATACCTCATTGGAATATCTTAAATAGCTCTGATTGTTTGGAATGTATCATCATTAATATCTATCTACAGTAGGTAAGCGTTATAAAATAATGTCCAAATTATGCTCAACCTTAAAATGTTACTCAAATTTTAATACATCCAATTTTTTTAAAGACTGATTAAGAACGAAATTTTGTTGTTTAAAAATAAGAATTAGCTTATTAAAGTTCCTTTTTACTTTTTACATTGTTTCAGAATTTCATTAAATGGAAAAGCTCGTTGAATCGTCTTGGCGTTCCCGATACAGACAAAACACAATCAACGGAAACGTAGAGGTACAATCGAAGGTTCGCTCGCAGAACAGGCATTATGATAATCACAGGTACGAACGAAATCACAATAGGTTCGGATATAAGAAAAGGGAATTCCCAAAGACGATAACACGCCGGGAAAAACGCTCCCGTAAACCGAGAGCAATAAAGACTGGCAACAATTTATTTATATGACGCTTCGGGGAGAAGTTACTCGCGGCCCGGGGGCGCGAGGTGGAATCGAGTTGATGTGTGCCGAAACCCAAATGGGAAAATGGGATGTTCCTCTATACAACGTAATCACGACTAATCCCCTATCTCGCAGCGATTGAGCCGTCTATGCAACCCCGCACCATCAGCTCCTTGTTCAACTTATTACCTAACAATGCCGATGATATGATACTCTGAAAAGCTGTAGCAAAGTTCTGTAAACTCTAGTGTGCGCTTTGAAGAATATCTTAGTAATATAAGCTGTTGAAGATAAGTTATTCCAGACTTTCCTGTAGGATTTATTATCAAAAGAGATAACTATTTCTTAGAACCAATAAGCAGACTGTAATCTGATTATCAGTAGATAATTATTTTATTATATGGAAAGCTTTTAACAAGCAAAGTTTTAATTTATCAGCATATTATGTCATTGATTTGAAATAATATCAAAAATATAGTTTTTACTATGTTTACTTTATATTTCAATGTATAATTTAATTTACAATGTTTTAATAAAACAAATATTTTACTCTTTTTTAAAAGAAAGCTGCTGGAGAAAGCGCAATCTGTGAGAAAACTATCAATAATATAGTTATTTGTGAGGTAAGAGAGAAATGTTGATTTTTCCTCAGAGAACTGATATTGAATCCAGAGCATGCGAAGGAGTCTATAATAGAAGCACGAGCGAAGCAAGTGTTTCTAAAAATAGACTCCTGAAGCTCGCGAGGGATTCTAAGGTTCGAGGTGAGAATAAGATTCCTCTCAAACCCAACACATTATTTTTCACCTGTTCCGGCAAGGAAATCATTAACTATTTACTTACCTACGTAAATATTGGTACTTAAAAATGTACAAGAGTTCTCTTATTTTCGATATAATTCTATAAGTTGAGATTTAATTATTGTATTTTATCATAATACTTTTAAATTTTTAGTTAATAAGATAAAAATAAACAACTAAAACAATAAACAAACTTTTAGGTTATGGGTGCGTTCCAAAATTGTATGAAAACCAATCCCTGCGTTCCGAGAACCGCTTAAATCAATTTTAGCGCACTCAAAGGCAGGCGAAACCCATACATACCATCTTTTGGTTTTCTAATCGCTGACGGCGCTGACAATTTGATTCGGAGCACACCAAATAAAAAAAATATGGCTTACGTCAATTATTTTACGCGCGGATATATGAAAACTTATTTCCTGTGTAAGATAATGTTCGAAATTCAAATTAATTTTTCTCTCTG
This sequence comes from Carpatolechia fugitivella, assembly GCA_951230895.1. Lineage (NCBI taxonomy): Eukaryota > Metazoa > Arthropoda > Insecta > Lepidoptera > Gelechiidae > Carpatolechia > Carpatolechia fugitivella. The sequence goes on along the minus strand of OX579653.1, from coordinate 10,193,340 downwards.
GACATGAGAATAGTTTGCATGTCTAGAAATGAACAAGCGATTTTCGGTCCTGTTTTCAGGCATTATAAAAGCCAACTTTCCGAGGTGGTGAGGTGAAAACGTCATTTACCCAACGTTTTATTTTTTCTAACCCACATATAAATATTTTAAAATATTTTAATGTGAAAGGCAAAAGAAATATTTACCTATTGTAAAAAATAGCTGACAGTAGCGAGTATGAAAAGTCGCGCCGCGAGTTGTTGACGCATAGGGCCGCTCGGATTAAACAGTCAAACTGGAAATTCCGAGGCACTAGAGCTCTGACAAAGTTGTGGCATTCGATTTGCCATCTGATTCGGACAATTAATGTTCAGTTATAAAACTAACATTCAAAACAAACAGTACGAGCGTCGTTAAGGTTAAACTGGGTAGACCAGGAGCCAGACATCAGTGCTAAAGACATCAGTTGGCCGACAGTAAGTTTTTAGAAAATCATATCAAGTATCTAAAATATCAAATAAAAAAATTCGATCTCATATTTATTGATATATTAATGTCATGTAAGCATATTCTTTGTTCATATAGGTAATGTACGACAACACGATGTTTTCTCGTTTGTTCCATCGTTCGACTGTCGGCTCCTATTCGGCTGGTACCAGCCCCTATGAGGCTTTGACACGAGCAGTGAGCTTACAAAGCGAGCAGCAAGCGAGCAGTGGGCAGACATCAACATCTGTCAGCGTTAACATACGGATTTGCGGGTGCGATGGATATTAAACTGCTAGTCTCCCCATAGTCAATGCATTATACATGGAAGTCACGTTTGCCTTTGACTTGTCATCAGTTTTTGCATTTTATATCAAAGCGTATTTTGCAGTCAGGTGATATTTTTGATGATTTATAATAAATCTGTAGGATTTTCGCTTTGTTATTGATGTTCGTTCTACAATACAATACAAATACACTTTATTGACACCAAAAACATAAAACATACAGAACAAGAGTCCAACAAGAGTTCTAGTTTGATTAATCAACGTATAATACAAATAAATATGGTTTATTGTCACCAAAACATGAAAACATACAAAACGAAAGACAACAGAACAAATCTCCTTTCAAACAAAAAATATTATAAAAAATGTGGTAAAGAATAATCACTGAACATACATAAAAAATATTTCGAAGACTTAAAAACCTTCGCTTTTTTTGAATTCGTTTATAAAGTAAGCATAGCATACTACCTCCCATCATTAATGATGACCTTTTCAGCATTTTGAAACAAAGTACTTCTATTTAAAAAATCTTCATGGCATATAGCCTTTCATTAGTTATACAAATAAATCTTTACCCCATCTAAACATCTACCGATAAATAGTATACGCATCATCAAATTCTACCTTAACTTCCCAGGTACGATATTCATTTAAATTAACGAAAGCGCCTGGAGACGTGAGCATCCTAGTTTTTCGCTAAAATTAATTTCCTAGTTTACTGGGAGTAGTAGCGCCGCACGTGGAGGACAAACGGGGCGTGAAATTAAGAATCTGTTAGACGGGTCGGTACGCGACCGCGACGACCCGACAGCAGGCAAATAGCACTATTTGTTCCACCGCGTATCGGTTAGCATAGGTTGGCATGCAACCGCGCGCCGCCGTACCGTGACGCGCAGCCATCGCCCCGATACACGAGATTGATCGAAATCAGGTAGTCACTCACGGTTCCAATTCGGACAGGTGACTGATCTATGCAGTACGTGGCAAGGATTTTGTTACGTTGATATTTTTAGTGTGACACGTGAGATTTCAGTCTGAAACATGTCTTTTAACTGAAATTGTTCGGAATATTTCTTGGTCTTCTCATCTTATCTGAGACGAAAAAAAAATATTGCATCTAAAGTAGAGTACTTTTTCTTATTGTACAACTACAACAATGTACAACTTGTAGAATTTGTGTCATGTAGGAGGTCGAAAATAATTCAGGATCAGTCATTCAGTCAACTGTTAAGTATTTTGGATATTATTGTATCTTTTTTTGTTTTTGATTTTACATCCAAAACTACTTCAAAAAAATAAATAGAAAAAGAGTTAACAATAAACTGGCGAAGATAAATAAACGAATAACATTTGGTTTATTCTCAGAAATAAATTGTTATAATATTTAGTAACCCTTCTAGAACTAGTTAATTTCTAAGAAAGTAACTAGATGTAGGTAGAGCTAATTATTGGATATCACATCGGTTCAGATTTCCCATGAGGATTACAGTAGCCGGGGGAGGGGGAGGGAAGGAAATCGTATCTTGATATCGTTTTCCTGTCCGCTAACGAGAAAACCTCGTTAACGCATTGTCGCTTGTCAATAATAATTTATTTCAGGGAAAAGGGACTCATGAAAATACGACATAATACGAACTATAAAATCTGCAAAAAAATACAATCGTAAAATAAAAAAAGAATAATTAATTGAAAATTTGTATTTTATTGTCATTATTCCACGAAATATAATTTTACACTCTTGAATTAATACTAAATTACTTACTTTTTACTATTTGGTCGATGTTTTCTTATTCTTAGAATAGAATAGAATATACTTTATTGCACACAAGGTATACTTTAGGTATACTTTCTAAACTTAGCAACTTAGCAAAGATGATGCTGATAAATCTGTTTTGCAAGATTCTAAGCGATAACCGTCGTGACTAGAGAAATACTGACAATACCGAACAGTAAAATGGTTGACTCTAGTTTACAAAACTATGTGAAAATCGAGTTAAAAATCGTGCAAGTATGTAATGTGTCAGGTCGGGCAGTTGGTCGGTCGGACGGACAGACGGACGGACGAACGAGACACGCAAGGTTGGTCCTCGGGGAATCGCGCGCACGCGGTCACGTATAAATTACCCTCGCGGGAAACGAGTCTTTGTTACCCCAACTTACTCTCTTCTAAGGTTTAAATCCTGACTTGAATTACGAGCGGCACACTTGAAAATCTTCTTAGAGACCACAACAGTCCCAAACTGTCTTCGTAAGCTATTTGTTTCAATGTTTTGTTGACCTAAACAAACCACTTTTGTTATTTCAAGCAAAAATGTTTAAACTCATCTGTATGAGACGAGTGACAAGGGTCTAAAAAAAACATTAGCGTAGTAATTTGACACTAATTAACCGTGGACGTTATGAAAGCTATACATCAACTGTTAGCCCCACCGCGCCTACCATTGGCAGCCAGTGTGATGTGACCCGCTGAGCTTGGGGTATTTCAGGAGTAATGGCAAATCTCGGGGTCTGGAGTAAGTGGTGGTGTGTCAGGAGGCATTCATCAGAGCAGTTAATTTGCGAGCAGATGAGTCACGACATCATCGCTCATCTTGTTGGAGTAACACACACGTCTACAACACTTGACGCCGAATAAGGAACGATATCCGTTTAGATATTTTGTGATATTTATTTTGGCTATAAACTGACATTTAATTATCTGAATCAACTACGCGACCTTTTTTTATGTATAATATATTTTATTTTACTGGTTGTTGTAAACAGCGCGTTATCACGGGTAGAAACCACTTGGTTTCTGTAGCCAGCAAAATGTTAGTCATATTCATACCTATCATAACATTCATATTGTAAAGTCAACAAATAAACCCACACAATGTTTACCAAAATCAAACACAAACTAATTTATAGTTGCTTTGACTACTAAACATAATCAAATCATAGCTACTGAAGATATTTACTGAACCTACTCATATTTCGGTAATAGGTGTAAATTATATATGCAATTTTGTGGGAAAAAAATATAGTTTACTAGCATATTTACTGCAATTTTGTTTAGTAAGAATAAATAACACAACTTTATTTTCCTATCAAAAAGCTAAGCTCATTAATTTTCACTAGCTGACCTTCGTGCAACCCTTACATAAATTTCAAGATAAGTTGGCTAAACAACGAGAAGTCAAATAAGCGTATAGCCCTTTAGAATGCGTCCCAAGTGACAGTCCTGTTTGTAAATTATTAAATGAAAAACGCGTACATATTGCGAGCTTTGTTTTTTATTTCCTGTTTGTCACTTTGATCCAACAACAACAACGCTATATATTTATTTCTCTGTTCATTGCGTCTAAGTAGCTGAAGACTCAATGGTTGTTTTTTTAAAACTAAAAGCAACTAACTCGATGTAGACCTTGTTGGCAATACAACATTACTGTTTGGCTATACTGTATATATTGACAGATTTTTTGACTCCCGCTCTCTCTCACGTACTCGCTCGGCAATGTAACTTGTACTTTGTTTATTATAATAATAATAATACGTTTCCGTAGTATTCAATTCGTGGTTTTACTAATGAATCAGCCCTACAATACATACAAAATGTAAACTCTTTCGCTCAGACCTGCGTTAAACCAATGGTCTGAAGAACACCGGTTATTATTATTATGTTCTGTGATTGTGGAGATTATTGGGGAAGGCTTTTTGTCTAGCAATAGATGTGTTCCGGATGAGATGAAAACTTTCAAAATATTTTTACATACATTACTTTGTTTGTACCATTTGGCATGCAGTGAGGTTATTAACATGAAAAAGGCTATTTTTTATTGCTTGCATTTAAAAAATATAACACCTACGTTTTTGTATTAAATAATATTGGCACTAAAAACCTATTTAGTGTAAATGTAACCGAAAGTCCATAAAAGTTGAAAAGTGAAATTTTCATCTAGTTATCGCTGGGAAATGAGATTCCTGCGGGCTCGGGCGCACATCAACACTTATTAAAAGGGGATTAACTCGTTAAAGTACGATTGAACTTCCTCGCTGCCAGGCGCGGAGCCAGGCTTCATGTTTGGAGGGGTGGATTTCATTTTCATCGTCTGTTTTAAAGTTAATGCAGTGACTTTGTGTACCTTATGAAATAGGTAAAACCACCATACTAATATCAGTGTGTGTTCCTATTACAAAACAAAGTCACGTTTTTCGAAACGAAATATATAAGTAACGTTTCATATGTAGTTGAGTTATACAAGAACATTTTTTGTCGTTATAAAAACAATAATATACGTTTATATATAACAAGTAAAAGTTTATAATGTTTCTCCAAATTCGGCCCGAACGCGAGACTTCACAGCCGAGTGGCACCCGCAAACTTTCCGCCCCAACATCGCGATTGCTGCTTATTTATTATAACTGTTTTAACCGTTGTTTTATTGAGCTCAACTCGATTTATGCTCCCTGAGATTGGACATCGGAAAAGTTAAATTGTTTGGTTAAACAATTTTGTTGGATGCAGTAAGTTAAATCAAAATTAATTTTCGGTACGTAATTACTGTAATGTACAGGCGCCACAATACAAAATATGATAAACTGAATGTTACGTTTACGTTTCTGTTATGTTATGTTTTGTCACTAAAGAGTGATATCTATTTCAACAATTGAACTTTTTTAAATTACAATATTTGGAGGTAGTCCTTACTCTAAATAATCTTTTAAATATTAAAATATGATCTGTACAACTGATATCCTCAGTAGATACGCGTGTATGTAGATTTACTCCCACATGAGTAGCTACCACAGTTACAGAAGTTAGGTGGGTACGGAGCGCGAACAGTAAGGAACACAATAATTCTTTGGTCAGAATAGATTGCGGTCTGGCGTTAGTTTGATTGGAGGGTATTTGTTGCCTTTACAATGAGCATTAGTGGCCGTGGGGGAGGTGAGTGGATGAGGGGAGTGCGGGTGGGGAGCGTGTGTTGTAGTGTGGAGCAGATGGGCCTTCATTACTCTCACTTTGCTGTACGCGCGAAGTCCACTAATTTGGTTTTTGTACATTTTCACAGTTAAACAAACGCTTTGATTGATTTGCTATCGTACATCCATGTTTTCATAATATTTATATAAATAAAAGTTTCGTTCCTAAATTGCTACTAAAACTGTAAAACAATACTCAGTATCTTAATTACAGTTGTTTGATTAGATCATTTTGAAATAATATTGCTAAAACAAAAACAAATAAACAGTTTTGTATTTTGTATTTTTGTAAACGGTGGCGTTGTAGTTGCTACAACACGGCGTAGTAGTTGCTACAACACGGCGTAGTAGTTGCTACAACACGGCGTAGTAGTTGCTACAACACGGCGTAGTAGTTGCTACAACACGGCGTAGTAGTTGCTACAACACGGCGTAGTAGTTGCTACAACACGGCGTAGTAGTTGCTACGACGACTTAGTACTGCTGCGAATGGATGACAATAATATTCATGTAACTAAGTACATATAATAAACCAGCTAGTTAAAGCATATTGTCCTTTTAAGCCAGAATTTTACAAATCATGGAAATGTGTGTGGAATGTTTTTTATGAGAATAGTTTAACATTTCATTGTTAATTTGACGAGGGTGGTCTCTTGAACATTTAAACATTAATAAATGTCTGCACTTTGTTTGATGACATAACATACAATTAAAACTAAATTCCTCGCATGAGAAATGTTTTACAAAGTAATTTGATAAACTTTGGTATAAAAACAATAATTGTCTAATTACTTTAACACTCGTCTTGATAATGTATTTATTTTAAATCCGTCTGGTTTATTATTTGCGAATGATAAAAAAAATAGGATAATTATCTTAGTTGTAAATACAGATGTGACGTCCTGCTGTCCATGTTAACGCAGACAAAATAATATGGACTGCGAGAACAGATCAATAATACTATTAATATAGTTATTAAAATATCAAGTGCTAAGAATATAAGAAATCACTATGAGCGTTTTCGATATTCCGTAAAAAAGCTCCCAAGAAATACATCTATATCCTCTTTTGAATGATCAAGTCATTATTACGCTCTCGAAGGATATATGATTTGTTATGGGAAGCAACAGTTGTTGTCCGTCTATCGACACGACGTAGCGACAGCAACAGATCGATGCGTTACGTCTCGTCTCGTCTAGTACCGACGAGATAACTTTGTTCTTAGTTACCCTGTAGTTTAGACTTATGATTTCATATCCTTCTCTCTAATATGTACGAGTTGTGATTAAATGTAAAAAAAAACTAAAATGATACCAAATTGAAATGTTAAAATAGTAAGTATGAACATATGAGATTTTACTGGATCTTAGCGAATAGCGAATGGAAAATGAGATGAGCACGCCTTCTTTATCCTACTGATTATACGAAGGCACGTTCTTGGGATTTCTATGCGGAATAGGAAAAATGTTTTTTTTTTCGTTTTCAAAATATTATTTTGTTTTACCCTTTTAATTGTTTTTGTCTGTTATTAAAAGAGTTACTTACGTACCAAGATTTCATGTTTAATTTTAATTTCTGAAAAACAACTTTATTTTATCTGATTGCTCGTCAATTCGACCCCTGTCCATGTGCCAAAGACATAGGGATGCGAAAATTCCGATATTTCACCACAGTTTACATTCTCACTCTTATTTTCACAACGTTTAAATTCAAATTGAAATGTTCAAAATGAGGGCATTACTCGTATAGTTGTACATTCGAGCGTACGTGAAGCGGATATGTGCAATAATATCAAAATGTCGACGGAAAAAGCTTTTACGGCCGGTTATTTCTGCCGGGAGCTGTAAGCGCCGCACGCTCTAGCAGGATACATGCTGTATAACACTTATGTCGTTTGGAATCAATTGCTTTCTTTTCTGTAGAATCGTGTCTTGAAACCATGAAATATTTGAAAATATCGATTTTTTTTTTGGTCTGTTGTGTTCTGTTAGGATGAAACCTACAATGTGAGACCTAGCTGTCACTGTGATTTTTATGATCTGTCTGTCTGTCTTGTGTTTTATCTTCTTGTCAGAAAATATGTTCTACAATGTAAATCTCAAGGACGTTTAACCTTGGTAAATCTTTACTGATCTTTACTAGTTGTATTAATTATTTGTTCCTACTCTGCTAAAACCACTCACTTTTAGAGGATAACCTCTAAAAGTGAGTGGTTTTAGCAGAGCACACTAGTCATAAGACTATTATACTAGTCAGCATCTAAATATCACAACGTGATTTTTAATACCTACATTCAATAAGCGATTGATGAATAATTCGATTGTTAAATTAAATTCGCTGGAAATATGCGACTTGACCACGCCGTAACTAAATAGCGCGTTTGCGAAATTCATTTAACAAATCCATTATAGATATAAGTACAAATGTTCTGAAAATCTTAACAATTTTTTTTTTACATTTTTGGTCCGCTACTATATTTATTTCTTTCTTAATGAACTCTTAAAACCAAAGTGACTTTTCCGAAACTTGTACCCAAGGTGGGCATTGCGTTCGAGCAGAGTGACTTCAGGCACAAGAGTAAAGTTTAAATACTATTACGTAAATAAACTCGTTTCGTTAAGGCGGTTGCGGACTACATCGGCGCAGCTTCGTTTAAAGTTTTAATCGCTTTCGAGCCGTGATAAACAAATTTTAATTAAGTTTTAATATCACGGCGTAATTGGTGGGGCGAGCGGCTATCACAATATCTTTGTTTATGAATATTTAGCTCTGCGCCGTGATCCGATAAGTACGAGACCGTCGTCAGATTACAATCTTCTATCGAATTATCTGTAATAATTTCTAAATGCAATCTACGTAATAAAAATAAAGTAGGTAAAACAATATTTCATACTTTTAAAATATTACTATGATTAATAAAGTTCACTTGTAAGAAGCGATTTTAATATGTCGTGTTTTCAAGCCTGTCTTTAAGAGAAATAAAAGCAAATAAAAAAAAACACTAGTTTGCATTTGTATAAAGCCAACTTCAACATTTAGTATACCAAAAAAGTGTTTCTGTATTAGGCGCCAAATGAGCTATACGTCACACCTTAGCAACCGCTACGGCGGCTGCTACGTCGTAGCAGAAGTCAGCATTTAAAACTATCAACGTTGTTGTTGGGGCCTTGGGGCCACTCTAGGTTTTCAATTTTTCCTTTTCACTGAGTAAAACATCTGAATGCTGCAAAAACATCTTTATGAAGGAAGTGACAAGTGAAATCAAGATAATACTCCCAGGGAGCAGTCGTGGTGGTGCGGACGATGCGACGGCGCTATTTGGAACGAAGTGTACCCCAGGGCATGAATTTAATCTCAGGATCCGCGTGTCAGATTTATAAGAACCATCGCTAAGATATTCCTTTCTACTTAATTTAGCTAGACAAACTTTCATCAAGTATAGTGAGCCATCAAGACTTCTCAGATATCCATGGGAATAGATTGCTTGAATATAAAGCTATTACCATTTCCATATTAAAAAAAATACTGTTCTTTTATAAAAAAGACATTAAAAGACGCGACGCATGTGGTGGTGAGTTTTTCTCCAAGAGTCCAAAGATGGAAAAGAATATGACATGTTTTAGCAAGTAAATAAATAGATTTTTATTGCTTTCATTCCGTTTATTTATGAATACGTATCTAGTAAATAATAAACCCAGCTAGCAAATATTAGCCTTTATTTAGTAACTACACGTAAACAAAGACTTCACTTCAGCAAGTCTCACCACAAAACTAGGTAATAAAGCATTTGTAAATACACAGAGGCTAGAGTACAATGGATTCACACCGATGCATGCAAACAAATGTTAAAAACTATCCAACCGCAAGCAGTAAGGCTCACGCTTTGAACGTTGGAGCTCACCTCACTACAGACAAATGAATATGAAAGCTAAAATTACGCCGCAATATCGTAGCATACATTTATTTGCAGTAGGTGAATACGGGAGCATTAATCATCAGTGCAGGAGGGCTGTGGTACGGTGACGGTACAGTAGCGGAACACGGACGGTGCTCGGAACACTGGGAGCGCATGTGCATCCAGCTGACCGCTGTACCGCAAACAACTGTGCTGGACTTTTAATCTCACCTGAGCCCTTATTCACGTCCAATCTCAAACCGTACAGATATGAACGACTTCGAAAATCTTAAAAAAAGTATAACAAATTAGATTACTGATTCATATCTGGTTCATATATGGTTAATATTATTATAGAATGTAGGTATGGTGACAACATTGACTTTGAAAGGAAAAAGGAAAAAATGATCTAATCAAAGAAAAATAAAAATGAAAACTGGAGATTTTTATTTTTTCATCTCCAGTTTTCATTTTTATTTTTCTTTGATTAGATCATTTTTTCCTTTTTCCTTTCAAAGTCAATGTTGTCACCATACCTACATTCTATAATAATATTAACCATATGTTACTGTAAATGGAGGCCTGGAGTCCTAAAATACAGGTTATCCTAGTTTAGGCTCCAGCCTTTACAAATATTAATAGCTCATTAGTCTAATATTATAGCAAACAACAAATTTTGTAAACATATTTGTAAAGGAAATAAATTATTTACTTACTTATTTTACTTGTATTCAGTCATATAAGCATATTTTTTTGCCAATCCTGGTAGTATGATAGATCTCTTTGTTCCCAGCTTAGTGTTTTAGGCAATTTTTAATTTGTTTTTGTAATTTCATAAAAAAATATACGAATGTATGCGAATAAGTCCTTCAGCGCAAACTAGGAGACTTGCGGTTGCAGCCTGTAACCGCTGCAGCCGTGATCACGTGCTCTCTGCTGCTCTCACTAAATAATACAACTTGTGTTTGTTCTCTTTGTGTACGGGAGGGGCACTTACGAGCCGGCCTGTATTACTAATGATACACTCTGATCTAAAGTGACGATGGTTTCTCTTCTGATTTTATTTATCTAGAACTTGTAATGCCAGTCTACTGTGGTCTCCTTCTCTGGATACGAACTCGTTAACAACTGTTAGTAGATAGATACGAGTACTAACCAGACATTTCTATTTGCCGTCAGATTGCTCTGTGGCCTTTTTTAGATTGGCTTTTTGTTATTTATATCGCTAGTCACATTGCGCGAATATAGTGTGACAGATTTATGAACCTTTTCATTTTATTCAGGTTGAAATATCGCGACTGCAAAATCTTAAACATTTTTCAGTGAATATTTAAAGTGTTTGAAATGGATATTACAGCGGCGGGGGCAGTAAAGTTGACAATGGGACATATGGAACTCACTAATCATACTTTGCTTTCTGTTTTATTTCACATTTCCATTATCGTATTTCAAAAAGGTATTGACATATGAGCCACTTTTACGAGTTTTACGCTGCGTTCACTGTACCGTAAATTTTAATGTTACACGGTATGATGCTTTAGTTGAACATTGTATTGCAAGAGTAAGTAAGAACACAGACAAAAGTTATGAGGTAAAATATAACTAAAATGAAAATAGAGGGCTTGTTTTTAATGTTATGTTGTTTACTGAATTATTTATTGTTGTTTAGTTCTCACCAATCAGCCCGACGGTTAGTTTATCTTAAGAGGACCTACGCTGCCTCTTCCGGTGAGTGGTCACCACTCCAGAGTCCAGACCATTTCAGCCTCAGCGGTCGTCATTTTTATAAGCAATGCCCGCTCACTATTACTTACTCGTAAGTTTTGCAATTCTCGGGGCTTACTTGATTAATAACAAACAATAAAAAAAAAAAACACAAGGGCTTGCGACTATAGCGGTAATATATAAATGCGTCACCAACTTCGCAGGGATAATTTGGACAGCCGGTTAGTGCTGACCGATAACAACATTATAATTTCCCCGAACGCCGACAACGGTTGGAAATGTAACTTTAATCACTTTATACGGCACTCTAGTTTGTTTGTATGGGTCTATTACGACCTTAATGTTCACGATACAATTTGATTTACGGTCTAGACTTTCCTACTCCGGAATTTATGATTGTGTGCTACCTACATAACGCAAATATTTATCTGTAATGGCAACTCACTGGGTGGACTGAAATTAAGTTCAAAGCTGAACATATTATAAGTATTTTTTAATTAAAAAATAATTAATCCTGATACAATAAAAAATATATATAATTGAATTAAAGTGTCAGAAATTATATTTGTTTGATATAAGATTCATTACGAGTAGTGAAAGCTTATTTTTTACTGTGTCTGTATTGTTGTCCTTACGCGGATGTAAAATATTCTACAGTGAAAACTTGTTTTATTTTTTGTAGAAAATTGTCGGGTGTGCCCTATGCCCTATGCCCTGTACCCACCCATGCATGACTCTTCATTGTATAGTAGGAAAAAATATACATGCCTATTTTTTTTCTTACCTGCAACGAAATATGAATCGATATAGAATCAATGACTCAGAAACAACAGTGTGGAAAAATCGTTGTCTATATTTTTTCATAAAATTATTACCTGTAGCAAAATTCACTTTTAATGTAATCTAGGTGAGATAAACAGGCTAAACCACTACTGTCGGCGCGTGAGACGCAATATTGTTACATTGTATAGGAGTAGAGAGCTTCCGCTTGATGCATTTTTGATGTTTTTCTGATGTGGGTCTATCGCCGCTACTATCTAAATGTAATGAATATTCAACGTGGTCTGCTGCGGATATGCCTTCAATATTTGACCTTAGAAGGTCGCCGTTAAAATTTCAGCAAGGGTGCGTGAGTTTCTAAATATCAGACTTAAATAGGTGCTGTTGCTGTGTAACAAAGTTACGCTTATTTTTTTCGAACATGAAGTAAACTTTATTATTCTTATATAAGATCACTAACTTTGGATTATTGCTGAACAAATTGTTATTATTAGCTTATTATACGTTCCTCACATTAAAAAAAAGTTCTTTGAAATCAGTATAAATAATTTTGGATCAGTATAAGTTTTTATAGCTAGGTTGTCAGGCCGATAGCATGGATTATTATAATAATGAAAGTCGGATTGCATAGTGATCCTGTAAATACAGATACTTTTTTATTTAGATTCAGTAACCTTTGCCGCCTCTTCCATACTTTTTCAACCTACTTGTTATTTCATTGGGACAGAGTCCCAAGGGCCCATCAAATAAAAAGACCTTCTGTGCATAGATAAAGGACGTTCGACTGTCGTCGGCTAAATTGAATTTCGTAACGATAACTTCGGTATACAAGTTAATATTAATGAATCATGAGAAAATGACGATAAAATAAGTTCGCTTGGCCATTATGCGAAACCAATTTTTTGAAAATGTTTTTAATTTGAAACTTGCATCCATCAAGAACTCATCCATGTATTTTTGAAGCCCTAACCGAACATTTTTGAGTTCCAAGTACATAACTATATAATATATATTAAATATATAAATAAATTTAAAATGAACTCGCAAATCCGTAGAGTCCATTTGTCTACTTTATCCGTATCAAATAGATGTAAATTATTAAAAATTACGGTGGGATTTCCTTTTAAACAAAGGCAACATCAAAACACTAAAAAAATCAAATCTTATTCAATATGACATGTAACCTGAATCGACACAAGCGTGTATGGGAGCGTGCGGTGCAGCGCACGGGAGCTCAAGGGTCTGTGGAGCGCGCAGTCACAAGTTCACAACACGGCGAATCAAGAGCTGTGTCAACCGGCCGCGCTATTTGCACACTGCACTCCGAAAGGTCGGCAAATTAAAGCACTCGCCTTTCACTGGGAAGCTGTGGAAACATAGCTCAGTTCTATGCAGTACGTAATATGTATAAGATGTCCTAAAGATAGACGTGATAGAACATCGAAGTGGAACGAAACGCGCCATCCAATTAAATCTCGACTAATTAGGAGCTGAGTAGGAAGTATGACCAGTTGTAAGGATTTCGTGTTTATTTAAGTCCACAAGAAATAATATAAAAATATACACATTTGTGAGTGTTTGTGTTGTATCCGGCCGGATGTTGTTTATCTAATCAGTGACAGTGCGCATATTTTTTCCATGCTATCAGTATCGTTAATAGAAAACATTTCACGAAAAAAATCATATGTTTTTTTTTATGAACTATTAGTTTATCTCTCGCAAAAGTCAAATATCATGGTCACTCTACGCACGGGCTGTGGCACGGGAGTGCAAGGGGGTGAGGGCGCGGCGTGCGGGCATACGCTCTTATCTCGCTGTCGTAACTACGTAGAGTGACCATGGGACTGGTTTTGGTGTGGATATTTTCTAACGATGTTTTTTAGGTATATATTTATCTATTTATGGATGTAAATCAGCTGTCACATAATGAATATTGTTCGACCAACCCGCACTGGGCGTGGTTGATCATCCTCATTCATGGATGGCTCGACGTGGGGATGGGGATGTATATGAGCTTGTGTTGTATGATCATTTACCAATTAGTATTAATTAGTAATTACTATTATTTTTTATAAAATAGTAATATTTACCTATTCTAAGTTGTAATAAAATAAGTGAGAACCTTTATTTTAAATCAGAATTTAACTATTATGTGTGAATAGTAAATTAGTCAATATTTATCTAGAAAGATTTGGTCAGTTTTGTGGATTCAGTGCCATCAATGTGAGCAAAAAGTGGTAAACAAATGGCGGTAATTGCGAGTTAGCCGCTGCCACCGCAGAGGCACAGAATAAATAATAGTGCTGGTGTACTGAGGGCAGTTGCCGCGATTTATGCCACCGCGGGTGATGGGGTGCGTCTTCCATTACACAAACAACACATTTGCTCTTAAATTAGTAGCCAGTCAGCGTGATATACTGAACACGGTGCTGTGAAACCCCAGGTATCATCCACCTTACCGTCGTCTCTACTACCGTCTACCTTTAATGTAAGTACTAATACTCTCACAAACTGTCTGTTTAGAATTCATTAGGACATTGTTAATTATATTTTAACCGCGTGGGTTGAAAAAGTCAATGATCACAAAATTATTCAAAAAATGAGTTATATATTAAACTGCAAATCGAGAAAACACACACAATAACGGAACGTAAAACAAAAGAATGAAATGATTGAATGAAATATACTTTATTGCATACAGACAGAAACATACAGTAATTACAGAAGTAAAAATAGTACAAGTAGCAATTTCTTCCGGGTTAACATGGAGACATTTAAATAGGATAAAAAAGAAAGAAAGAAAAATCTTTAAAAAACAAAAAGAAATGCACAAGTTACTTCATTAAAAAATCTTCCAGTCAACTTTATGTTTTGTTGTGTGTGAGAGCGGCTTGGAGAGCGGTCATCAGGTCAATAGTGTATTCGATTACATGCGGCATTCGTGAAATATTCGACCGATGACCAAATACCCATTCGATCTGGTTCCCAGTCGCGCACGGCAGATTGGAAAATGTTGCTGTTTTTTTATTTCACCAACCTTTGCGTACCAACCCACGGTGCCTGCCTATAGATATCCACAGGCGCATTATAAAGATTAAAATCTGCAGATTGCAAGAGAGCTAATTAATCTGACGTAGATATATACCTCTTTGCAATGTGAAGGTAATTACTCCGGTAGCAGTCACGCCCTATTCTCATAGGGTCTCGTACTAGCCCATTTCAAGTTGCATATTTTTTTAAATTAACTAAAGTGCTTTTGCTGGTGATTCCAGCCGTAAATATGGAAATGAATCCTTGCTATTTCCATTAGAATTCTGTGTTTTCATTACCTGCCGCTACAGGAATCTTGATTACTTATGTATCAATCGAAAAAATATTCTACAAACGGCCATTGTATTCCGTACGGTTAAGCATAGTAATCGAGGTAGAGCTCTTAATTAACGTACATTAGAAAATAAAAAATATCCATTAACCAACTGTCAGAGGTATAGAAATATCTAAAGAATAATGAAACAAACAAACATACCTAATATTACTTTGAATATAATCTTCCGTCCAAACATACCGTCTGGAAGAATTCCCACATATTCACCTTTATCCGGCGAATACGGCTCAAGCGATATGTGTTTTTAAAACCCCTTCCGTAATAAATTATTACGAACGTATCTAACGTTGGAGAGCGTAAGAAACAATTTCACATTGGTACTATTTTCCTTAAATAGGAGAGTAGAATTTTCTATTTGTAAGTAGTGTTTCCGTTACTGGTACAAAATACCTTTCTTGAATTTTTCTTTTACATTACAAGAAATAGTAATAGAGACGAAAAGAAACCAAAATTGGAACTGTCATTTCATTATGACAATAAAATGTTGCGTTTCTTAATACTCCGTTGTACTCTCTTATTTCCGGAGCAATCTCGCCTGGTGTGTTGTCACTTGTGATGAAGTGCCGATTCTGCACATCAGACGCTCTTAGAAAAAGATCGTCTTCATTTCCGCGCATCGATCATACGACGACAGAGAGGGGTCCCCTAATTCTGATAGATCGCGCACATATTCATTACATGTGACCCCGTAATTTGGTTAGTTGTACGTCGGACGTAATAAAAATTGGGTAACAATACAAGTTACAGAACTACTTTTTTTGTGTCAAGGAGAATGTTGTATTTTCGAAGCATTACGCAAAATAATATATTATTACACACACACACACAAACACATACACGCACACGTTACACTAACAAATTTTTTGGAGAGGAGTAAAGAATCCTTGTAAATATTATCAAAGAAATGGACCAAACTTTGTTTCAATTTCACGGGGCGTTTGTTGGGCGCCAAAGATGCCCAGAGGTGTCATTCAGCTGAAAGCTACCCCATTAGATGTTTATTTTATATCTTCAAAGAGCAAGTCCCTTTTAAAGTTTACTTGTGTTTTCTTTTGGTCTGATGTCAAGCATGAATAGCGTTAATTATCGTTTTTCATTGAATGTAGACCGATAGCTAAAATAACTACTCACTAATACCTGTAGACTTTAATAAGGCACCTATTGAAAGTAGTATAAAGTCAAAGTCAAAATTATTTATTTCCATTGGATGATTACATCACTTAGATCCGTCATTACATTTTTTTGGGTGAGTTCACTAACACAATGGCGGACTCCAGTGCCGGATTTACCAGTAGGCTGGAGCCTATAGCGGTAGATTTTAGGGGCGGCAAATTTGGGCCCAGATTTTTAATATGTCTCACAGTAATTAAAGAGGTTCACATTTATTTAGTTATCTAAAATGTTATTAGGTCTACAGAAACAATTCAACGTGTGGTAATTAAGGTTTCACTGCTAAGATATTATATTTTTTTAACTTTTGACTAAAATGAGTGAAATGAGTCACTAATCTTTACGGAAAAAACGATTTTCTTGGAAGAAATGTATCCTAATTATTTAGAGACTGACTAAACACTACTACCCTACCTTACCCTTTTGCTTTCCTATCTTTTTCTGATATTTTGTTTCTGGCAATTCAGTAGTGGCATCATCATCATCATCATTCATTTTCAATTTATTTTCAAATTTAGAATACATTCGTTTCGGTTTTGTCATTTTCATAAAATTTCAATAATTAAACCCGTTTGTGCAATAATTACCCATTTTTTGTGTACGTTTATTCTGGACAAGACCCTGTTTCCCTGCCACGTTACCATATTTCTATTCTACATCGTGCGGCCAGCAGCGTGTGGCAGCTTCTGGGCTACAATAAAATGAACAAGTGGCTATGTGAGCTGTAGATTTCGCGAGTCTTTACATTTCTTGTGAGTTGATGTGACCGTTCTATAGAGAAAAACAGCCTCAGCGGTAGACCTTGTAACCTTACAACCCTCATAGTATCGCCATTTTTTAAAATTTCTGCAATCTGACTTGACAAAAATAAATTATATATGAGGAAACTTCTTCAGTACACCTTTAATTATATATCATTATTATTATTATATTCATTCGTTCATTCAATTATATTAATCGAACCTGCTCACAAAATTTCACGAGAATCGGTTGAGAAACGCAACCTGCAGAGGAGAACAAACAGACGGAACGACATACGAAAGTAATGTTGACCAAGCTGAAACGGAAACGCTTCGCGCTTGCTCGATCAATAAATAAAAAAATACTTAATTAAGTATGTTTACCGAATCTTTACTCTGTGAGCTGTAGACCTCGTTAGCCTAGCTCCGTATTTTTTTCATTTCCCAAAACTGACTAGACAAAACAAATCTATATATTTATCAAACCCGCTCGCAAAATTTCACGAGTATTGGTTGATAGGTAAGATAATATATTTATTCACAAGAATACATGTAGGTATACAAAGGTCTTACAGTAATATATGAACAAATGTATTCTACCGAACAGAGTCGGTGTGCAAATATTTGATAGGTTACTATCATAATTTTAAAACTAATTATTAAAACTTATTAGGTACTAGTAGTATTTATAAGGTAAAAAGTAGGTTAAAACTTATTTATTACTTAAGTATATATTTATCCCCATCATATCATTCTAAAAAGTTATAATATTACATTTATTTCATGTCATGAATTAATATGCTGGTTTATAATACATTATTGTTTAATTTAAACAATATCCAGCATAAATAGAGCCTTGCTTAAATTCTAAGTATTGTTTGATGCTATATCCAGCATAAATAGAGTCTTGCTTAAATTCTAAGTATTGTTTGAGAAACGTGACCTGTAGATGGATACAAACAGAACAACATACGAAAGCAGTTTTGGCCAAGCTGAAAAGGAGACGTTTCGCTCGCGCTTTGCGCTCGCTGGGTCAATTATTTTATAAGTAATACTAACAACCACCCAAGAACGATTTTTGTGTTATTTTGACCAAATCGTAGGGCTGTCTAAAATGTATGTAAAAACTATCTAAAATGTAGGAACTGACACATCGACCGATTCCTTAGTTCATAATACTAAATTACGGGAAAACGGTGTAGGACGATTTGTAGTGCACAAATCACAAAGTTAATTTCACTGTATTTTTTATTATTAATGATTGTAAATAAAATAGGGTATCGAACTGTAATGTCTGTAGGGGCGGCAAAACTTGGTTAGCCTACTGGCGACAAATGTGTAAATCCGGCACTGGCGGAATCTGTGGAGAAGAGCTCACCGAAGAAACTCCACAGTCGTCGCATCTTTTGCGTTTCCTTTTGTAAATAAAATATTGTCAATTACAAAATTAATGCTTATTATATATCGAAATAGCCTGCTACTCAAACAATCTATTCCCATGGACATCTGTCTTCTAAGTAATCAGATATCCTATAGAAACTTTTTTTATACAATTTCTGTTTTATAATTATTTTAAACTTGTCTAAAGGCAAAATAAAAATAAAAAATAATAAAAAAAAATAATAATAAATAATTGTCTTAATATCAGTAGGGACCTCATTGTAATAGCGTATACAATATATAAATATTAGGCACTACACTAGGGTACAGTATACCAGTCCACTCCACATAAATACACAGACGAGGCTCTCTGAGTGCAAAGGCGTGTTTGGTCCAGTAGCGGCCGAGAAAAATCTGGCGGAAAATATACATCTGATTTGATGAAACGTTATATATTACTAACACTTAGACAAACCGTTCGCCATATTCGCCAGTTCGATGTGTATATTTAGCGTAGCTTTGTTTATACGTGTGCAAGCTTGAAAATCTAAGTTTATGTTAGTTTTATTTTATGCGCATATTCAAAAACACTATTCCTTTAAATTCAATCACTTATTATGTTTCAGCGTTTTTTCTACGTAATCTCTCGAGTAAACAAGAGCGGCGTCTTCATAGGAAATTAATTTAAAGCCTTTAGAGAAAGGTTTGTTTTTCCTAACGAAGCGTCTCTCGCTCTCGACGCTCTTTATAATGCACTTATGATTTATTGCATCTGATGCGAGCACGGCAGGAGTTTTTAACACCTCTCGTCTACGCTAGGAAATTTTCTCTGATCAAAATTAATTTTATTATAAATAACAACTAAGTCCTAGCTCGATAAAATACAACCGATATGGATAGTTTTTTAGAATAGTGGGTTGGTGAAATGATCAAAGATTAAAATATTGGTTAAGTACTTGTTGTTAGGTCATAATGTCATACCATTCCACTGGAACTCGTTGTATATGGAATAATTAATTTTAAGTATCAATAGTTAGTAATGTCTCAAATCTTTCAACAATAATAGGATTTTTACTTGCAAACAATCCACTCACTTATATTGTTCTTTTGAACGTTGCTTGGTGTTCCTATTCTAAACGGGCCAGATAAATTGAGTAGAGAACGAATATCTCCGGGGTGGTTTTTATGAATCTGACATGTGGATCCTGAGATTAAATTCATGCCCTGAGGTACACTTCGTTTGGAAGACGGCGGCGGCGGCGGCGCGCGCGTCGTCCGTGACACTCGTCGCCGGATGAAAAATGGAAGCATTATCTTGATTTCACTTGTCACATCTTTCACATAGATAGTTTTTGCAATATTCAGATACTCTACTCACTGAATTATTTGATATTATCAAGTTTCATTCCGAGCGGTAAAAATTTAACGAACAATGTCTCCCCAGTCGTAAACAATTTGCGGGCGGAGAAGCCAATGTTACGCGTAAAAACTTCTTTTGTGGGGCTGTTACACAATAAAATTAACAATAAGCTCGGTGGAAACAAAGAAAGTACCTAAGTTGATAAATAAAAAATATGCCAAGGGACAAATGGAGGAGAACGCCATTGCAAAAACTGGAGTTTGTGGAAAAGTTTTGGCCTTTTTAATGCGAAATATTTTCATTGTGTTGAATCTCATTATTTGCGATCTAGCGGTTCTCTTTAAATACATAACGTTGATTTTGTTTATTTAACAAAAGACAGAAACTCTTATGCTTTATATTTTATACAGCAATGTATAAGTAGGTAATTGGTTTAGCTGTTCTACTATAAACGTATCTTTAATCCTAAACATATAAGTAGACAAAATACGAGACAATGCATTTAATATTCTAATATTAATATCCACTTATAAGTGTTAACTACAAAAAAAATACCACGTTAAATTATAATTAAAGAAGAAGATTAGCATAGTTTTGTTTCATGACAATACTAAAGAAATTACATACGAGTATACATTTTATGGTTAGTTATTTATATCCTTATAATATTTCTATGACATTTTGCTCCCTGCTCCGCGTAAAAATCCTGAGTACGTGCCGTTGTATAATCAGACAGATAATAGAGTCTTGCTTGTCGCAGTTCCTAGTTTTATCGCTAACATTATTGTATTCATATCATATTTCATTCAAAACTACTTTAGCTTCGCAGTTTAGAAGTATTTCAGGAAAACTAAGTTGTAATAGTTATGAGACCTTTTTTTATTCAGAACTAGCTGAACTAACAATTTCGAAGAGGGGACAGATTTATGTCATAGCAACCACAAATGGCTAAAATATCCTCACGTTTAATTTGTAAAAGCTGATTCTAAGTAATCATTGTGAAATTATGATCCAAATTTAAACTTTTTACTTTAACATCATCGCCAACATCAACAAAATCAGATCTAGCTATAATAAATGGTTATAGTTGGCACATGAATCGCTCACACATTTACGTTATTTCCTGTGTTTTGTCGGGACCGCGGCGCGCCGGCGCGCGGAAGCGTCGATCTGTTGCCACCATCTCAATGGGATCATGGAAACTGTTGCTCTTATATCGAATAAATGTATCTTCCGATATGTTTTCTTTCCTCTGAAAACTAGTTTCCTTTTTGAACGTGAATTGTATTTGAAAGAAATATGACATCGTTTTTAAAGAAAATCTGTGCACTTTTTGAATAAAAGTTTTGATAATAGTATTATTCTTTTCATATTATGAAGAAGTTGAGTAGAGAATAGGGTTATTTTTTTTAACCTTCCTAATTTATCGCAACTTTTTTATTATTATTTTAGTTTTTTTTTAAATAGGGTTCTGATTCTTAAACTATTAGGTTGGTATTTGATATTACATGGAGGTGTTATGGAGGTAAATGGTTTAATCAATTTAGATGATAGATGGTGTCACAACAGAAACCCTAAGCGAGCTAACCTTATTAAAATATTTAGCATCCTTTTTCAATTCTATCCTTCAGTCAGGAAATTTCTGGATATGTTTTGGCATACTCATATCATTCTACTGCATAAAAAGGGCAGCAAGTAAGACTTAGTGAACTATATATGCCAATTAGTTTAATGTGATATTTGTACAAGACTATCATAAAACTAGATAATGGTCAACCTGCTGAATAAGCCCCAGTTTCTCCACCACCGACCATATTTATGCCCTCAACAAGCAGGGACCGAAAACCTTTAAAATTTGCGGTAAAGGTATGCCGTAAAGGTAGAAATTCTAGGTTACATTTAAGATAAAGGTAACCGATATTTGGGTTAGCGAAACCTATAAATGTGTTACCTCTAGCTTTGGTTACCGGTGTTAATATCGGTTACCGAAAAAGGTCCTTGATTTAGAAAGGAATTAATAATGGCAACGCTAGCGATTTTTTGCCGTATCGTCGGCATTATAAATGATTTAGAAAGTAATCTATCTTCATCCGCGTAATTTGAAGATTTTCTTGTTGTTTTTGCATTCAATTATTAAAATATACTCATCTGCATTAATAAAGTGACTTTATTTTTTTAATTAAAAAACATCCTGTCTACAGAAACTGGGTAGTGACCGTAAGTACTTTAATATATTTGGAATGACTATTAGACCTTATTTAACTGTCAAATAATGAGCTTTACAAATAAAATTGTAATACTCGGTGAGATTCTTAAACACCACATTGCATTGTGGTCACAACTTAGCAAGATTAATGGTGGGTCTACTCGGAGTCAGAGAAAATTAGAAATGTATTGGGAAGTAATCCATTTTCATCCGCGCCATTTTAAGAGTTATTTGTTGCTTATGCATGAAATTATTAAAATATACCCCTGTACGTTGAGAACGTGACTATATTTTGGCTTTTTCTTTAGATTTTGTATATTCTCTAACTATCGAAAATGTAGATAGTTATAAATTCTTTGTGATCTCGCAGTTCAGTAGTTATTTAATTTAAAGCTTAATGCCAGCTAGTGTTGTTGCGATAGCGATAGTCTATCGATAGTATCGATAGGCTATGTGTATTTTCGATACTATCGATTACGATCAAAATGTGAATTTCTTAATCTATTTAGCAAGCAATTTATTTTAGAAATTCATCTAATATTACGCATTGGTGAAGCTAATCCCAGATGGTGGCCAACTTTTTTGTTTATGGGCTTATTTCGATAAAACTCAGTTTGATACTTTATTTTGAAAAGAAAATAGCAACTGAATTATAAAATAACAAATATCCATAATGGTGGGCAACTTGTTTGTTCATGGACTGATTTAGTTAAAACTGGACTTGGGACCATTAATTTGACATGAGATTAACGGCGGTATGGTATAAATGTCAAAATACCAAGATGGCGACCAACTTTTATGTTTACGGACCGATTTTGTAGTAACTGGGTTTAGAACAATATTGACATGAAATGTAAATCAATTTGTCAAATAAGATGCCACACAAACAGACATTAGAAAACAATGATAATATTCAAATATCTCAAAAACTATGCGTCGTAGCGAAAAAATAACGAAAATTTATGCCCCCTTTATAACCTTAAACACAACCATGGCCATGCTATATAATGACCTTACTTGACCTTGACACTCACTTTTTTTAACTTTGTGAAAAATATATCTTAATGGTCCTGTAAACATTAATTGATTGATTGAGAATGGTAAGATAGTTCCAATTATTAACGAAGCAATGTTAAAACTACTACTATTATTATTATTATTAAAAATGACAAAAATCCAACATGTCGGCCTATATTTCGTTCATGGATCGATTTTGTTAAAACTTGGCTTGGGACCATAATTTTTACATGAGATGAACTTCCATTTGTCAAATAAGATGCCACACAGATGGACATTAGAAAAATCAATAATATTCAAATATCTCGAAAACTATGCGTCGTAGCGAAAAAATAACGAAAATTTGTGCCCCCTTTATAATTCGTAACACAACCATGGCCATGCTATATAATGACCTTACTTGACCTTGACACTCACTTTTTTTAACTTTGTGAAAAATATATCTTAATGGTCCTGTAAACATTAATTGATTGATTGAGAATGGTAAGATAGTTCCAATTATTAACGAAGCAATGTTAAAACTACTACTATTATTATTATTAAAAATGACAGAAATCCAACATGTCGGCCTATATTTCGTTCATGGATCGATTTTGTTAAAACTTGGCTTGGGACCATTATTTTTACATGAGATTAACAACGGTATGATAAAAGTGACAAAAATCCAAGATGGCAACCAATTTTTATGTTTATGAACTGGTTTTGTTGAAACCTGGTTTAGAATAATATTTTAACATGAAATGAACATCCATTTGTCAAATAAGATGCCACACAGATGGACATTAGAAAAATCAATAATATTCAAATATCTCGAAAACTATGCGTCGTAGCGAAAAAATAACGAAAATTTGTGCCCCCTTTATAATTCGTAACACAACCATGGCCATGCTATATAATGACCTTACTTGACCTTGACACTCACTTTTTTAACTTTGTCAAGGTCAAGTAAGGTCGTTATATAGAACGACCATGGTCGTGTTCAAGGTTGTTAAGGGGGCATAAATTTTCATTATTTTTTCGCTACGGTGCATAGTTTTCGAGATATTTTAATTTTATTGATTTTTTCTAGTCTATGACGTGTCATCGTATTTACGAAACGGATTTCATTGCATGACTTATCACTGGCGGCTGACGGGAGGTGTTTTTAAAAACGACGAGATTACTTTAACAATACTTTATTAAAAGTTCTGCAGTGCAAATAATGTGAATAAAATAAATTATCACTAATATTATATCTAAATGATCAGGATCGATCGAACTGTCCTTCCACTACCACGATCGGAGTAAAAAAAGGCGTCGGTAACTGTCCAAAATGTCCCACAGTAACATCACTTTAACACATCAGCACATTCCACGATCAGGCGATGAGTTTCTGGAATAATCCGATGAACAATCGATGGTTGCGCAATATTGGTGTGGCGAAGTGAGGGTTCAAACCCGTAACACCTCCCCTCCTAGACAAGCAACTATTTGCCAATGTTTAATGCAAATGCTGCGGCTCTACGCTCTTGAAGCGTATCAGGACCATTCTTAGGGCTTGAACTAACAGCAGTCAACTCGATACTGTTCGGAGATGTCTTCGACTGGCGTCGGTAGTAATAAAACAGTATGATAACGAGGGCAGCTGCACTTATCATTATGATGTACGCAGGTATTGTCGTATGATATATGCTTAAATTATCTGCTGAGACAGGTATTACTGGAGTTTCCATGAGTACTTGATGTTGGATGTTGTGCAACGTATCCAAATCGATTGTCGTCAAATTATAATGAAGTCCTTGCTCCGCAGTATTCGATGATGATGCGATTGTTGCGAAATTCATGATTTCAACAGCATGTCCGCGAATTTTGTCGTCAGAATTAATAATCGTGAATTCGGGTGTTTGAATTTTGCAATTTCTTGGAATGCTTGCTAAAAAACTTCCTTCCAGAATACGATGTTCTTCTTGGCTACAGGAAATCTGTACTTTAGTTTTTGTAGGAAATGAAATGATGTAATGCTGGCTATCCAATTCCAAAAGCGCTTCTTTGGCTAGTATGACGGCGGTAGGTCGGCACGTTTTGTCTATTTCTTGTTCGTGTATTAGATGGGCGATGCAGTCTCGACGAGTGCAAATTTGATGAATAGTTTTCTGCTTACAGATGTACCATGTTTCAAACTTCGGGCATTCTGCCTCCATGTACACAAATTCCTTGGAATTGGTTGCCATAAATGGGGATGGGGGTATGATAATTTGAGAGGCTCTATTAGGTACAGGACAAAGTTTATATAGATCATAGGATTCAAGGGACATGATGGGAAGCTTTAGAACAATTACTATTTTCCTATCGATAAAATATGATCCTAGGCTAATTATATCGTAGTAATATCTTAAATCTAGATTCAAAACTGAGTTAGAGCCATAAAGACTTTTTACTTTGCTTATCATATTACTTAGATCATTAATAGACAAAAATGAATGGTGCATAGAATTTGTGCGACTAAAAGCTAATATATTTTCTAACCTAATCATTTCAAACGAAAGATCTTGAACGTTATCACTCAAAATGTTAAAAATTTGAGAGAGTTCAGCATACTGAGAGATTCTATCTTTATCAAACCTCGTATTATTAAGCAGAAATGAAACAGCTTTGTTAAGTTTTTTCTGATTACTTGTTAAATTGTTCATAATTTGAGTTTGCTGGATTGTCAAATCTTTGTATACACTTATATGTTTATTAAAATTTACTGATAACTCTTTACCATTTTCTTGTAGAATTTTAAGCGCATTTTCAAATCTCAGGGCATCATCGTGGTCAAGGTTACCCGTTACACTTTTTATAAATGTTCCTAGTGGATTTATCAGTCCTCGTTTAACTCTTTTTGGTTCCAACGATTCCAGTTGTTGTAAAGTTTTGTTTAATTTACCGAATAAGTGAATAATTTGAAAGAGGAAAATAGGGATTTGAAACTTTGTTCACAGCATCAGTCAGTTGGGCTTGTACTACTTTAATTTGCGTTTGGATATCTTCAAGGTTAATTTCTTGCAGGAATGTATGGTCGTGAGATATTATTCTTGTAAGTCCAAGTTTAAAAGGTAAAATGCCAGGTCCGTCAGATAGGCTGTCAAGTCGAATGCTCTGTACTGGTAGAAGGTTGAATTCCGCTCGGGTTGTTGCTAGTATTAGCATCCTGTAACAATGTTGAGTTATTATTTCTTTTTTTACTGCGTTTCAGTCGTGTTTTTGCGATTGGGCCTCTTTTCCTAGATGTGTAAATGTGTATTGGTAAGTTTGTCTGTATATTGTCACGTGTATAACGAGGTGCTAATTTTTTCCTAGCTGCTATCGGATTTCTAACGTAAACTTCTTGGTCTTGGTCATAGTTGATTTCAGGTTCTCTATCAAGATTCCGTCTATTCATTATTGCTTCTCGATTTGAAAAGGCTTCATCATGAATAATTTTGTATATAGTTTGCATTTTTTCTCTATGTGTCTGTGAATACTGTTGTAAAAGTCGTTGTGCTAAGTCCATGTCAGTGGGGTCTCTAGGGTCAAAATGTCCAGAAATCAAATCAAATGGTCGACATTTTGTTAGGCTGTGTACAGAACTATTATACGCAATGAGCGCATAAGGAATCAAATTTACTGCCAATTCATTAGAATGCTGTAATTTTAATAAACGCAAGTGTTCCAGTAGCGTGCTATGAAATCGCTCTATCATTCCATTTTCATTTGGGGCATGTACAGCAGTATTATGGTGTAAAATTTTATGTAATTTTAAAAATTCAGCAACTATTTGATTTGTAAATTCTGTGCCTCTGTCAGTAGTTATGGTTAAAGGAAAACCATGATGGGTTGAAAAGGTCATGAGCGCTTTCACTATGTTTGGGGCTGTGCAATCTGGCAAACGATATGCTTGTGCATACTTAGAAAATGAGTGAATAATAGTTAAATACTTGTCCTGTTCAATCGTCAAAACGTCAGCGTGAGCATGTTCAAAGGGTCTTGTTGGCGGTGGAACAATTTGAAATTCTGGTCGAACTGGATTACGGTCATATTTAGCACGGCCACATATTGAACACTCATTGATAAATTTGGTAATACTTTCTTTAAGTTTTGGCCAGAAATACCGTTGGGATAGGGAAAGATACGTTTCATTAATGCCTCTATGATTAGTTTTCCCAGTGTGGTATTTCGAAATAATATCTTGTTGGTTTAAATAATCAGAAACATTTTGTACCTCACGTTTTACTAAAAGATTAATTGCAGAATGTTTGAAAGTGTTCTGTAATGTTGGAACTATAGAGTACATTTTATCAACTGGTTCTATTAGAATGGCTGTACGTAATTTTGGATCAATGTAATTCTTTACAACGGAAATTAAATCTTGTTGCAAATTATTTTCAGAGATTTGAACAACTGTTCTTCTGAAAGTTTCGAAAGGTAAAGTTATTTTAGGTTTACTCTTATTAGAGTTAGTAATGACCTTTATTATAAGTTGCCTTTTAAATTTGTTCAAGGGATCTTCAGAAATTGGTATTTCAAGAACTGGATTTTCAGCGCTGGTATGAGCTGTTGCGGAAGGCGTCATTTAAGTTCAAGTTGTCATGTAGGCTTTCCTGTGTTTGAACAATTTCGGTTGGAGTTGGACTACTTAAAGCTCTCAAGGTTGGGGCAGTATCAGTTGATGACTGACTTATAAAAGGTCTATCGTCAGGTGCGGTTACGGTAGATATTGATGATCGTCGAGATGAAGAACCGGAACTGATGTTAACTACCAACGAAGCTTGATCTTCAAAATTGATTTCTACTCTGGAGAGAGCATCGGCGTTGGTATTGGTTTTGCCCTTTTTGTAAATTACAGTGAAATTATACTCAGCCAATTTTAGTTTCCATCGACTAAGACGTGTGCTTGGTTCTTTTAGCTGTAAGAGCCACTGAAGTGGTTTATGATCCGTCACAACTTTAAATTTGCGTCCGAAAAGGTAAGGCCTAAAATACTTGGTAGCCCAAACTATCGCAAGAAGCTCCTTCTCGATAGTTGAATAATTAATTTCACTTTCATTTAACGTTCTTGAGGCATAGGCTATCGGTCTATCTGAACCCATTGTGCCTTGTGAAAGGATAGCTCCTAGGGCAAAATTCGATGCGTCGGTGGTCAATATAAATTCTTTTGAAAAGTCAGGGTACTGTAAAATGGGGTCATTAATAAGCAAAGTCTTGCAGTGTTCAAAACATTTTACATAGTCAGGGGTCAGTTTGATTTTTGCTCCTTTTTTTAAGCAAACAGTCATAGGTTTTGTCAGTCGGGCAAAGTCAGGTATAAATCGTCGATAGTATCCCAAAAGTCCTAAAAAACCCTTAATTTGTTTGGGCGTCTTGAGGATTGGATACTTTAAAATTGCAGCAATTTTGTCGGGGTTGGGTTTCACTCCGTCAGGGGTTATGACATGACCCAAGTAAGGCGTTTCATGTTTTAAAAATTCGGACTTGTCCATTTGAATTTTAAAGTTTGATTCTCTGAGGCGGTCAAAAATTTTTCGTAAATTTATCATGTGTTCTTGGAGAGAAGTCGAGAAAACTAAAATGTCATCTAAATAAACAGTACAAATTACATTTGTTAGGCCTCGGAGAACATTGTCGATTACCCTTTGGAATGTTGAAGGACTGTTTTTCAATCCCATAGGCGTTCGTAAAAATTCGAAATGCCCATTTCCGTCAGCAACACTAAAACTTGTTTTATGGATATCATCTGGGTGCATCTCGACTTGATAAAAGCCACTAGCAAGATCGAGCGTAGAAAAATACTGGCACCTTCCTAGCTTATCTAGTATATCTGTAATATTTGGAATAGGATATTTATCATCCACTGTCCTTTCGTTTAATTTCCTAAAATCAACGACTAATCTCCACCTGACTTTTCCTGACGCATCCGATTTTTTAGGCACAATCCAAATAGGTGCACTCCAGGCTGAATTAGAAGGCCTAATAATACCTTGGTCAAGCATTTTTTTAATTTGATTTTGGACTTCCTGTCTATGTATGTAGGGGTATCTATAAATTTTGCTGTGAACTGGGACCTCATCGGTAGTATGAATTCGATGTTTAATTTTACTAGTGAAAGTTAAAGGTTCATTTTCTAAATGAAAAACATCAGAATATTCTTTACACAAAGCTATCAAGTTAGCTTTTTCTTCCATGTTCATATGGTCAGTGCGCAAACGCGATAAGACTTCTTGGAAACGCGCGACCCTGCCCTTGCTGTCTGTGACTGGGACGCTCCGTGGTATAGTCTGTTCGTTAAATATGTATGCGCGAGTTGGCTCTGATATGGTAAATATGATGTCATTTTGAGATGGATTAAAAATTTCAACACTAGCATAACCTTGTTCTGCTGTAGATAAGCAATCAATGATATAACAACCGCAAATAATTTGATAATCTATGCAAATGTCACCGTTTGCAATTTCAGTCGGCAAACTTATCATTTGACTGGATAATGCAGGTATGACCATCTCTACTAAATTAAAGCTCTGTGGTGACTCATACATTTGAATCTGGTTGGTAGAAAATTGGGTAAATAAGACATTGGATTTTAAATCAATTTTTGATTGCCACTGTTCTAAAAGATCTAACCCAATTAGTCCATCAAAATGTTCATGAAATCGATGTACATAAAATTTTACAGGGTTCTTGTCATTCAATTCAGGGAAACTTGGTACAGTAATAGAATAACAATTTTCCGTTGTAGCATGAATGCTTTTTACTATAAATGGGTCATAGCTCAAGGGAAAATTCGAATAAAATGTTTGGGCTGCTTCTGGGCTAATAAATGATTTGTTAGCTCCGGTATCAATTAACATTTTTAGGGGTGGATTTAAAATTTGTATGTAAGGTAAGTGTTTTTTATTCTGCAAATTTAATTCTATTTCGGAGGGGTCATCCGAGGCTCTTTGGTAAAAATTTTCCTGTTTATTTTGATTGAAGTTTTCAGATGAAAAATCGTAATTTTCATTTTCTGTTAAATCGTAACCATAGTATTCGTCATAGTCGTTCTGTGTGGGTTCATAGTAATATTCAGGATAGTAATAATCAGGATCAGCTGTTTCATTCACGTGGATTTGTTGTGCTGTGTGCTGTGGAGTCAGCGGCAATGCACGTGCTACCGGGTGACTCACACCACTCATGGGTTTAGGAACATTATTACCGAAGTTTGAATAGCGGGGTGCGATTCTAAAACCCGTTGACATATCTGACCGAGGCAAGGCTCGCATCATTTGCTGAGTCCTTGATGGTCCATGACCTTGTGTTTGTGGGGCCATATTAGCCGGTTGATTATATGGAAGAGATTTAAAAGGATAAGTCTTTAGCATTTGATTTACTTTTTGCTGTGGTTCTCCACCGTTAAAAGATCTTGGTTTGTAAATAGGAATGGTAGAATTGGGACCAAACTGTCTGAAATCTGGCTGATTTTGTGTCGAATATA
Source organism: Carpatolechia fugitivella (assembly GCA_951230895.1). Lineage (NCBI taxonomy): Eukaryota > Metazoa > Arthropoda > Insecta > Lepidoptera > Gelechiidae > Carpatolechia > Carpatolechia fugitivella. The sequence goes on along the minus strand of OX579653.1, from coordinate 10,162,500 downwards.
ATGGTACATTAAAAGGGGAAAACTGAAAAGGTTTTGAAAATTGGGCTGGTTTTTTAGAAAATGTAGGCTGGGTATTTTTATGCTGCATATAAAGAAAATTTAACTCGTCCTGTGCGAATTCTAACGCCTTTTCTAACGTATCCGGCCGCATGCATCGGATTCTTGAACCAAGTGGTTCATGTAGACCTCGCACATAGGTTTGTAATGCAAGTTTTTTGTAAAGATCTCGTTTAGCATCAATAGTAGTATCTAATGATTCATGCAACTCCACATATGTCATTATGTGGCTGAGTAAATTTTGGACTCGTTCGTAGAAAATGTGTGGTGTGTCGGTACCTTGACTTAGCATTGATAAATCAGAGTAAAGTGCTGATTCATCCCTGTGATCGGAAAATGAATTTATAAGAGCATTTCTTATACCATTCCAGTCTTTAGGAATACCATTAGTCGTAAGTGTGGTGGCAGCTTTACCGGTAATTTTATTTAAAATTCCATTTAGAAGAGCAGAATTATTTAATTCGCTTCCTGAGATAAATTTTTCTATAAGTGCATCACAAATATTTAAAAATCGAATTAAAACATTTGAATTTCATCAAAACATTTGATATCTTCTATGAAGTCGATTCTTCTGCAACCTCCAACAGCCGGCCGTAGATTCTTTGGAGAGTAGTCAGCGCGAACTCGCGGAGTCGAAGTGCGAGCTCACGCACATACGCGACGCGAACTACCTCAACAACCGTCTGCGCCACTTATCACTGGCGGCTGACGGGAGGTGTTTTTAAAAACGACGAGATTACTTTAACAATACTTTATTAAAAGTTCTGCAGTGCAAATAATGTGAATAAAATAAATTATCACTAATATTATATCTAAATGATCAGGATCGATCGAACTGTCCTTCCACTACCACGATCGGAGTAAAAAAAGGCGTCGGTAACTGTCCAAAATGTCCCACAGTAACATCACTTTAACACATCAGCACATTCCACGATCAGGCGATGAGTTTCTGGAATAATCCGATGAACAATCGATGGTTGCGCAATATTGGTGTGGCCAAGTGAGGGTTCAAACCCGTAATACATGTCAAAATATTATTCCAACCAAGTTTCAACAAAATCGGTCCATAAACATATTATGGGCGCTATTTTGAATTTCACAAGTTTACGTTCTCTTTTTTTTTAAATAGCATATTAATCTCAGTATATATAATATATATAAAAATATTTATTATCATAACAAATATCAATTATAAAAGTATAACGAAATGCGTTTTTTTTCATACGTATGCGTCTTATCACACTTTAATAAGATATAATAATAAAATATTACAAATGTGAAAGTATGTCTGGATGTTTATATTTGTATTGATTTTGCGCCTCAACTATTAGATGGATTTAGATGAAATTTGAAATAAAGATTGTTTGTACCCTGGATTAACACATAGGATACTTTTTGTAGGAAAAGATCCTATTTTTACGGGGAAAATCGTACATTTTACTACAATTTGCGATGTCACATTTTGAGGTATTCGTCTCCTTAGTGTATATTATTTTTATTTTAAAGTAAACGTAGTCCGTCTCATGACTAATTAATATTTCTAGTAGAACTATGACACTCGGGTAGACCAAACTATCCAAAATTCGCTATGAAACTGGAAAAAGAAAGATACGCTAACCGCGATCGGGTGACCTCACTTACTAACAAATAAGACAGGAGCCGGTCGCTCTTTGAATATACCAACCGACGACCGAGACGGAACGACGCGACGGGCGCGAGTGAGATAGACAGCGCGTCATAGCGCGTGCCGAGGTGTCGCGAGATCTCACGAAATAAAGGTAATTTTATTTCGGTTACCGGTATTACGCATCGGTGGATAATACGCCAAAAGCTTACCTTTTTAAAATACCGGTAAAAAAATATAGGTGGTTACCAAATAATACCGGTATTTGCTGTACCGGTTTCGGTCCTTGTCAACAAGGTAATTGAAAAATCCACTGAACACAAAAAGCCTCTTTACCTTGCATTTGTGGACTATGGCAAGACATTTGACAGCATATATCACACTACTCTGTTCAATGCTCTTACCACCCAAGGCTTAGAACCCACATATGTCAACTTACTAAAATCATGTACTCTGTAAGTACGGCAGATGTTAAACTTCAATCATCCGGAACGGTGTTTAAAATAGAAAAAGGCGTAAAACATGGTGACCCCTAATTTATTTATCAGCACCTTCGAAGAGGGTTTGAAAAGACTGACGAACTCATGGCAACAAAAGGGCATTGACGTGGGCGGAAGAAAGTTATCTAACTTACGGTTCCCCGACGACATTGTTCTTTTTTCGTCAACAGCTTGGGAACCGCAAATTATGCTGGAAGAACTTAGCACAGGAAGTCGCGAAGTTAAACTTCTGATGAACCGTTCTTAGACCAAGTTGATGACCAATAGCACAGAACGCAGGGATCACAGTAGATGGGCACGTGATACACTATGTCAACGAGTATATTTACTTGGGCCAGTTAGCGTCTTTCAGCAACAGGCAGGATAAAGAAGTCAATCGCCGAGTCCATAATGCTTGGAAGAGCTACAGGTCAACGAAATATTTAATGAAAGGACATAAGCGTAAACTCGTCGACATGTGTATCCTGCCCGTCCTAACCTTCACAGAGATGAATCTCTGTTTGGCTCGCGGTCTGAAAACGGGCAATGGAACGCAATATTCTTGGAGTGAAGGAAATAGACAATCCGTAATACCACCCTAAGTTCTAAAACCCGTAAGGGCGTTTGCGCACTCATCCGTATCCGATTCTTATCCGGTCCGTTTTTGATCCGTAAAAAATGGACGGTAAATTCACGTCTAGAGTTTGCGCACTCATCCATATCCGATCCGGTTTTCATTCGTATTTGAGACGATATTGCATGATATTATCGTAGTAAAGGCCAGGTCAGGAGTACCCTAAACCGACGAGCGTGCATGAAGAGGTTGATGAATGTGAATGAAGCGAAAGAAGTATGTCTGGATCGTAGCAAGTGGAAGGAAGTGGTCTCTGCCTACCCCTCCGGGAAAAAGGCGTGACTTTATGTATGTATGTATTATCGTAGTGATGTGCCGAGTCAAGCTGACTGACTGAACTGATCTCGACCATAATGCTATAGAAGCAAGAAGCGTTCAAGGTCAAAGTGTTAACACTTTACCACTGACTGATGAGCAGTTGACTGTACTCGAGTAAAGATTTCGAGTACTTATAGAATTCGAATACTAGGTTGATCTTTTTTAATTATATCTACTTATGTAATGTAGATCCCGCAATGAAGTCGCTCACGTTACTCGTATGGTTCGTTTCACGTAAATAGAATCCTAGAGTCTCTTGTCTCGAGTGTGCATTCAATTATTTTTATAACGAGTACCAAAATACTTGTTTATCAAAAAATTGACAATTTGGCACATCACTAGCAGCGCGAGCTTTCCCCTCCCCGTACCTCACTCTTCATTCGTAAAAAAATCGTGTAGTGCGCAAGCGTACGTACAATTTGTATGGCGGCCACTTCGACTCGGTTTTGATCCGTATAAAAACCGATCCGGAGTGAGAATTTACGGATCGAAAACGAACCGGATACGTATGGGTGCGTAAGCGTCCATACAATTACTAGGATGGCCAAACTGGATCAGAAACGGATAAGAATCGAATGAGAATCGGATACGGGTGAGTGCGCAAACACCCTAACGCTGACGTGACCGAAAAAGCCGCTAAACTCAAATGGGAGTAGGCGGGGCACGTATGCAGGATGCACCCTGAGAGATGGGCCAGAGTCACCACCGAGTGGATCCCCCTCAACAGCCGACGCGAAGAGGGAGGCCTAAAAAGAGATTGCATGACGATCTAGACACATTTGAAGAAAAATAGCAAGAAGTGGCAATAGCTCGTGACTAGTGGAAGGAGAAAGGGGAGGCCTTTGCCCTGCAGTGGGACAGTTAGAGGCTATAAAAAATAAAAAATCTATTCACACACACGTGTTTATTCTCTAGCCCCACCAAGTTCAGCCACTAATGCTCATTGTAAAGGCAACAAGGGCTAGTCCAACTAGCTCGACCACAATCTATTCTTACAAAATAATAATTGCGTTCCTTACACAGTTGTATGTTTGTTTTTAAAAACACGTTTCTTTTCATACGGAAAAACAACTTGAGTCAGGCCAAAGTTTTCAAATCGACAGCGCTAGAATGAAATTACGACTTTTTACTTCTTTTTTTTTTCATACATTTCTTAACTTATATACGGACATAATTTTGCTCACCGCATACCTTTTTATTTCTGAATTACTAGGCAGTATAATAAATAAGTATGTGGTTCAATATACGTGATGGCGAAGCTAAGTGGTAAAAAGGCTGTTGTGCCGATTGAGTTAATTTTCAGCGAATCGTTTTTACGGGTACCCTCACTTGTTGTTACGGTTTATATCACCCGGCGGTATCATCTCCACGAAATTGTTTCCGGAATCCTTTCGAGGTTCCGTGGAAAAGAAGCCATAGAACAACTCTTACGAGCTCTGAATGAGTGAATCGTTTGCAAGTAAGAAACATTGGTAGGAAAAAATTTTTGGTAGTAAATAGGGGATCGTACTGTTCACCATATTTTATGAATTTACCATACTTTATGAATTTTTTTTTTAATATAGATTAGTAGCAGAAAATTCGCGAAAAAAAATTGAATCGGTTAAAAAACGAATTTAAAGTGATTTTTTAAAGCTTCAATATGTCTGTCTCTTTCAAAAACGATTTTTTGTATGGAGGTTATATGGCGTTACTAACAAATGACGTCACAAGTGGGTATGTGCCTCTCTGTCTAATCTTGAATTTCAAACCTTTATAACTCGGTCAATTTTAAAGATAGAGCAAAAATTCTTTTAGTGTTCGATAGCAGAAACTAAGAAGTTTGGATTTATAAAATGAAAAAAAAAGTAGTCCGATCCCCTATTGTTACGGGTGAGCGGAGGTTTAAGGAAAAAAAACACGTCTTCACAAAAAAACGCAACGTTACGTAACTAATTAGTACCTTATAGTAAACTACTGCCTTATTTTGATCCCGAAGCTATCCCAAGTTATATTTGTTACACTATGAACAAAACATAGGATGTCAACCTTTTAAGTAAATGGATCATCAATAATAAAATGTACTTTAACAGCAATATTGTGACAAAACGAAAAGCTTGTTTACTCGTATCACTGACAAATATCAGCTGAACAAACGAACACGCTGTGAGATAAGGGTGGTCTGCGCGCGAATCATTTCCGCGCGTCAATCACACGTCCGCGCACCGTCCGTGAGCCGTCCGTAACCGTCCGCCGCCGTCAGTGCGTCCGCTAATGAGTTTGCCCCCAATCGCCTCTAAATCGACTTAGGTGACGATATTTTCTTTAGATATCGAGTAATTAAATACAACTATTATTATTAACCTGTAACAAGTGTTGATATCAGATTGGAATATAACGTCGACCCGTATTAAATATTTTCTCACATTATACTGTACAGTTTGAATAGCTAGCAACAAATTTATAGAACTTTGCCAATACAGCTCAAAGATATAAAAAATATTTATTTTCCAGCCATAATAAAATTAGCCCTGTGTCTTGTCAGCTGAACATTATCGGAGGGAGAATTTTATAGTAACGTATCAAAGACCTCAGTGGCCGCAAGTGGCGTGGGCCAAGTCGGAAACATTAAGGTTCCATCAGGGTGATATTTTCCGGCGGCATTTTCACGGCGTCTGCCGGACCGACACGCCTTTGCACTCAGACAGCGTCGGATGAAGTGGAATTGTGTACCCTGGTGCCTATCCACGCCGACATTTATCCCACTTTTAAGAAAGCAGTTAACTTAGAACAAGAGTCTAAAAAGTAGTTTCAGTAAAAAAAATATTCGTTGGCCTACTAAGATTTTTATTTTGTTTGTTTTATTACCATCACCCTGTCATAAATTATTACAAAGATCTAAAAGGGGTAAAGTAATCATAATATGAAAAGCTTCGATTAAAACACCTACACATCCCAGGAGTTCTATCAGGTTAATGATACTTTTGGATAAGTTTATCGCTCAACAAATGCCCCGTAAAATTGAAAAAATCCTGGCATATAATCTTTCTCATGGTTATTTTTTTGTGTTACAAGATATTTACTGCAACACGGCCCACGTGAATAGCAACAAATAAATAATTACCTTACAATACTAGTTGATAGATGATAGAAAAATTCAAGAGGCTGACGGCAGACCTCCAGTAATGGAGTGCCACTAGAAGAAGACAAAGTAAACAAAGTAGTTTTATTATATTATAACGAAATACAAAGTAACAAAGTAGTTTTATTTTTATTAATAAATAAATAAAATAAAAATAAAATAAAGTAGATATAAAAAATTGTAATTGTGTTATAGCAAAATTAAGCCTTTAATGAAAAGCATGAACTTTTATTCGAAATGAGAACATTACAGTTGTAATGACTGAACAATAACCACATTATTTATCGAAAGCAGAGCGAAAAGGAAACAAAATAATATTTACCAGTCTCTCATCGTTCCCGTTCGCGGTTCTATTGGACCCATTGAGGCTGCATGCAATCGCTATTGTATTTACCGAAGGCTCCACCGCTCATGTCCTTTGCCCGTCGTCGGTCGGAATGCGAGTGCCAGCCGATTGCCGCGCGAATGAAAAGCTGCAAATTGATACGCAGCTAAAAGTGATTCCGTTTACAGCAAAATTATAAAAATATTAAAATTGTAACCAAAAATATATGTTGTATTGGCATTGCAAAGTTATACAAAGACAAAAACGATTAAAAGCAAAAAGCTATACTCCAAAATAAAAAAATAAATTGGTTATTATTATTCTTGGAAGTAGGTTTCAACATTATGCTAAGTAATTACAAGCCTAATAATTATTAACTAGTTTTCTGCGAATATCGATACACTTATGACCTTATACCATATAACAGAGTTTATGACAGACAGCTCACGGACTACAAAATTGAATAATACACACGGCTAATGGAATAACTTATTGTTTCAGGCTACAAATTTTTCCTACAAATGTTTCTTATCGTCGAATATAATGGAATCGATATCGACTGAAATGGTATTTAAAATATTCGTAATTCAGAAAGCAAACCTATTTCTCGCACTATAAAAGACGTTAGTTAAATTAATAAAAGCGCTTTAAATAAACTTGTTTATTAAAACTTGTTTTTAATTTTTTGCATAAAAAAGTGTAAATAGCTACTTTGTGCGCATTTACTTTTTATTATAGAATAACCTACACAATTTACGGTTATATAGGAAACAATTTTTTTTAAGTATAAGTGAATGGATTTTGAATACTCATCACAGCAAATTACAACCTTTATTTTTTATTGACGCAGCAGTTAAAATAATAAAAATAACAAGGTATTACCGGATTAATATTAACGTAAAGAAAAAATGTACAAAAATGTATTAAGGAAAGATAGACTAAATGCCCATTATTGCCCATTCTCAGTTTGAAATTCGACGTAGGTATATAATATTCAACCTATACTTATTAAATATTCATCACATTTAGATATTTCAATAGACCCGCATCAGAAATATATCAAAAATGCATCAAGCAGAAACTCCCTATACATTGTAGATTCCGTATCTAGTTTATCTCCGAGTGAAGAAGTAATAATGTTTGGATCATGCCAGCATGCACACGTGTTCGTAGCTGCTTCGTAGCGAATATTTTGAATAGAGAACACGCGTAGGGCTACGGCTACGAGCGAGTGCTACAATATTGTGAATTAGCATTCTGCTACGAAACAATATTGCAGCTAGCAAATATTATTACAAAAGTACAAATGCATTGGTCACCACCGGCTTCCACATGTTATGACTGGTCGCAGTTTATATTTCGTGGATTGGTAGGGTTGAGTCGGAACAAGAACACAGTATTAAACTTCTTTACATACGAAACAAGAAGCAAATATTACACAATGCCCTATATTTATTTTTTTACAATTACTAAACAATTTTAATCGTATCTAATACGTTGTCGTCGTATTTTCCTACAAATACATCGTGAATTTAAATCTATAGTCAATGAGGTAACCGATGTACCTTTATAATTATGTACCTATTATAAACCTAATTTGCCAACAATGTAAGCCGCTATTTGTCGATAGAGTATCTACACAGTTTGGTGGAGGGTCGATCAACTAATATTAACAGGCTTGTATCACAAACCGCAGGATCATGAAAGTGTACCCGGATCCCTCCGCTACCGGCGGCGTGCCATAAGCAACTTACTGCGGAATATTCCCATCACCACTGAACGCACTGAACACATTTATTTTATAAAACCCGTTTTTCTTTTAATTCAAAAAGTATATTTTATTTTTAAATCGTAAAAATCATTCACTACCACGCTTCTTTTTCTAGAAAAAGAAAAAGTGACGCAAACGTGGGTAGGCATGTTTTTATAAAAAGGTTACTTACCTGTTGGTCCGGGATTTTTTTTAGATGGAAAAGTTCTCAGACATATTGTTTGTTTAGTTCAATTTATTATATAGTATTATATATTACTAAAATTTAAAAGAACTAAAATTGTTACAATGATAAAAATAAAAGATAACAATATTTATTTGCAAGAAATACAAGATCTTATAATAAATATATTCAGAACAATTTTCATTCTGCTAGTAGTGAAACTTGCGATTGAATCTTAAGGAACTAAAAAATCAATCCGCTGTTTATATAGATAATTAAGACGAGTTGGGAACATTCCCTTCAATGTTTGCCCTCCATATATATTATTTATGTAAGATACCTTGTTTACCTCAGCGCCGGCCTGCTAGCAACAACGGACCGTTACCAACGGATATTTTGATAAATAATAATGTTATTCAAATTTTATCCTATCGATACACAACTATCTGATCAGAGAAGATTATAAAAATACACTAAATAAAACATTATTGCTACCGGCTTTTGAGTATTATTTTAATATCTACTTACTTCTTCATCTTTAACTCCAGCTTTTAACTTGATAAACTTTATAAGTGGTCCCTTTCAGTGAGATCGACTTCTCATGCTCAGTGGAAAGTTGTTCGCTCCGCTAGTCGCCAGCTGTCGTTCGGAGCCTTAGGTTACCTTTGTAGAGTTAATGGTGTCAAGCAGGAATCCAGCTCGATGTGAGAAGCTAATAAATGCACTTTTAAAGAAACGGAAAATCGTCTACAATCAGTACAAGTAACACTTAAAAGATATTCCGTGAAGTTCATAGGGAAAACATCCCTGTGTAGTTAAAAGAAAAACACGTAATAGTTGGAAAATTATCGTTGTGGGTCTTGTATAGTGAAATTAATAACAAAAAATATAGCATAATATTAATATTTAACTACTTAATAAATGGTAGTACCAGTACCTAAAAATGTAATTTCAAGATTTTAAAAATAATTTACGTCTGAATACTGTAACGCTCAGTGGCATTATAATCACTACTATTCTTGCACTTACTTACTATTTATGATTTTTTTTCTTTTTACTGGTTGTGAAAAGAATCAATAACAATTTTTCTTCCAATGTTATATAAGTTTTTTCTTTCGGTTGATTCAGTGAACGCCGCACGCCTTTTGTAATACATGTATACAGGTGGCCCATTTTAGATGTGTCAGTATGGTTAACTCTGAAACTATAAGATAAAGAAAGTTCTGAGGAACCATTTCATCGATTTTAGTGACAAGAAAAACACCATTCATAGTTAATTGGCTAAAAGTTTTTAGGGTCCGTTTGTTTATAGTGAATATGAGGCAATGTTGTAATAATAGAGAAGGACCGTCGAAGTTCGTTCTGCTGTTGTCGGAGGGTCGTCGTGAAGGTGCCGCTGAGATTTATCGCGCGGCCCTGACCGCTAACGACCCGGCAGCCTGACTGATGCCCCACATTTGTTTCAACTGATTTACTTTCCGTATTCCCACACATTTGCACGACTCACGACTCGACCCCTTAACCTATCGATCCGAAAACTTATTAAGTCACCCCAAATTAGAAACGCATGAAGTTATTTTTAATGATAGTGTTAGTTTCTTTGAACTACTTAATATGACTTAGAATTATATTTATCATCAACAGCTCTTATACGTACCGACCGATGAGCTCGGGCTACCTTGAATTAGGGTGATCAGCAGGCCATAAAATTACCACGCAGACCCAGTGCGGGTTGGGTGACTTCACACAACCTTTGAATTTCTTCGCAGGAGTGTGCAGATTTCCTCACGATGATGTTTTCCTTCACCGTAAGAGCATAGAATATATTAATTTGAAATTCGGAAACACATTGGTAAATGGTCTCGCGTCTCTCGGACTTAGCCACTGCACCACCGATGCTCTTAAGAATTATATTACAACCTGCAAACTTTTTGATCCTGACTGCCAGCGTTGCATTCACGTAGTTTTTGATCAAAACATATACAATATCACATTTGTATAGTTCATACAGCTCGAGCAGTTTGACGAATCGCAATTTATTAAAACTGTGTGGGGAGCTGCGTTCACCTCAGACAAAGTTTCATTAGGAGCGACGGCGGTGGTTTGCGTTAAAAACAGACTTCGTATGACGTAGCTACTTGGCAACTTCTAGTTAATAACATCCTACTGTACGTTTATAAAGTTACATAGATAGATCAATGATTTACCAATGTTTTTTTTTTTTTTTTTATTATGATTATTATTAAATACATGACATATTTTTTTGCCTTCATAAAGTAGATTGTAAGATGTTTTTGTTAGAAATAAGCAGTACCTGTTGTGTCGTCTTTTTATTAATGTATTTTTTGTAACTTTCTTGTGCGCAATAAAATTCTTGGTTTAATAAAAAATAAAATAAATAAGCATACTTAATGTGATTTTCACTCATCATCATCAGCGTGTGGGTTGTAAGGTCGACAACCGACCTCACATACCCTGGTGTCAGTGTTATAGAGCCGCCAAAAGCCGCTAACTTGGCTCATGTAACGACTAGATAGTAGCCGGGACCAACGGCTTAACGTGCCTTCCGAAGCATGGAATCGTCTTTCTTTTCGGACAATCAGGTAATTCAGCCTGCAATGTCCTAACCAAACTGGGGAAAGTCTCACAAAGAGATTTTTGCTTGACAGTGTCCTCACCGGGAATCAAACCCGGAACCTCCGTAATGGGCGTCGAAATCTCGACCACTCGCCCACGGAGGCTGTTCATCATCAACATCATCATTATAGCCTGTGGCAGTTCACGTGGCCTCTCCTCAAGTCCGCGCCCGCTATATTTGGTAATATGCAATCTGGTAGAAATAGCGATTAGTCTGTTAAAAATAAATACATGTAAGCCTCTCCCACCCAAGGCACGCCACTTAGCCAAATCTTCACATCTAATTAGCTGCCAACCACATTTCGCTGACCATCGCTCCATATAACCGGGGGGCGTCCCACGCTATGTTTGCTGAAACAGATATTGATATTGTCATTCATTTATAAGTATACATGTTTTGATTGAATTATACTTCTTAGTATGAACCTTTATTTCCTGACAGCGGGGTAAGTTTGCGGGCCGCGAGTGGGAACGTTTGGCACTCGCTGATAACACAACAAACAACTTGTTACAAACGTGTTTAGTTTTAGTTATTGCCCCGAGTTCGACTGTTAACTCATTGCTCGTTTAGTGAACAGCTGTCGTAATTAAGTCGGTTGTATCCGTCAGCATTGAAAGTTTGAACACATTTGGCGGCTATGGATAATGTAGCTTATTGCACTTAATTACTCGTTCGTATGTATTTGAGAATTCCAAAAGAAGTATATACTTGTTGAAAAGTCAACCACGGGCCAGAAGGTGTAGTGTTGGACTGCCTCCCACAAGGTGGACAGATGGCATGGTGGAAGTTGCTGGGCGTTGGTGGATGCAAATAGCGCAGGATCGCTTACGTTGGAAACCTATGGGGGAGGCCTATGTTCAGCAGTGGACGTCTTCTGGCTGAGATGGTGATGATGATGATGAAAAGGCAATACTGTATTAGACTTCAAACCATTTATGAATGTTGTGTGACCACTTGTGTAAAGTGGGAATGTACCTACCTATATGTAATAATTTCCAAATACTTATAGTATATTAGAACTGTCCTCAGTTTTACTTACATTTTTTTTTACATATCCTCACAATTGTTCTGTAAAGAAAATAATAGAACAATAATCCAAGGAATCAGCTATAGCTCGGTTCAGATCAGTACGCAAAAAAAAAACAACACTACACCTAGACCGCCGTTGATCGCCGGAAGGCATTTGTTGCTGTCAGGTGATATTTACCTCCCCACCGAGGGGCTCGAACCCACCCCAAGAGAGATCAGGCCTAGTCGATCACGCTGACCAAGCGCGTGTTGGTCGACTTCGTTCACAATCATTGAACTTTTTTGCAGGTGTGTGCAGGTTTCCTTACAATGTTTTCATCCACCGTAATAGAGTTGAATAAAAAATGTACATATACAGCATGGCATGTAACGGGCCGTTGATGATGATGATGATGATGATAGCAAAATTTAAGTATAATGTTCAGACCATCATAAGCAACAACTTTTCCCAAGGAACATGGGTTGAAATCCCCCAAAAAAATTTCGACCTCCCATACAAATTAGTAAAGTTGATTGTGTATTTTGTATGAAAAGTCGATTTTTTGGGGGGTTTTCACCCCATGTTCCTTGGGAAAAGTTGTTGCTTATGATGGTCTGAACATTTTATTTAAATTTTGCTAGGGATTGCAAAATCATGCTGTATAACTCATAACTAGGTAAGACATCGGTATGTGGTGGGTTAAACCAGCGGCTGTGGACGGAAAGCAAGGCCACTACACCCGCCGAAGCGATGACATAATAGGCCATAGTTTGGCCTAAACTCAACTATCCAATATCTAAACATCGAATACAAAACCGACTAAAACCTGGACAGAAAGCGTCGTCAAACTGGCACAAGATTAAATTACGTGCAGGCGTGCGGGCGCGCTTGGTTCGGCAGTCAGCTATTTTTTTTGCTGTCTCTCCTACACCCATTTCCGGACATCAAACGGTTTTGTAAACCGAATCCAATTCGGAAAAATTTACCTAAATTGATAGAATTTTGTTTGCAACATAATGGTGAATGCAAATCTTCCTTCCTTCATCGTGTGGGTTGTAACGTAAAGTCGACAACCGACCTCACTAACCCTGGTAACAGTGATATAGAGCCGCCAAAGAGAGAAATAAATTAAATATCATTATATAATTTCACAGACATGACCATTGACCACTCTATAGATTTAATATTAAATACAGTATGTAAGTTTTTCTTGTTCTAAGAGATATGCTTGCGTTTGTATTATTAAACAGGAATTTTCGATTTTATTTAAACTAAGTATTTGAACTAAACTTATTGTAAACCTACCTAAAATCTTTCAATGTTTTCATCACAGCTTCGAAAAATATAATACGTGGGAAAATGAGTTAGTGGACGTTTTCCCCGAGAACCGTCCGGCCGAACGGGGGAAATGACTACATTTTAAAAACATCTATTTTCTTTTGGTTGTTTCGCCCGAATGGATTTTTTAATCATTTAAACACAAAGTAACATCAGCAACAAAAACTTAGAATATTTTAGATCTCGAAAAGGAAATAAATGGTTTTCTTTTTTTCACAAGGTACTTACAGACCGATCATTAGTATTTCATTTTAAACCAATAGAGAACCAGACTCAGGTGATTTAAATAGTATCTAGTACTAACATAATTTCGAAATCTAAAAAAATATATAATATTGTTGATTATTGATTAATACTTACATATTTTTAGCATATTTTTTTTTTGTTTTGTTGATTATTGATTTAAAATATGAATAAATACGATTACTAATACCTGTGATGATCATTGCCCATATTTAAACTTAATTACTTCACCTTGTACTTTAGTATTTACTTATTAATATATTTTTTGTATGAACATGTTTCTTTTTTTTATTTATTTATTAAAAGTAAAACAATTTTATGCTGTCTGTACAAAACCTGAAATAAAAATACCTTCGGGCGAGACGCCGTATCAAAAATTATGGTTTTTTACAATTAGTCGTTTCCTCCGTTCAGGCGAATGGGTCTCGAGGGAAACGTCCACTAACTCGGGAAAATCGCGAGAGTAGAGGAGGTAATAAATTTAAATACTTACAACGTTTTTACTTAACATAATACAACACTTTTCCTAGAATTATTTTCCAACAAAACACTTCACTTTCACCACAAAAGAGCAAGAGGCCATTAAAACACATAAAGCGAGGTGAAAACTGGTACATTAGGGGTGTATTTATACTTTGTCTTTTGTAGTGTGTCCGTTACACGATGTTAGGCAAAGGGGCAGGAAACGGAAGCGGTTTATCTGTGTGCCGGAATTCAGGAAGACGTACGCTCGCTCCGGCCTCGCATTCCTTTACGCTTTACGTTCCAGTTCCAATTATGGATCATTATATAACGTGTAGCAGAAGATATAAGGGTTCATTTAGATCTCTCACTCTTAAATTAAATACTTGTCAGCACAGAAAAATAATAAAAAAAGCTCTGAGTTACTTTGATTTGCAGATAGCCAAAGAAAGCTCCGAAAAAGACACGAATTATGAAACACAAACAAAGTGCAATTGCCTGAACGAAATACGATTTCTGGACTTGACTCTCTGTGTGTGCTTAAAGCATTTTATTTTCTTATCTCTGTGAATGCTTCGGCTTTGTCTCCTTTGTGCCACAAAGATGCAGAGCAGAAGCGAGTCGATCTTGTGGGACCCATTCTAACCAGGAGGTACCTCTGTATATTCTACAAACCATTTTTAAAGAGCATACCGGGGAATGGTCGCAGTAAGGGCCGTTGTGTTGTGAATGTTCTAAAAGCAAGACGTTTGTTTTCATTGCGTTTTGGTTTTTCACTTCCTAACACAAGTCATTTTTCTTTCATTTGGACATGTGCACCTGGAAAATATTTCAGAGAGGTAAGGATTTCGCCTCGATCATTAAATAAGTAATAGTAATAAAATTCTTTATTTACTTTTACAAAGGGAACATATATTTAAGTAGCGAGCATTCAGCAAACAACCTTTGTGAGAGTCTGGTGTCTATACTAGGGTACCACCAGACCTTCCGAAGTGTTATGAAAATTCAATCTCTTTTACTATTTAAAACTAATCTTTATATTTTGATTAAGTTTTTATTATTATTACAAAACTGACTGCACTGCAATAAACCGGACGTAAAGTTCTTCCTTCGTTATGTGCATGCCCCAAAATAATTTCAAACGTGATTTTTGTGCCCCTAAAAAAAGGTATTCTTACTTTATATAGGTACTAGCGTAGCGTTGTGTAAGATTTCCCTCTAAACTTCCTCTACCTCTACTTTTTCCCGTTAAAATTAGTATCCTATGTTTTAATCCAGGGTACAAACTATCTCTATTCCAAATTTCATCCCAATCCGTTCAGTAGTTTCTGCGTGAAAGAGTAACAAACACCCATCCATCCATACTTACAAACTTTCGCATTTATAATTTTAGTAAGGATAGGTATAATATGTTTGCATTTTGTTTTAGACTATTAACGAGTTTTATTCTTTAATTATTATTAAAATGAAAGAAGTTCCGAAAGGGCTGAAAGTCGACTTACCCTGTATGACAATGTATCCAACAGAGTTTTTTCCCTAGCTGATATAATATTCGCTATGTACCTTTATAATACTAAAGTGGTAAAATAGCGGGCGCACATGTGCAGGGGAATCAGGGCTTAGACCCGTATTTTTTTAAGTTTTAGCAAAGGGTCTAGTTAGACGATGTTCTACCTAGCTACTACTATCACTTAAAGGTTCCCAAAAGGCTCTGGCGAAGCCACATCTGTGGCTAGGTGCGCGTAAACGTCTACCCGCAAGAAATACGAGAAAAGCTAATGACGCTATTTCCTTAAACCAACCGCACTGCACCAACGCCTCATATAATTCATACAGAATGTTAAAAAAACGTAAGAAAACAAGATTATAAAAAAATAATTAAGTATTAACCAAAATGCTTTTGAGAAATATTTTAGGGTCTTTGAAAATGGCCATAGTTTATAATATTAGTAGGAATGTTCTACAGTGCTTACTAGCGGCGGCGGCGGTGGTAGCTTTTCTTTATCTTAATTTACTTTGATAAATTAATTAATTTAGAGAAGGACAAGTGGAAAAATCAAAGATAGGCAATGCAGTTTTTTTAAAATTAATACCATAAAAATAAATTGTTAATAATATAAGTAAGCAACGGAAACTGTTAAAATATATATTTTTAATTCTTTTATTTTTGTTATAATTTTTTAAGCTCCTTTATAATTTTAAAGGTAGCGCCCGCGCCGATAGGTAACACATAAATTTAAACCGCGATAGTAACAGCGACTGGCCAAGAGAGTTTGATTTAGGACCACCCAGCTGAACCGGTGATAAAGAGTTTCGTGCATTAGTGCCGCGGGAAATATCAAAGAATACAATGCAGTTATATTGTTGAACCGCTTCTGTTAACTCAAAATTTAAAATTATACCTTTTGAAATTAAATAGTACTTAACCATTTTTTTACAGATGCAAATGAGCTCCAGTTAGTGATCCTGTTACTCTGTACTGTAGTACAAAGTGTTCTGTACTTAGTAGATTTTCGCGAATACACTGCGGATGCATACTATAAAAAAAGAACATGTGTAGATATAAAAAAGGTCTAGAAATGGAATTCAGATTTGAATGGTCACTTTACACACGTCCTTTGAATTTCTTCGCAGCTCTCGATGGTTTCCTTCACTGTAAGAGCTTTGAACAAACCTATGTAGGTTTATATGTTATTAAAATATATAGTTAACCTAAAAATAGCACTATGAAGCGTTAGAGTGAGCGGCTTATCCGCCGGCTAGCTAGCACACTGCGCTCCAAGGATGGGCGCTGGGCGTAAGTGGTGTTTTGTTCGGCAAACAAATACTCCGTGAAATTAACAGCGCCGTGCCCAGACCGTTTTGAACGCCTCGCTTTCCACTTGCTAAGATAACTGACATCTGGATATGGTAACTCAAGTAAGTAATATTAGAATAATTCGTTTACGGCTTGCTACCCTAAATCTACGCTACGCCGCCATCGACGTTCGTGGATGAGCGTAAGTAACTATGTCAGCAGAAAATATGATTTTATAACAATAAAATTGTTACTGTAAATAAGCGGAAAATAACAAGTCAGTTAATTAGTGAAAGCCGCCGAACGCTTTGTAAGAAATCCTTTTTTTAGAAAAATGTGCACAAACAGAAAATGTAGGTAAACCATGTACAGTGTGATGTAGAAACGAAAAGTTGATGATAAGGCTAAATATCGTTATCATCAACAACCAGCAGTCAGCTATTTTTTTTGCTGTCCCTCCTACACCCATTTACGGACATCAAACGGTTTTGTAAACCGAATCCAATTCGGAAAATTTTACCTAAATTGATAGAATTTTGTTTGCAACATAATGGTGAATGCAAGTCTTCCTTCCTTCGTCGTGTGGGTTGTAACGTAAAGTCGACAACCGACCTCACTTACCCTGGTAACAGTGATATAGAGCCGCCAAAGAGAGAAATAAATTAAATATAATTATTGTTATAAATTTCACAGTCATGACCATTGACCACTCTATAGATTTAATATTAAATACAGTATGTAAGTTTTTCTTTAAATTCTAAAAGATATGCTTGCGTTTGTATTATTAATAAGGAATTTTCGATTTTATTTAAACTAAGTATTTGAACTAAACTTATTGTAAACCTACCTAAAATCTTTCAATGTTTTCATCACAGCTTCGAAAAATATAAAACGTGGGAAAATGAGTTAGTGGACGTTTCCCCCGAGAACCGTCCGCCCGAAAGGGGGAAATGACTACATTTTAAAAATATCTATTTTCTTTTGGTTGTTTCGCCCGAATGGAGCTAAGTATTAATCAATAATATTGTTGATTATTGATTAATACTTACATATTTTTAGCATTTTGTTTTTTTTTTTTGTTTTGTTGATTATTGATTTAAAATATGAATAAATACGATTACTAATAATACCTGTGATGATCATTGCCCATATTTAAACTTAATTACTTCACTATGTACATTTACTTATTAATATATTTTTTGTATGAACATGTTTCTTTTTTTTATTTATTTATTAAAAGTAAAACAATTTTATGCTGTCTGTACAAAATCTGAAATAAAAATACCTTCGGGCAAGACGCCGTATCAAAAATTATGGTTTTTTACAATTAGTCGTTTCCTCCGTTCGGGCGAATGGGTCTCGAGGGAAACGTCCACTAACTCGGGAAAATCGCGAGAGTAGAGGAGGTAATAAATTTAAATACTTACAACGTTTTTACTTAACATAATACAACACTTTTCCTAGAATTATTTTCCAACAAAACACTTCACTTTCACCACAAAAGAGCAAGAGGCCATTAAAACACATAAAGCGAGGTGAAAACTGGTACATTAGGGGTGTATTTATACTTTGTCTTTTGTAGTGTGTCCGTTACACGATGTTAGGCAAAGGGGCAGGAAACGGAAGCGGTTTATCTGTGTGCCGGAACTCAGGAAGACGTACGCTCGCTCCGGCCTCGCATTCCTTTAAGCTTTACGTTCCAATTCCAATTATGGATCATTATATAACGTCTAGCAGAAGATATAAGGGTTCATTTAGATCTCTTACTCTTAAATTAAATACTTGTCAGCACAGAAAAATAATAAAAAAAATCTCTGAGTTACTTTGATTTGCAGATAGCCAAAGAAAGCTCCGAAAAAGACACGAATTATGAAACACAAACAAAGTGCAATTGCCTGAACGAAATACGATTTCTGGACTTGACTCTCTGTGTGTGCTTAAAGCATTTTATTTTCTTATCTCTGTGAATGCTTCGGCTTTGTCTCCTTTGTGCCACAAAGATGCAGAGCAGAAGCGAGTCGATCTTGTGGGACCCATTCTAACCAGGAGGTACCTCTGTATATTCTACAAACCATTTTTAAAGAGCATACCGGGAAATGGTCGCAGTAAGGGCCGTTGTGTTGTGAATGTTCTAAAAGCAAGACGTTTGTTTTCATTGCGTTTTGGTTTTTCACTTCCTAACGCAAGTCATTTTTCTTTCATTTGGACATGTGCACCTGGAAAATATTTCAGAGAGGTAAGGATTTCGCCTCGATCATTAAATAAGTAATAGTAATAAAATTCTTTATTTACTTTTACAAAGGGAACATATATTTAAGTAGCGAGCATTCAGCAAACAACCTTTGTGAGAGTCTGGTGTCTATACTAGGGTACCACCAGACCTTCCGAAGTGTTATGAAAATTCAATCTCTTTTACTATTTAAAACTAATCTTTATATTTTGATTAAGTTTTTATTATTATTACAAAACAGACTGCACTGCAATATACCGGACGTAAAGTTCTTCCTTCGTTATGTGCATGCCCCAAAATAATTTCAAACGTGATTTTTGTGCCCCTAAAAAAAGGTATTCTTACTTTATATAGGTACTAGCGGTCCACCCGCGGCTACACTCGCGTTGTGTAAGATTTCCCTCTAAACTTCCTCTACCTCTACTTTTTCCCGTTAAAATTAGTATCCTACGTTTTAATCCAGGGTACAAACTATCTCTATTCCAAATTTCATCCCAATCCGTTCAGTAGTTTCTGCGTGAAAGAGTAACAAACACCCATCCATCCATACTTACAAACTTTCGCATTTATAATTTTAGTAAGGATAGGTATAATATGTTTGCATTTTGTTTTAGACTATTAACGAGTTTTATTCTTTAATTATTATTAAAATGAAAGAAGTTCCGAAAGGGCTGAAAGTCGACTTACCCTGTATGACAATGTATCCAACAGAGTTTTTTCCCTAGCTGATATAATATTCGCTATGTACCTTTATAATACTAAAGTGGTAAAATAGCGGGCGCACATGTGCAGGGGAATCAGGGCTTAGACCCGTATTTTTTTAAGTTTTAGCAAAGGGTCTAGTTAGACGATGTTCTACCTAGCTACTACTATCACTTAAAGGTTCCCAAAAGGCTCTGGCGAAGCCACATCTGTGGCTAGGTGCGCGTAAACGTCTACCCGCAAGAAATACGAGAAAAGCTAATGACGCTATTTCCTTAAACCAACCGCACTGCACCAACGCCTCATATAATTCATACAGAATGTTAAAAAAACGTAAGAAAACAAGATTATAAAAAAAAAAAATAAGTATTAACCAAAATGCTTTTGAGAAATATTTTAGGGTCTTTGAAAATGGCCATAGTTTATAATATTAGTAGGAATGTTCTACAGTGCTTACTAGCGGCGGCGGCGGTGGTAGCTTTTCTTTATCTTAATTTACTTTGATAAATTAATTAATTTAGAGAAGGACAAGTGGAAAAATCAAAGATAGGCAATGCAGTTTTTTTTTAATTAATACCATAAAAATAAATTGTTAATAATATAAGTAAGCAACGGAAACTGTTAAAATATATATTTTTAATTCTTTTATTTTTGTTATAATTTTTTAAGCTCCTTTATAATTTTAAAGGTAGCGCCCGCGCCGATAGGTAACACATAAATTTAAACCGCGATAGTAACAGCGACTGGCCAAGAGAGTTTGATTTAGGACCACCCAGCTGAACCGGTGATAAAGAGTTTCGTGCATTAGTGCCGCGGGAAATATCAAAGAATACAATGCAGTTATATTGTTGAACCGCTTCTGTTAACTCAAAATTTAAAATTATACCTTTTGAAATTAAATAGTACTTAACCATTTTTTTACAGACGCAAATGAGCTCCAGTTAGTGATCCTGTTACTCTGTACTGTAGTACAAAGTGTTCTGTACTTAGTAGATTTTCGCGAATACACTGCGGATGCATACTATAAAAAAAGAATATGTGTAGATATAAAAAAGGTCTAGAAATGGAATTCAGATTTGAATGGTCACTTTACACACGTCCTTTGAATTTCTTCGCAGCTCTCGATGGTTTCCTTCACTGTAAGAGCTTTGAACAAACCTATGTAGGTTTATATGTTATAAAAATATATAGTTAACCTAAAAATAGCACTATGAAGCGTTAGAGTGAGCGGCTTATCCGCCGGCTAGCTAGCACACTGCGCTCCAAGGATGGGCGCTGGGCGTAAGTGGTGTTTTGTTCGGCAAACAAATACTCCGTGAAATTAACAGCGCCGTGCCCAGACCGTTTTGAACGCCTCGCTTTCCACTTGCTAAGATAACTGACATCTAGATATGGTAACTCAAGTAAGTAATATTAGAATAATTCGTTTATGGCTTGCTACCCTAAATCTACGCTACGCCGCCATCGACGTTCGTGGATGGGCGTAAGTAACTATGTCAGCAGAAAATATGATTTTATAACAATAAAATTGTTACTGTAAATAAGCAGAAAATAACAAGTCAGTTAATTAGTGAAAGCCGCCGAACGCTTTGTAAGAAATCCTTTTTTTAGAAAAATGTGCACAAACAGAAAATGTAGGTAAACCGTGTACAGTGTGATGTAGAAACGAAAAGTTGATGACAAGGCTAAATATCGTTATCATCAACAACCCACTAAAGGGCTTGAGCCTGGCTAAATATAATCACAATATTTTAATTGACATGTTACGTTATGATTAATGGTAGTAGTTGACAGTTTATATCCGATCGTTAACTTAACTTTTAAAGAATAAAGGTATTTCCATAGTTTTGACATCTCGAACACATTTTCGGGAAATAATGTATACGAAGACGCTACTCGTAAACGTAGATATATTTAGTGTAACTAGCTAGCGAACAAAGGAAGCGGGGTTGCGCTGGACGTACGGCCAGTTGTTAACACGTTACTGACTCTTGTTAGTGTGTCCCGCTACGAAAATTGTTCCCCCTATATTGTTTTGCTTCGTAATAACCAATTAGGTAGTCGTAGCTATTTTATACTTAAATGAATACTTGTGTTTTTTTAAAGCAAACGAAATTGGGCTGTAGTCTAGGGTTGTAACTTTCCAACTTGTACTTGCAGTTTTCCCACATCTTTTGTTTGCAGTTTTCTATTCGGGAAGACGTTTGATAAGCTTTAGACGACACCGCTTCGTCTTTTGATGCCCGTAGGCAGTTGATTGGGATCGAATGGGAAAGTGAGATATATTTATTTACATTTTTATTTAAATACAATAGCTACAATGACACGTTTTTGTAGTAGTGCATTGCTAAAGCAGGCAAATTTTCTTAAACTCGGGGAAATAAAATAGATTATTCAATATTTCTTATATTTGGCTGGTACTCTGCTCTAGCATTCTTAACAGCGCTTACGTTTTGAATTGCAGTTACCATTTTCCGATGAAAACGCGTATTTTAAAACCCTGGCGGAGTCATGGCGTGAGAAAAATGGACGTTGCAATAAATTAAACCTCTCAGGGACTGACCCGTCCACGGCTTAATTAACTTTTCAAACAGGAATTTCAAACAGAAAAAGGCAAGGATATCCACAAGTTTAGGAAGCACGTAGAAAGTTTCTGCTTACCCGTGCAAGAAGCAGTAAGAATGGCTTGCGAGTACGTACACAAGTTTAAATGATCTCTCAAGGTACCTCGGGGGTTTAAATTTACCTTTAGCATCCTGAACAAGATATTTAAAGACAATGATATATACAGGAAAGTGAAGAAAATTTCTGCCCTGCATGCATGGGAATTATTTTCCGAAAAATGAGGGCTCATAATAAAAATGTCTGTAATATTGCACCTGCCTGTTACGGTTGACATGGGTCGACTTGCATGTATCACTCTGGCAGAGCGAGTAAATTTCTGTCGTTTGAATAAATAATTTTGTCTCGTCTGTCGGTACAATTTGTTTATTTCTAACCCGCAATCTTTTAACTCAGATTGAGAAGTAGCAAGATATTCTAATTATGTTTGTTCTTTGATGGCACTAAAGTGTAATGTAATATAAGCACTAGTAAGCAATACATAATCACTTTGAATGCAGTCAGTTTAATAAAAAAAAAAAATATCTAAATGCGTAATCTGATCAAAGTATTTTATTTTTATTAAAAATACCACTCGCTTCCTAAGTGCATTCTTTACCAATAAATGTAGGCTATCACAAAACACTCAGTAAAATAAGTTACAACAAATTTATTAAGTACAATAACTCGGCGTGGACAGTAAGAAGTATTAGTGGGATTTATAATTGTTATCTAGCAGGCGAGGCGAGGCAGACTTATAGCCGCGTCGCGTGCTCGCACCTAATATATAACGGCAGAGCCATCCTTAGCCGAAACGTCTTTGTTTGCGGCCCTTGTGTTTACTAACAAACACCTATAATGTAACGGTCGATATTTTAAAATGCAGCGCGAACGTTAGCACCGGTCAAGGTCCTGTGTTCCACGTGGGTCACCATGTACGCAGCTGGTAGCCGCTGGATTGAGATAACTGCAACAGACCGATGGGTAAACGACATTAAGAAACACGCCGGCGCTAACTGGATGCAGGTGGCAGCAGACTGAATTTTATGGAAGTCGATGAAAAGTTTTGATTGCGATCCAGAGTTTTGAGTTTGGATATCCGAAGACGGATAAACCAAAAGCAGTGATGATGATGAATTGGATAAAGATTGAGTTGCAATAATGTTAGAGGCCTTTAGTCAGCCAGAAGACTGGTGCAAGCTCATGATGATGCAAGAGTTATTATCACAAGAAGGGAAAATTGCAATCCCCGTGGACTATATTCGATGACTATCAACATCAACGGCCCGTTACAATCCACGCTGGACTATGAGCCTCCTTTACTTAAGTAGAGGGTTTTGCCAGGATAATCTCCACGCTTGGCAGGCGAGTTGGAGATCGCAGATTAAAAGGTTACTGTATCAGAGAGCGCTGCTACCCGTTCCCTGATTAAAGTATAGTCCCTAAATCGCCTCTTACGACACTCACGGGAAGAGTAGGGGTTGGTAACAAATGTATTCTACTCTGCCGTCACCACACAGCGTCGATGACTATAAAGTTGAATAAATCTGAATAGCTTTTCCAACGTGTTTAATTATAATAATAACAATATTCCACCACTTTTATCAAACTTATGTAGAGATTAGTTTTTTGGAAGTTTCATCATAGTCAACATGTTGTGTGCAGAAAGGAGCAGCGTGGGTTAAAAAATAGGACGATGTTAGAAAATATTCGCATCCGTTGTCGTGGACACGACATCATAAAAGCATCAAGAAGCCATCAGAGGTAGTAACAGGTTGTCCCGCACGAGATCCTTTATACTTCAGCCATTTTACCACAACGAATATGGATTTTTATGTCGTTGCTTTTCATATTTTCTAAACTCGTAATTTTAACGTCAGTGTCGGTATTTCTTTTGTATTTTGGATTTTGTTCTGAACAAGATAAAATGAAAAGAAAAAGATTGAAGTATTTACGAGTTAATGCAAGCAATGCAATATAAACACAAAATATCGTCAAAATTGAGCCTTTTATCTGATTAATTTATTATATTATATTAAGTAAATGCCATGCAATGTTAAGGCCGGGTCCTATCCAAAATTAGCAACTCAACGCGCTTTAGTTGAAAGTTCAACTGACGCACTACTGAAATAACGTTCATATTAGCGTGCGAGGCTTCACGGAGGTTACGTCCGACACTGCGCAGCAATCGTGCGAAAAACTCGTTTTTCTTGAACTCTTTGCTCTTTTTTGTGAAAAATATAGAACGAATTAAAAAACTAACTGATTTCGCCGTTTAGGTATTAATATAGCCACCCAAAAAATATAAAAAAGTGTGTTGTTGTTGCTGAAAATATTGAGAAAACAGATTTTCAAATTTTGAATGTGGGGTTTTTAATTATTTATTTTTGCTTTATTCCTTGATTATATGTAAAATTTACTTGGTTACGTCACTAAATGATAAACTCTTCTATTGGTTGTAATTTTCTTGATTTTGTACATATTCCGAGGCGTGAGATACGCGAGTTATAAAAGAGGCTTAGGCCTGGTTCTTAGGAACAATTTTTCAAATAGGGCCTCGCCTTAAGTGAATTATGGTTTGTCTCGCCATACAAAAATGGGAGATGACCTTTCAAATAGGCTCTTACACTGACACGAGGCATAGCCCTGCTTATATCTAGTTGGAGTAAGCTATTCAAAGTGTCGAATATAAAATTAAATACTTGCTTCGTTGTAGTCCTCCACTGCACTGTTCTGAATGCGGCGGAAGCAGGCGCTCCACTGTGACTCTCCCGAGAGGCGCCGACTTGCTACACTGATACGAGGCATGTTCTGCTTGTATCTAGTTGGAGCGAGCTTGTCGAATTATTCAAAATAATAAATACAAGCTTTGTTCGTTGTTCAGAATGTGGCAGAGACAGGCGCTTATCTTTGAATCTCCCGTGATATCCTGATACAATTTTCTGGGTGTTAGTATTCAGCAATCGAAAATATGAACTTGTATTTGAGTGCCAACGTTAAAATATTAAACATTTGTTATTATTAACTTGCTTATATAATATTAATAAAATAAAACTGTGATCCATAAAGAAATAATAATAAAAAAGAAATAATACTCGTATAAATGGAACGAGCTTTTAGCAGTTTTACAAATATTAAACTTAGAAGCTGTCACTCAGATACGACGCAATAGTGCGCTACATTGATACGAAGGATATTTTTTTCTTTAGAATCTAATGGAAATGAGCTGGAAGGACAATAATAAAATCGGTAGAAATATTTTATATAAAATCTGCCAAAATTAATTTATTACTTACGCGAATTTCAAAAGTTTACAAATTGTTGATTAGTTAAATTTAGACTTTAAACGGACTCCAATAAAGTGAACTCTGTTCCCAAATGCTCTGCGATGTTTATATCAGTTTAAAAGGCGACTTCACCGATCGGAACATTTCCTGCGCGCTGGCATAAAAGAATTTTCGAGAAATAACTGCTCCATTTGAATACCAATGACATATTCGAACGTTTTCTTGAGCTTGCACGGCACTATCGCTTTTTCTTTCGACTTAGAAATAAAAGTAGAAATAAGAAAAGTATATTATTTTTATTTTAGTGTACATTTTCAAATTTGAATTAAAAGTCTGTAACTTTATCTGCACGTTATTGTTTAATTTTAAATTAAAAAAGAAGTAATCTGATAAAAAATTGTGCTAGTAAATAAAAAAAAGTTACAAAACTCTTTTGATACAAAACCTACTAAATCAGTGCCTATCCAGGAACTTTTATTTACGTTTTAAACCTAAAAGCAAGTAAAAAATCTAGATGCTTTTAAAATTGAACCCAGGGGCATTCATCCAGGAAAACAAACTACTTTTTTACTTGAAACGTTTTTTACGTCGCTGTAAATCTTCAAAGAAGAATAGGTTTTTGTCCCCTAGAACGTTTGCGAACGCGCGGATTATTGAACTTGCTGCTCCAATGCAAATGTCTTCTTACTTTTACATTGTTTTTATTGAAATAATCAAAGAAGCTACTTTCAAAGTGTTTGATCAAAGTAAATATTTAATAAGACAAAATATATTTATGAATCTTTGTTATCAGTAGGAGCTCAAAAAGTGTAAGCTTGTTAATTTTAATGATATTGCCAAAATTTGCTGACCCGGGCTCTCATGAAGAAGTGCCCTCCTTGAAAAGGTCTAAGGAGTGGAGGTACTAAGTTCAGCTCTCATGATAATCACTCCTGGCCCCACTTCAGTTCGCACGCAAGATAAACTGGCTGCTCATACTTTTTCTACCGGGTTCGGTAACGTAAGAAAAACATTCTTAAAATATACTACTTCTGTAGAATTATACTGGTAAGTAGTTGTCAAGACAACGCTGTAAAAGAAATAATATTGAATTGTTGATAATTTGACTGTCTTACTTTTTAATAAAGATCGATTTATTAGACTTCATAGACTAGATGGTTAGATATCGAGCCGCGTGTTTGCTTGCGTGGTTTTATATTTAAAAAAAATATGACCTGAAGAAGGTCGCTGGTGGTGGCTGGATGAGGAAAGCGGGTGATCGTGCGCTTTGGCGTACCCTTGGGGAGGCCTACGTCCAGCAGTGCAATAGGCTGATTGATTGATTGATTTAAAAAAAACTATTTATAACTTATTCACCTTTTAGTATACATTTTAAAGTTTAGTGGTAAAAGAGTGACAAAAATAAAGCTTCACAATTAAATTAAATTTATCCTGGAAAAATTTAGAAACTAGTATTTTTAACTTTTGTCGGTAAAACTGTTCAAAGGATTTAGGAAAGAAAACTCGAAACTAAACTAAAAAATAATAATTTACCTACATCAGCTTAAAAATATAATTTGTTAATAAATTTAGAACTCAGAAATTGGCAGACAGTACACAGGGCAAGAAGAATGGAATGAAGTCAGTCAACATTGAATTATTTATAAACATCTGAATGGGTCGACACCCATCGATTGTACGCTACGACTTCTGACTGATGGTTTCTTTTGTGTGCCGATAAAATGATACCTATCATTTTTCAAATGGATCGCATTAATATTATAGCATTATTGGCTTAATATGTGTATTTATCTATTTTCATTTTTACGGCTTTTGACAAAATGACATGAAAGTTTTGCAATACTCTCTAAACGGCGGCATTTGAGTTTGTTATAGGCTCCAGCCGTCGGTGCAGCAGAGCGTCACGTCGGTGGTCTGGTGGCTAGGGCCGCTGCCTCCCGTCCGGGAGACGTGGGTTCGATCCCCATCACGTACCAATGTATTTTCAAATTTCGAATTCATATGTACGTTTATTCGACGCTCTTACGGTGAAGGAAAACATTGTGATGAAACCTGCACACTGCTGCGAAGAAATTCAAAGATTGTGTGTGAAGTCGATCAACCCGCACTGGGCCAGCGTGGTCGAGTAAGGCCTAATCACCCTAATTTAGGGTAGGTTCGAGTCTCTCGGTGGGGACGTATATGAGCTGTCGATATAAAGGCCCCAGCCGTAAGCTCTGTTCGACAGAAACAATTTATCTTCCGCACACTGAAAAAAACAGTTTCTTGCTCGAATGCTAAAGCAATCTAGCAAAAACGTGTGAATGGAGGCAGGTGGTATTAATTTTTTTTTCTTTTGCCTGCCGGGTGTGTGCCTTAAACTGAGATAAGCCCGTCCTTTATTCCAACATATCTCTCAGTATCTGCCTTAGCAATTCAAAAATCCTACTTCTACAAAACGGTTGCGATATCTTCTCTTTCTCATAATTTTACTTACAAAGCATAACCCGGTTTCAAATTAAGAATTGAGATTCTATTGAAAAACATTGCTTCGACCCGGCTACACGGCAGCAAGTTTCGGTTTTTCAATTACATAAACACAAAGCTGAACCGATGCGATCCTTTCTCCGCAACAGCGGCTGAAACGATAAAAAGTCGCAACAAACAGATACACAATCCGCCCCTGGATATTTGCATAGGTATCCACTCCGCAAACAAATCTAGCGCACGGTAACTCTATGATCGAACGAACCACAAAATTCAATTACGTGGCAGACAAAATAAAAACGTCCCAGAACGTCCGTATCGTTGATTTGTTTTCACTGTTGCGTCATATTCTGCTGTACTCTCGTGTTGCCAGTTTAGGTAGATCTCTAATAACTCTGCTGATATTATTTCCTAGCTCCGAAGAAAAGAACGTTGAAGCTCATTATTGTCTGGTTTCACGATATCACCGAAATAGCCGCTCGACACGCGACATGACACTTTATTGTTCGAAATTCATGAAGTTTAATTAAACATCCTCCCTAGATGACACTGAAGATACAACGCCACAGTTTGTTTTTTGATTGACTGAGGAAATTAAAGTCATCTTACCTACATGACATTAATTACAGAAATATTATATAATTTTAAACTTTTGCGTTCATTATCATAACATCTAAGAGACATTATTTTTGTTGAGGAGACCCGATTGCAACAGCGCCGAAATATCGAGTCTCCTCAACAAAAATAATATCGCGGTAAGCCCGTAAAATGTCTCATAAATTTTACAGAAATATTGTTAAGTATAAGTTAAAGTATCTGCTGAAAATTATGAGTGACATATTTTGTTGAGTTAGGTATTCCTGCTCAAAGGAATTTCAGGTGCATTTCCTTCCGGTCAAGGTTTTTTATCGACAAAGGTGTTTTCATCGTAAATTAGACCTGTGCGCTGTGCCGCGGCAGGTAAGCTCGTGAAAATGTTTTCCCTTGGATGCATCGTGAATTTTGTCCGGGATAAAACGTTTCCACAGTGCTCTGCCATTGTGAAATATGTCAAGAAAATAATGGCGCGCAACTTTCGTAGAGCGGCTGTTTGGTGGATAACGTCTAAGATAAACGCAGAACGCTGGAGATGTTGGCCACCGCGCCGTGACGGACGTTTCCCTTACAGTCGTAATTTTAAATTTAAGCAGCCGTAGATGTAACTTTGCCCCTGTATGCATGAAATATCGTTATTGGTTGTAACATAAACTGAGTGCTAAGGCTCAGTGATTCATTCTTATATCTAAAGGCGAGTAAAAATACAATCAGTAAATTATAGAAAACTGATGTTCTTTATAACTATTAGTGTGATAATTTTACCACCAGTACCAGTTTGAGTTATTCGCTAGAAGCGTCTGCCTAATACTTTCAGCCATCAAGAGACTGGCATACTTATTAACTGGGACTAGTAACAAAATATAAAACAAAAAATGGATTATTTGTTGTAAATTAATAAAAATGAATTTATCACATGTTAAATTATGTGTCGCTTCACCTAGTTTCTATTTTACAAATTCTCATCGTTAGTTTGACATTATAACAGTACAATACAATTTTAGTTTTATGTAACGAACACGCGATTACAAAGCAGCGCTACCGACTCCATTCAAAAAGGAAATGAATTAATTCTATTTTACACAGGAGTGCACTTTAACAGAGTCGGTTTCTTAAAACAGGAGAAATACCCCGTGAAATTAACTCCTGAATTCAGCTCGCACCCAGCACTGGACACCTCTCAGGTACGGAAGACAAACGACTTAAGACGCAACGATTGCTGCACTTACTGCTATCAAGATACTATACCTCGTAGGAAAATAAAAAGCGCAATTAGCACAAAATTCTTAAATGAAAGATGGTTTAACTGTCTTACTTTATACCCTTAAAATAAACATCGAAAATTTTATCAAAATTCTAAGTATACTTTGTAAAAAAGGGTAAAAAAATCAGTTTGTTGTTTGGCATCTTGTCTGAATACTTTACGTAGCGGGGCGTCGCGACGTCGTTCATAAAAAAGACAATCTCCCATATTGCCGCAATCTGTTACACATGCTCCGCGCGCACGGTTATGTCTGTAGCCCTCATAAACGACAAACTAAACCACAATTTATGACGCAAATTTAGGGTCAAACGCAATACTCATAAATTGCTTTAGTATGTTATTGTTAGCGTGCTTTACGCTAGTGAGGAGTTAAGGACAAGAAATTTAGTAACTGCAACAAGGAAGTTAGTGTTGCCAACTAAGCACAAGCTACTACAAGAATTTCGCTCCGTTAGGAACCTTTGATAATGTTGTTTTGTTACTTAAATTTGTGATACCACTTGTAAGATAAACAGTAGATCTTTATGTCACCATAAACTACCTTTTATCCCGCTAAACCTACTTTATACTTTTTAAATACGAGGGCTGATTGATAAGTTTTCGAAACGACAAAGAAAAACTTTAAAAATCTATTTAAAATAAATTTATTTCTCAACGTAGTTTCCTTCTACCTCGATGCATTCAGTCCAGCGCTTCTCCAATGCCGTTACACCAGTTTGATAAAATGTTTTCTCCAACCCCTCAAAATACTCGTCCACGGCAACAATGACTTCTTCATTTGATGAAAATCTCTGGCCACCTAACCATTTCTTCAGGTTTGGGAATAAGTGGAAGTCACACGGGGCCAGATCCGGGGAATAGGGTGGATGCGGTAGCAATTCGAACCGCAATTCATGGAGTTTGGCGACTGCAACCATTGACGTGTGTGCAGTTGCGTTGTCATGGTGGAACAAAACTTTTTTCTTGGCCAAATGTGGTCGTTTTTTCTGGATTTCTTCACTTAATTTTTGCAGCAAGCTTGCGTAGTACTCTCCATTTATTGTTTTTCCTTTTTGCAGATAATCCACTAAAATAATCCCTCGAGCATCCCAAAAAACAGTCGCCATCACTTTGCCGGCTGACAAAACCGTTTTTGCTTTCTTCGGCGCAGGTCTTCCGCTCTCAGTCCACTGCTTAGATTGTTCTTTTGTCTCGGGAGTATAATGATGTATCCAGGTTTCATCGACTGTTACATAACGCCGCGAAAACTCGTTAGGATCTCGGTTAAACAGCGCCAAACACTCCGATGAATCGTCCACTCGACGTTGCTTTTGGTCAACAGTGAGCAAACGCGGCACCCATCGCGCGCAAAGCTTTTTCATTCCCAAATGTTGGTGCAAAATATTAAAAACGCGTTCAGATGAAATGCTCACCATCTCTGCTATCTCTCGCAACTTCAAGCGCCGATCATTCAATACAATTTTGTGAATTTTTTTGATCATGTCCGGATTCGTGACTTCATTTGGACGGCCAGACCTGTGGGCGTCTTCGCAGCTCTGTCTTCCACGTTTAAAATCAGTTACCCAGGTGTGAATTGTACTCAATGCAGGAGCAGAATTACCTAAAACACTGTCTAGCTTGGTTTTAATCTGGGTTGCTGTTTTCTGTTTTAAAACGTAAAACTTTATCACCGCACGAATTTCGTTTCTTTCCATTGTTAAGAAAATTTACGACAGAGAAAGTTCTACGTCCTATCAAACAAATTCCACCAGTTCGATTAAATTCAAATTTGGCGTTCTATTTTAAAAAAAATGCCAAAATATAATGTAATATTTTTTTTTGCGTATCATTTTTTTAATTTCGTCGTTTCGGCCAGTTATTAATCAGCCCAGGTACGGTAGTACTATTTGTCAACAATTTATTTAATTTTTGAATTAACTCGAATCCAAAGAATATTCTGAGAGAGAATACCAGCGTATTAACATATTCCAACTAATGCACAAATACACATACAGACATGAAAAATATTTCTTTAAAAGCAGCAAAAAGATAAACGTTTCACATTGTTGTTAAAGTTCGCTAAAGACCAAGTTGCTACATGAGAAATGTCGGTATCGCTTAGAAAAATATGAGCTGAACTTTTGAAAGTCTGAAAACATAGCTCTTCTTTTATTCATGCTCTGACATGTGGCACTCTCTGCTGTGTACAAGGCTTTCTTCTCTAACAAAATAAATAACATTTGCTTCAACTTAGGTCCTTTGAGAGGCTGCTTCTGTACGTATGTTTTATGAATGAGTTCCGATGCAGTTACAGTTCTTATATTTATTTTTATCGAACGGTCCTTTCGATATCCCCCCAGAGTTCCAGCTGTGAAATCTTCTGTTACATTTTCATTTTGGATTGACTGAGATGTTGATGTAATATGTTAGAAAACTCATTTTAAATACTTATAAGAAAATCGGGATTATTTAGTTCACTTTTATCACTCTTGTGAAAATTCTAAGAAATGTTTTAAGATCATCCCCTCCAAAGCGTCACGTAGGCCGTTCCCTTTATCATGAAAAACTCTATCCGTCTCTGTCTCTCGCGGAAAAATTTCACGCGTTTTCCAACACGCCACATCATTTTCATTCCTTACCGAGCAAACGAAAGAGGCCTTTGTTCTTTTGTGTAAAGCATTCAGTATTGTACACTTGTTGAAATTGTATATTCTACGTTTTGGTTCCAGGCTAATACACCTTGCAAGCTAGTATAAAGCTGAAAGATGTAAGATACCATCACTGGCGTTAAACTAAAAGCGTTTGTGTTCGAAGCGAAAAGGTTTAGTTTTGGTTGTATGAAGTTTGTCGTTACGTTGTTTGGTTTTGGGTGATCGGTGGAAAACTTGGAAGGTAGGCATGCGGGAATGCGCCGGCAGATCTGGCGGAGGCTTGCAGTCGCGCCGCGCACGTGCCCGCGTGAAGACGCCTCGAGACCGGCCTCACGCCGCACCGCCACAACTTTACGATAACTTTTGTGTTTCAGCATGTCATGCCAAAATCTATAAAATTCTCATAATTAATGAACTGGAATTGTTAGAAAATAATTTAAAAGTGTAGTTAAGAAAATTCCAAAAGTTTTACCGATAGTTTATGCTGTAGAGGTGACAAAAGACTTTTAGTTATACGCAGAGTTTCAAGTATGTATAGATTTTATTAATTATATTTTAACTGTAGGATTTTCATTGCTTTCCCTGGTATAATAAATAGAGCTTTTTAAATTATTTTCGGAACAGATACGGCTACAGATAAACAAATAAACTAGTACATATTAACTTTTTTAAAGGCGATTCTATAAAAGCAACCTAAAGTTAGCAATTAATTAATGGTGGGATTATAGTTTAATTGATACTGTATTTTTTATATGTTAAAACTAGCGATCCGCCCGCGGCTATGCTCACGCTATGTAAGATTTTCCCGTAGGAAAATGTAAGATTTTCCCGTAGGAACTTTTCTCGGTAACCAGGGTACAAACTATCTCTATTTCAAATTTCATTCAAATCCGTCCAGTAGCTTAGACTTGAAAACGGACCAATCATCCAAACATCCAAATGGCATAAAAAAGTAAAAACTTAATTTGGTCCATTAATCAATCACAATAAATATTCATAGCTTTGATCTAGACACCTACACCTAATTATTTATAACAGTTATATACTTATTGTAGGGATTTTTGGTGGAGGCTTTGGCCCAGAAGTGGGCGTCTTTTGACTGTTACTGTTGAATTTATTTATAATTGGTAAATTAATTGTCATGAAGTAGAAATATTACCTAATTTTATTTTATATTATTACGAAAGTATATTTTTTTATACTATATTAAATTAATTCCTGCATTTTTTTGTTTGCAATAGCAATAAATTAAATAG
The DNA here is from genome assembly GCA_951230895.1 of Carpatolechia fugitivella. NCBI lineage: Eukaryota > Metazoa > Arthropoda > Insecta > Lepidoptera > Gelechiidae > Carpatolechia > Carpatolechia fugitivella. The sequence goes on along the minus strand of OX579653.1, from coordinate 10,128,491 downwards.
TTAATAAACAGGAAACAAATAGAGAATAGAGAAGTAAATAGAAGTATTTTTATTAAGCCACATCTATTAAAGAATATACAAAATCCTTTAATAACTACACTAAAACGGTTTATTAGTGTAAATATAATATGAGAAACACAAAGCTCGTCATAACTAATCCAATTTTATTTTAGCTCTGAAATCACAAAACGGGGCTTGCATAAATTTAAACAAGCAGCGACTGCACAATCCCCTCTGGGAAATAATATTCGGACAAATGAAAATTTCAACCGATGCATTCGCCGCCGCCCCAGGTTTTAATTCCCTTGACGGTTGCGAATCGGCGCATGTTTTTTCATTAAAACGCATTCAATACGACGACGAGCAGGTTTCAAAAGCGGACCTTTTCAAAATATTTTCCATGACATTCCAGTCTGCACTGCGCTCGTCCCATTCACCGCGTTTTTGTAAGTATAAAGTTTAAATCGAGCTATTTTATGTGTCCGTAAAACGGGCCGTACAAATATCCAGTGATAATATTATCATGTGCGTATGCAAATTTTATAACGCGTACAGAGATCGGATAAAATTGCCGTCAATCTGAATTAATAATGTAATTCCACGTTCAAAACAAAATTCAGAGCGACCCAAATACAGACGCTTTTGCCGGGATTTTATTGCATCTGCATAAAGATCGTTCCTTATAATTATAAATGCAACCAGTTGGACTTTGCCTGATAATATGTTAGTAGTAACGTTACTTTGTAAAATTTTATTATTCATATCAAAGTGTAAAAAAAACACACTTTGTAGCTAGGCAATAAAAAACCCAAAATAAAGACAATTATGTGAATAATGATAGAGATAGGGCGTCGAACTAATAGCTTTGTTACGTATCGTGAAGTAATTATGATTAATGATACATAACGGAGCCTCGATGGTTTGTGAATGTAACGACCGCTATTAACATAAAGATTATGATGATATCATTGTACTTTATATGTATTTACAGTAGGTACATAATATTTGGAAATGTATGTGTACTATGTACGAGTACGTATACGAGCGACGTTGCCTCCAAAACTGACGCTGCTTAAATCATCTGACATAAAATAGGAGACCTTATGATGTACTATACTAGCCATCTGCCCGCGAGTTCTCATGCGTGATCAAAGTTTTATCTCCGAGATGAACTTTTATTAAGCACAAAAATGATAAAGGTGATAAGTCGGCAACTAGACGCGGAGCTCTATTAAAATTAAAGGTATAAGATTTATCAGCTCATAAACGTCTCCACCGAGGGGCTCTGCCCTGAGGTAGGACAATCCTTAGCGGCCGGCTGGATGGTCGGTCTAGTGCGAGTTTGTTTACTTTACACACATCTTTTGAATTTCTTCGCAGGCTTGTGGTTCCTCACGATGAATTCGTTGTGATCTACCAGTCGTCGACTAAGGCCTGGTCATTCGGAGTAGGCTCGAGCCCTTCGGTGGAAACTTATATGAGCTAATATTTAACTAACTGCACGTTAGCTTTTAAGACAACTTTGACGAAAAACTACTCGTAATTAACAACAACAAAAAAAGGCGTCCATTATCCCATAGCTTTTGCCATTTTTAGTGTGATGTGATAGGATTTTTTTAAATGATATGCTTTTATTAAATCTTAATGCGTAAACCTTTGAAGATGCTCTTTGATTTTTTTAATCACTCAATTTCTCGCACTGCAATTTAAATTTAAAATAATTTCACAATTTAATTTAAGTTCAAGATTGTTGGATTGGTAATGAATAAAAATCTTTAAAACTATCCTTGAAAAAAGATGCAAGTCGATAATATAAACAAATAGTAGTTTTCTTTACCGTTTGTCGAATCATAACTCTGCAGGAACAATAAAATAGTTTAAGTAGGTTTGTATTGTTGGATAGTTGATAATGGCAGTTTGATATGTCGCGCCCCGCATTGTAACCCGTGAATGCCGCCGCGTTGCGTCGCAGAACAAGCGTGAAGTGATCCACTCACACGCAAACCGGTCGTTAACCCTTCACTAATGTACCGACAGACCGCTGAAGGTGAGGTTGTCCACAACCACTCCAACGCATTCTGAATGTCAACAGAAGAAGTGTAATTAGTAACGTATTCCATGATTAAAGAGTAGGTGCGGTAATTGAAGAAAGTTCCGAACTTTCCTTTTCATTAGGATTCTATTGTATTCCATACAAAAAGTCATTCATTAGAAGGGAATGTATTTTTTATTTGAAGTCATTATGGAGCAAATTATAACTTTTGACAGTTAACAAATCGTGTATTGGAGACAAAATTTTGGGATAGTGGAAATCGTCGAGAGTCGAGAACTAAAATAAAGTTAAAACTAAAAAAAAAACTAAAATAAAGGTAAAAAAAAGTCAAAGATTATTTTATTTTTTCGTTCCAATTCTATACTTTTAACCGTATAACTTAGATATTTTTTATCAAGTATTTAAGATCCATCATAAAATTTATCGATTATTTAGGGCATACTGAAAGTTTCTGGATTCTGATAAATAAGACTCTCTCTGGTCTCTTACGATAACTACCGATACATTTATTGCTTTTCAAACTAAATTCCTTCGCAATTAATGCATTTTTGCATTCGCTGAAACCACTGTACACAGCAGTTGGACCAGTATTCCTTAGGGACCTCTTCAATGGCTTCATGGAACGCATTCACCGCCGATTCAGGGCTCGTAAAACGTGTGCCTCTAAGTTCATCTTTAATTTTTGGAAACAAAAAGAAGTCGCAGGGTACAAGATCGGACTGTAAGGCGGATGCGTCATCAGTTTCACATTTGAAGCATTCAAATAGGCTCTGTTACCTTAGCGGAATGTGAGGATGCGTTATCGTGGTGAAGGAAGACATTGCTTCGAGGACGCTTTTCGCGAACTTTTTCTAAGGCTCTGGGCAATCAAGTGTTAACATACCAATCTGCAGTCACTGTCCTTTGATCTTCAACCGATACTGTAGTGTAATATGTCCGCCGTATGTTTGCCGAAAAAAGAAGCAACCATTTTTTACCAATGCTTTGACTTTTCTTAACTTTCGTCGGCAAATCTTCAAGAGGAAAGACCCACTCTGCCGACTGGCTTTTTCTTTCGGGTTCAAAGCAGTACACCCAGGTTTCGTCACCTGTCACGTTATTATAGACAGCCAATGACTGTCCTCCGTTAAACTTTTTTATAATTTTACGGCACCAGTCACGCACGCAGTCGTTTCTGGTTCTATCGAGTGCAAAGCTTCCGAACTTTCAATAAGTTGTCGTACGGTGTCAATATTAGAGTCTGTAACCGCAGTCGCTGGTCGACCTTCACGTACCTCGTCATAGAGATGATCACGTTCACATCTGAATTCTCCAAACCACGAATACACAGAGCTGCTATATGGTGCTTCATCACCAAATGCAAATTGAAGTCTCTGGCAACTCTTTTGTTGACTTAGGCCACAACGAAAATCATAAAAAATCATTGAACGAAAATGTTCACGAGTTAAATTAATTTTGATAACGACACATAATTTTCGAAAGGACGTCACAATGAAAAAACAAATGACAGTCTCGCAAATTAAAAACTAAAGTTTCCAAAGAGTTCCATTTTCGAATTCCATAATGGGGTATTTTCCGACAGCCAATTAAAAAAAAGGGCATAAAACATCGATAGATGGCATTGACGATTCGTAGATGAAGAATTCCGGCGAGTCACCCAGGGCCATAAAAGGATTTAAAAAAAGAATCCACGAAGTACACCTGGCGCCATCTATAGTCTTAATTATACTCGGATTTTTTTAAAGACGTACTAAAGTGACATTTAGAGTGTTGCCACTTTTGCGCAAATTAAAGATAGTGTTGTACCTGAGTGATCCATAGTTCAATTTTGTGATTGAATCAATTTGCTCATTGAACTTGATTGTTGTTGAACAATTAGTTTTGAGTGTTACAATCACTAGAGTTTCGATTACCTATTGAAGTTTGATATTTAAACATAAAGTTCTTATTTGCATGCTTAGTTAACCCGACTTATTTTTTTCGTATACGCGATAATAGTTTCCTTACCTTTTATAACTCGACACTGGCACAAAGTACAATTAGTGCTATTAAAAAAAAACAATGACTCAAGTCATATCGATACAATGAATAACTTGAATTGAATCATTAACAACACTATTTTTCTATAGGTGGCAACATTAAAAGAAAAATAATCCATTTGCATCTGTCACTTTGGTACATCTTTATAAAAATCGTAGTTTAGAATTATTATTTTTATTTTTTAAGGAGCTGTCCTAAAATCACCCATTGTTTTTTCATTCTTTTATTGTAAGTGGCCATGTATGCCCCATGTATTTATGATTTGGATTTAAGGTATTTCACTTTGAGCACCCAATTCCTTTACAGGTCAATGACAAAGCGTGATTTAAGCTCATGTGTAAGACTGTACCTACTCAATGTCATTTTAATTCGATACAACTTCTGTACCTATAATAATTTATAATAAAGAAGTATATTCAATAGAGCCAAAAAGACATCCACAAGTAGTTCTCAAACATTTTATTTAGCCTTGTGAGCCATATTACATCTACACTGTGTTTTGTTACAGAAAAATCATGAAGCGCACCCGACGGCGTCGTCATAATACAAGATAAGACCTACATTTTTAAAAATTCTTAAAAAAGTATAATGAAAAAACTAAAAGAGGAGATATGTGCAAGCGCTGCGGTGTAATGAAAAAATTTCCGATGCCGGGCCCAACTGAGAGCGTCTCGTAGACAATGCACAGCCTCCTTGGAGCGGCTACAGCGTCGGTATTAGTGCAAATATTATTGTCACTCACAGGTATGTAACATTTTATACGAAACTAATTTTGGCTACATCGTAGCAAGAATAGGCTAATTATTATAGTCACATAATATATATATATATATATTTACTTTAAACGCTATGACAACGTGAAACACGCGCAGTCAGACAATCTTAGTACCTTATCCGTTTTGTATTAGGTTAAATCCAAATGTACAATAGTTATTTAGAAAATAAAAATCATTCAAACGCTCTCGCTACTGCATCACTACAATACGACGCACGATTAAATTTATAACGTAACTAACTAACGTAACACGAGTAACTTTCTTTTTAACTAAAACACAACATGAACAGACATTTATGCATTATTTTGTATTTCTGTAATAATTAAAAACAAACTAAAACGAGTACAATGCAAGTTAGTAATTACTGTTTTATCGTGGCTTCTCCCCTACCTGCAGCTAAAGCTCCAAGTGAAATATATTCTTCCATAATATAAAAGAAAACGGTCTCTATGGGGCGGAAAATAAAATTTATATCTCCCACTTTATGCTAAGCAGCATTTTTTGGCTTCATTTTAAATTTTTGTAACGTTAGATAATTGAATCGAACAGTTTTAGTTGGGTCTCTTAAGATTTAAAATATAAGTATAATTTGGGAGCATTAGGTCAGTTGCATTCATTCGCTCGTTTCGTAAACTACCTCTTGCTCTTCAGATATTTACTTACCAAAAACGCACTATTATAAAGAAATATACAAGTGAACAGTAAAAAATCAGGAAAATATTACGTGTAAAAACAAAATAAAACAAACTTATTTAGAAATTCATGCTCAATAAATTAAATATTAAAATTGGATATTAATTGTATACTCTTTCTTGTGTATTCAGCACATAGACGCAAAGAAACTACGACTGGTTGGTTACTTTTCAAGAATGTTTCTTACAATAGGGGATTGGATTGTTCCTAAGTTTACCATATTTTATTAATTATTTTTAAAATGTAGATTAGTAGCAGACGATTTACGAAGAAAAACATTGAATCGGTTGAAAAAGGAATTTACAGTGATTTATAAAGTTTCAATATGTCTGTCTCTTTCAAAATCGATTTTTGTATGGAGATTATATGGCGTTACTAACAAATGACGTCACAAGTGGGTATGTGCCTCTCTGTCTAATCTTGAATTTCAAACCTTTATAACTCGGTCAATTTTAAGATTTTTTAAGTTAAAAAAAGTAGTCCGATCCCCTATTTTACAAAATTGTTTGGACAAGCTAGGCAAAGCGAGGTGTTCTGAAGACAGCCGTCTGGCGTCAGGCGTCGGTCGTGAGGGCGAAGCAGCTGCGTCGTCGCGTGCTGTTTGCCAATTTATCACTAAGCTGATTATATATAGGCTCGCGTTGTTGTGACGTGCTTTATGACCTTGTTTGCTCTCCTCCCATTGTACTACACTCTTTATTTACACACCAATCGAAGACAATTGATAAATACTATATTGATATAACCGCTTATCTTGTAAAAAGATAAGGAGTTGGACACATACACTGCGGTTCTCTCTCCTTTTATTTCTGTCCAATGAAAATATATTATCAAAAATTTTCAACAAAATTTAAAACATGCGCTCCTATACTCTCCAACTGCAAAACTATGTTTGTATTGGCAAAAAAAGTGTGATATAATAATACTAATTAATTTCTTTATATTTTCATTGGTTTTTTCCAAATACACCTAAGTAATAATTAATTTGAGAGTAACAAAATATACTGCATAAAATAGTCGTATTAACAACTTTTTATTTAATGTTTATGTCGCAGCCATATCGTATAACAAGCCCGATTGAAAAACGTCACTGTTTAATGCGGCTACTTTCGTTCAACCGTATCGTGATGGCGATACATTCTACAAAGCGGCGTTCAACGTTTAGTTTTATTGTCAGCAAGAAGCAATGTGAAAAGGTGACTATAAATTATGAACAACTGAAAATATTTATTTTTGTAATCTCAATTGTGCTTACACTTTATGATTACTTATATTCATTACTCACGCTAACATGTTATCTAATTATAATAATAATACATATTACTCACAAGATCACGATCATATCCCCGAAGGGGTGAGCAGAGCTTTGTGGGCTATTACAGTCTTGTAATAAGGCACATGACAAAAACGACTTACTATATCTATTTCTAGAGGGGACTTCATGACAAACTTACATATTTTTTTAGAAATACCATAATTCTTTGTACGAAAAATAATTGTTGACTAAACTAAACATTTTTACCTAGCAAATAAGTATTTTGAACTTTACTTAAAACTAAATAATTGTTTTTTTAGCAAAACTAAATAATATCTTTAGTAAAAAGTTTAGTTAAGGTTCGTGTCCGACGAATATCAAAATCCATGGCCACCTTACATATTTTGATGCAGCTTTAGTCTACTTACTGCGATACATAGAACTAAAACTTTCAATGCGGCGTATCGACGATGCGCCCAATTGTATGTGGGCGTCACGTTACTAAGCCGCTTTGACGAACGCGAAGTGCTCATACAATAGGTACCATGTTTCAGCCGATCCGGCTGAACGATTTCAAAACAGCGACGTTTTTCAATCGGGCGCGCCTATTTGTAATATGGCGTATTACGATATGGCTGCGACATTTATATTGCGTTGACTTGAAGCTAGATTATCTTACGTCTCCAAGAGGTCCGTGTCTTTGATATCAATTTCAACTTGATACCTCCGTGTACCATAAAAAAGGTCTTGAATAAAACACATATAGATGTATAACGAAGTGATAAAGGGTTCCTTTTTTTTGAGGTACGGAACTCTAAACTACGTTTTCATCTATAATTTGTTTATATAATTATTCTCAAAAAATATATCATATTTTATTATTAATTTAATTTTGTTATAATGATTTTATTTTTTACGGGCCGTTGATGATGTTGATATTATTATTTGTTTATTCTTCTTCTTCGTGTCAATGATTAAAACTCATATTTAAGATATTTTTTTTATTTAATAGGTCAGCCAACATAGTACATACAATAATATTTAAAAATAATGTTTACATGTTTATAAGGTGAATATGCACCACACTTACAGGCTAACACAACATCCTTATAATATTTTGGGATAACAATAAAATGTTTTATTTTGAGCTGCAATTCAAAAATATATAGTATAGTAGCTTATATAAATTTTGTAGGAGAGACAAAACATTATACACAACAAAATATTTATACAAACATAAATTGGTTCAAAGTTATTTTTCTTCTTGATTGCAGTGCAAAGTACCTATTAAGATTTTTTTTTTAATCAGTAAATATATCTAGCTCCATTTCATTATAAGACCTGACAATTCTTTTTAAAAGGGCTGATATTCCAACATTTTTTATTATATTTTTTTTTCTTCTTTTTTGTAATGGATAGTGTTAAAAAATTAAATTCCCTTGCAAACACAATCCTAGGACCTACATACAATTTTAAACTTCGTGAGTGCTTTTATAAACCTGTACTGAGAGTAACGATAATGGAGTGCACTGCCTCTTCATAATCTATTTACTCGATACGCTTTCCATATCCCGAGAGCAGCATTTTAAAACAAAAAAATTGCTGTGTAATGTTTTTCTTTGTGATGTAGTCTCGTCAGGGACAGATAGTGTGTGTGTACCGTTCTTGTACAGGGGTATAAAAATAAATTGCACAAAAGTAAACAGCAGTAGGAAAGTGGCACCGCAAATTGTGTTTTCGGTGGCGCTCGAGTTCGGTGCGCAGGTGGCGGCGCCGGCCGTAAGCTCGCCGGCTCCCGACAAATCCGCATGCGACTTTAATTTAACTTCGCCTCACTGAATATTGTCCATACACTGAAATTTAATTTATCACGTCTATTGCATGCATAATATACTGAACTTTCTTAGTTAACTTAAGTAGGTTGTTTCGGCAAAGTTGAATTAAAACTTATTTTAGAGGAACACATCAACGATATGCAGGTGTATATTTTGACTTCTATTCACATTTATTAAGCACATAATAATGAAATATAAAACTTTAAGATCGCACAATCTTGTAATGCATTACTCGTAGCCATTTGCTACGGCAGCGTAGCACGTAACAGGACAGCCGTAGCAATATAAATATTTGTTTCATACTTTCACTAAATACTGGATCAGTTCAATGCTATACAAAACTATAATTTGTTTATTAAGATCACTATAAAAAAATATCGATCACGTATAATTTTAAGGTATTCCACTTTGAGCACCGCTGAGCACCCAAGGAGTGAGCACCGTTCATTTACAAATTAATGACAGAGTGTGGATTATAAGATCATTGGAAGGTATTTAGTATTTACCCAGTCGTGTGTGTTTTACTATACTCTGCGGTATCGGTTCAATGCTCTACGAAACTAACTAGTAATATAATTAACCTTCTTGAGTGTTTTCTCATTTTGGTGGCGGTTGGGAGATACCAGCCGACAGAAATATGGCGGTGGCTTATGAAACAGTACATTGATGCACCGTGTTACGTATTCAAACGGTATCGCACACCGGCGCTCGGCACACCGCACTGCTATGCAAATTCTCTGCTATTGCATTTGTTTCACTAGAGTACTGCAACTGTATGCTTTATCAGTGATTATTTTTGACAGTGTCCACAAGCGAAATACGAAAGGTTTACTAGCATGTCAGGCATTCTATCATTGTACTTTGTAACATGTCTGTTTTTAGAGTCATTTGGATACATTTCAAAATAGAATTTATTTATTTATTTTGAACAAAACATATTTTGTAGGTATTGGGGTCATTGTTGGCATTGATCAATAGGTATTTAGATAACAGAATAAATGTTTCTAACTTTCTTCGTAGATAAATAAATCTGTGGGATAACATGACAAGACATTTTGGCAAGCTTTTTTTATTTACCAGAATCGAAGAGTTCAGTATTTCCAAAGGTCCATTAGATACCCGCACAAGATCGCTTTCCTCACAATGTGCGTATTGTGGAGATCCCATTTCCTTTATTTTCCTAATAATGGCTCAATAAGTGCCCAAAGTATGCTTCAGCGGATACCCAATAATCCTGCAATATAATTCCAATAATCTCTTAAGGAGTAGACTTATATTTTTTAAGCAACATGTACAAATCATGAAAAAAAATTGTAATTAATAGCATTTAATAGCAGATATTTTTTGTAAAACATGAAGCAGTAGTGATAGTTTTAGAAAAAACAAATCATTTATGTATTTTCTCCAGTCGCTAAAGCTTACGACTGGAGTTCCCATGGAATTTATATAACTTTTATGTCTAACAATTTTTAAGGATACAATTTCATCAACATCCGCAAAACCTGAAAGGGTACTGACATAGTCTAACATCATGAACAATTTGATTTCCGGCACATTTTTTACAATTCACAGAAGAGATAAATCTTTTAGCCAGCCCGAGTTTGAACAAACAGAAGACCTTGTACCAGCTACTTAATAATGTGCGTAGGTAGTTAGGTTAGTTCGTAAAGCATCATTGTTCCGAGTCGGGTTCAATGTTCAAAGTTGTTTCTGGAGGCCCTCAGGTGGAACTTCTACCGCCCGAACATCTATATTATGTACTTAGCTAATACAAATTTATTGAAACTTAGGATTTGGTATGTTCATTTTGTATTTTGGTGTCGGATATGGTTTTAGTTTTATTAATACAAATTTTAATAAATTGTAGGTGTACGTAAATTTGGAAGCTATGGATAGATCCTATGGTTATTTTTATTCTCTCATTGCACTCGACGAGAAGATAAACAATCAATTATCATCTAATATTTTATTAAATGTTTGAAAAACACCACTATAAAATCTTGCATGCAAGTCTTTGCTCTTACAAATGTAAGTAAAACAGAATGAAAGAAAACTTTAAAGACAGTGCAAAATAAAGATAAAAATCAGAGGCGCGATTAAAATTACTCGCGCCAACGAAGCTTTTGTTGGCGGCGTCGAACGCGACGCTTCCTACAGCTCTACACAAGTGCACACGCCACGCTAAGAACAACCAATGCACCGTGAAATTGCCTATTTTCCACGTGATTTTATTTATTTATTTTCATACACCGATGACATTTCCATTCGTTCTATTACGGCCCACTGCATCGGAAAATCGTTCGCGAAGTCGGTGCAACTGGATCAACTCCTCAAACTCTCACTAATATTAACTGCAAGTCGTGAGTCTCACAGCAAAGAGAGCAAACTTGCTCGATTTAATTAGTTAAAATTTTGAACAATGCAATCCTATAGACGTACAATTTTAAGTACGCGTGTCTCTTAGGTGACATTAACTGTACTGCCAACAAATTAATACAAATGGTAAATTAAAAAAAATCTGACCACCATCATCCAATATTAACAAAATTTCCCTCAATAAGTTTTACTTTTTTGTGTTGTTGTGTTAATACCTTGAGATCTAATTCAACATTTATAAAGATTTCCTAAAAAAATCTTAGATGTGATTTTTGTTGACTGCTTTTGTTAAATTAAAATTTAACCTAAAAAAGTCCCATTAAATTAAGATTCATCTAAAAAATAATGTTTTCCGACGGTACTGTACAGTGCGGCGCAGGAGTAGAGTCTCGTTTGGCATGCACACGCAGACACAGATATATCATTCGGCTCACTCAAAACGGAAACTGATTCATTTCCGATGCACGGTTGCAGCTCTTTGTGGAGTTCGCCGGCTGCGAATTGCTCACGTTTCCAACATTTGATTGCGACATCAATACCTTTTAAATATACGGGATGGAGTATAGACAAACTCAGATATGTAGAATTTATTTGAGTTATAATACATTGAATAAAATGCATTAATTATAATCAAAACCAATTTAATCAGCTTAGAAAAGAATTGTACTAAATGTCTTCTAAACTTATTTTGCATTAAGCAGACTGTTCCAACAGATAAGCCACATTTTTCCCACGCTCTCCGCAGCATTATATTGAATCTTGCTGCATTCAGTTGATCCATGTATATTCTAATTCCTTATTTCCCTTGGGCTGCTGACTCTGGGAGCTTGGAGCAAGAGCCTTTACCCCTCTTCAGCATGCCCCCTCCTCCGGGGCCGGCGGCCACGTAGCCATAGCGTCTGCAAAATGCAACAATGCATAAGAATTCAATCGCATTCAAGGTTACTACAAAAATAACTTAGAGCAAAAATACGGACAGAGATGCACAATACATTTTAAATATATCTTTTTATTGCATTATGTACTATTCTTTATATGTTATGTGTTGTGATGTCCAACAAAAAAATGTTTCTGATAAAGTTATATAAAATGCTGATGTTTTACCAGCCACTAAAATTAGAATGAATATAGTAAACAGATTATTTTAAAGCCTGTAACTGATAGGAAATTGGCCTCGTTACTGCAATAGTAAAGTCCGGTAACTCATAGATTTGATACAAAGTGCCGCAGGTGTTGTTATCGCCGGCAAAGTTGGGTTAAGCCGCCGAGCTGCAGTAAGCGTTACATGCAGGGCTCTTTACGTTATCCCCTTGCTGAACTTCTAAACAAACTGTTGCTTAACTGCTTTCATCGCCAGCGCCAGTGGGTACTATGAGGAGCCGTCATACAAGTGTTGTCTTATAAATTGTTAAATGCTCATGTCATGCTTAGGTATGCTACAAACATAATACAAACGTACGTACGGAATCAGAAATTAATGTTGAAATTGTAAAACGCGTACAAATGTCAAAACTTAATAAACACTCACCATGCACTGAACGTGGAACTGGATCGGAGTTTCAGTACATCCCAATGCAACATTTCAAATAAATAAGCGTATTCGAGGTTGAAGTTTGTTGAGTAGCATTAAAAGATTAAAAGTCGACAGTTCGCTCAAGCCGTATCGAATCGGAACCGAGCGAACGATCCGGGCGACTGTAACATATATTTGCTATGCAGCCGGCGCGTCCGCGGTGAAGTTCGCCTGGCGAATGCAAAAATTTAAATTAAAAGCATAAATCAGGCGTGTATCGAGTAAGTTTCGAGATTGGTGGGTATTTCCACTCCGCGTCCGGATTATACATTTCCGCTGTTGTTCCTTGTTTATTGACATTATAGAGCTACAGTCAAACTGTGAGGACTTTTGTGTCGTTGTTCTTTGAAATGCATGCGTTGCGTAGACATGAGTGTGGTTTACCACGATGTTTATTTAAATCAGAGATTTTATATTTTTACAGAAAAAAATAAGATTTACTTACCTAATTGTTTGACTGATGTTTTGATACGAGTATATTGTCCGTTATTATCCTTAGCTATGAATATAATTAGAAAAAGATCGTATAAATAATAATTGAGTACCGAATATTTTTAATAAAAATAGGCAATTGCTTTAGTAAATCAGCATTTTTACCATTTAATTTACGTACTTAATCCCTAATGAAGAGAAGACACGAACCGATACTTCAGACGTAATTAATGCGTAGTTTCATCGGGATTTTAAAGTAATTGCTTGGAAATTTTATGCAGAAATATAATTTGATAATCTTAATTAAGAGGGCAAAGATGATGTGATGAGGTTCAAAATTACAATCTAGAGCAAGTTGACTCTTCAACGAACCAGTATCAGAGCTTGAAATAATTGCTGTCTCCCAGTTCAAAAATAATTTGATATATATTATTTCATCCAATATTCTGTCTCATAGTTTCTGAGTTACCCTATAAATAATAATAATAAAAAAAAAATCAAAATAATATATTTTCTTATATTTTCTCTTATATTCTCTTATATTTTTAATAATATATTTTCTAGGGGCGTGGTTTAAGTGTTCTGAATACCGTGTTCATAATTTAGATGGCAGACTTAATTAGAGTTGTGTGATTGCAGCCGTCAGCGCCGTCAGCTGGGAGGAATGGTGGACCTACGACGGCATTTCAGGTGAGCGCCGCACTTACTATATAATACCTACTACCTATAATACCACCTATACAAACAAACGAGGCATTCACTCTTAAAGTACATAGTCAGTGCCCGGTGTTTAGTAAGTAAGGCAAATCATAAAATTTTACAAGATTATTGGTTTTATTATAGTTTGTGATCTTTGTGAACCCCCTTTGGGAAGGAGAACAATTGTGTGTTTGTTTATTGATTATTGATAGTAATTCAACAACGTGCTCAGTAATATGACCTTCCATAATTGTATAAATCTTATCTAAGCGTTTTTTTTTTCTGTTTCTGTGTGTGTTTTTACGGTTACGGTTTTCTGCTACGGCGTAGCGACAGCGTAGCAATGCAGGGTCTATTGACGCTGCGACAGAAAAAAACTACGAATGATATTTTTCTGTGTGTTACCTTAATCAATAAAAATGGCTTTTGATTGACCTGTGATCTTTGTTGCCGAAATTGGTCGCAGACTCAGAGAGAGAGGGTTTGACGCCGGCTCCGGTTCATACCTGGTGCAAAGGTTGTCCATTGCCATTCAACGTGGTAACGCAGCGAGTGTCATGGGCACTGACATTGTGCAGCACATATATACTATTATGTATTAATAATTTCTGACGATTTGCATTATTGTGTATTGCATTAAATTTTATTTATATTTCTGTAATAAAAATGGTATAATTTTATTCACCTAACACAATAAGATATTGAATATACCATTCTATCAAAGTATTTAAAATTATGTGGTAAAAATTACCACCTTTCCATTTCAGGCCAATAAGTTATGATAGTTTGCGATAATTCCATTATCTATGTTCTATTCGGATACCGTTATGAATTATAGCTATAGTCTTGACCAATTTCTAGTTGATTAACTTTTGTCCGATTAGTGTGGTCGGCCGGTCCAGCTGTCCCGGGTTTATTTAAATGCCTTTGAGGAATAATACTCGTACAATGGCTGGACTGGATCAAACTTAAAGATTAATTTTAATAAGAATAACCGTTGCTGCATTTTAATTAATTGAATAAAAAGTTTAACTACGTTGGTGATTAATAAATAGAACACGACCGAAAAATGTATGATAAGGCAAACAATTTGCACTTTTCTTTTATGTTACTGAACTTATTTGTCCAGGAAATGAGTCGTAGTCGCAATCGGGTACGTTGACCTACCGCAAGCCGCGAACCGCAAGCACCCCGCGAGCGAGCGGAACGTATCAATTCTATTGCCGATAACATTTTTGCCAGTTTTACGTGACACGAAATTTATTCTGGCAATTTATCTCACATTCACATTGCGTTACTTGCAAAATTTCCACCTGTGTTATCGTATCATTTGGTTACCGGTATATGCACTGTGTCATCTTTGAATATTTATTTTTGTTTTAGAGGTATAATAATAAAAATAATTACAGTTATTTTATTTTCGTAGATGTTTATTTCGTGACGATTATAATACTTAACATTTTATCATGATAATAAATTGTGGTACGTGAATCTATCAAATTATGCGGGTGATCGTGCGCTTTGGCGTGCCATTGGGGAGGCCTACGTCCAGCAGTGGACTGCAATAGGCTGATTGATTGATTTAATCTATCAAAACACCATAAGTAAAAAGTAGTTCAGTCTTTAGTCTTATACCATTTTAAAACATGTATTACTTACTAATTTTAAAGATACTTACAAATATTGGGATACAGGCCGAGAAACTTTTGAACATAGGCATAATAGAGAAATTATAGTGACTTAAAAAA
This sequence comes from Carpatolechia fugitivella, assembly GCA_951230895.1. NCBI lineage: Eukaryota > Metazoa > Arthropoda > Insecta > Lepidoptera > Gelechiidae > Carpatolechia > Carpatolechia fugitivella. The sequence goes on along the minus strand of OX579653.1, from coordinate 10,113,011 downwards.
CAATAACATATAAATATCTTACGTGTTCATTTGTTATGGTGGTGGTGTGGTGTGTTTGTGTGTTTTGTTGGTTTTGGTATTGCTAATAGTTAGGTGGGTCAAAAAAGTATTTTTTGTTATAATTATATTATTATTATTCTTTAATGAGTTCACGAACACAATAGCGGATGATTGGCAAGGCAAATCTTAAAAAAAAGAAAAACTAAAAACGTTGTATTATCAGCTAGTCTAATTAGTAAGTTTATTCTATTACGTGGTTAGACATGTCTGATGTGTTTGCCTATTAAGGATGTAAAACAGTTAGATAACTTACCTTTTCTAATATGTATTAAGACGTAAATAGCATGAGAACTTAAATTTGGCCCATTTGCTAGTCCTTCTAATTACTTGCTACTAATTTGTCTATTCCCCACTTGTACACTATAAAAGATCTACGACTAATGATTGTTTGTGTGTCTGTGAGTGCCCAGTTACAAATTCATCGAACGACTCCTGAGGGCATGTGAATGAAGTTTGGGAATCGCGTGCAACCGTTACTCTGTGCTGCAATATTTATATAGCCATTAGCAATCACAACTGAACACTAGTTCACTAATAATAAATTGCATGCTTATTTTACTTCTTACAATCACTTTTTCTTTTAAGCAATTTATTTGGTAGCTATTTAAGTATTAATAAATCCAATAGAACTTGCAAACTGGGCGCTTTCTACTTTCAATATACATATAGGTTTTGGAAAAGTTGGTCCAAGTCACTATAATACAAGACTTCATTAAAAAACAATGATCTAAAATATGTGGACCCTGCCTCTTAAGAATATGTCACACTAGCTACGTTGACTACGCTCACGTTGTGTAAGATATTTTCCCGTAAAAATATTCCATGTATGCAAGGTACCAATTATCTCTATTCCAAATTGCATCCAAATCCATTTAGTATTTTAAGTGTGAAAGCGGAACAAACACCCAAACATCTAAACAACATACAAACATATTTTACATTAATAATATTAGTGTGATGTGATTTTTATACCACATCAATTTAAGGAAATCACATGGCATATATTTTACTGTAAATATTAATTTAAAATCTTTACAAATCATGCTATTTTGTGGTTTCGTCATATTAAATACCATTTCATTACGATTCATATAAATTTGCTGCCATAGAATAAAATTATTACATTGTTAAGTTCCTTAAATTAAAGAAGGAATAAAGGTAAAACTAATAAAAATAAAGGTACTTAAAATAAATACGTTCCTACTTTATCAATTTTCAATACAATAAGAAGTACTTTTATTAATTGATAGGAAATAGATAACTTAGATGCTCAGAGTAGCAATGATCGTAAAATAAAAATAAATAAATTTTACCTACAAAGTGTGAGTGACAGGTCTCCACAAAAGCCCATGACACTAAAATAAAGGAAACTTAATTAACTTTGTTTATTTTTCCTTCAACTAGACTTCAACATAAAGTAGGAAAAGTGTTAGTTAAATATTAGCGTCCCTAAGGTATTTCAATATGTGGGAAAACTGTGAAAGTAGCCAAAGTGCTTTGGATCGCGTTCACGCTTTTATTATTTACGGGCTTGAAAATTGCATGAGTAAGCCGCCGGTAGCGGCGTCGGCGGCGCGGGCGCCAGCAGCGGTTGTGGTCACGCCCATTTTATGGCCCCACGCCGCAACGCCTCTTCTTTAGAGAATTTTTTGGTATTGTTTACGGACAATGCAAAAACTGAGTAAAAAAAAACAATTTATGGATTTATTTTTGTGCAATATCGTAAAAGTAAAAAAATACGAACGGCTTTTAAAAAGGAATCTACCTTTTATTAGAACCTTCCGCTGATTGTTAATTATAAATTAACCCTTAGAAACTAATATAATTTCCACTGAAAAACAGAAAAGGCACCCACCTAAGTTATTTTAAGATTGTTAGATCAAATTGAAGACAATAATAAAATAATTGATTAATTCCTCCGTTCCTATCCAGTAATAACGTATTAGTACGTAGTATATTTTTAGTTCTACGTGTAATTTAATAACAAAACTATTCTGGTCGTATTGGTAGGAAGGTATAATATGAATACTTTCTAGTCATAGGCACAGTACACAGCTGTAGCTAAAACTCAGTATTTAAGCAACCATCTACAGTTTTACCTGTAATTAATGAATAATCAAACCATAACCAAAGGCCCTTTCACTGGGTAAATTATCGTTTGATTCGACAGTAAAATTTGCACTAATGAAACTTGCACCGATTATTGTCTGTTCGCGACAATAAGGCCACTGTCACAACGGTAATTAACGTCGCGTTCCAGCCCGTCCAATAATAATGAGCTACATGCACAATCGTCCATAAAACACGATCACAGTTGTTTTGAACAAGCCGTTATGCCAACTTTTATGAATAAAATGACTACAAATTACTGTGCACGTTCATAATGATATTAAATTGGAGAATTTACGATTTAATATTCATTAGGTACAACTTTGTTAACAACGGATCGCCGAATACAAACATGAAATTAATGGAGCAAATAATATTTTTAAGTGACAGTACTAACAAGGGCATGATGTGGTACACATAATATGAATTATATTTATTTATAGGTAAGGCTTGAGCCTAATAAACACTTCAAAGGGTCTTCTAATGGTTTTGGTATTGAGTAATATTATTATTTTGAGGGTCTAATATTTTATATTTCGCGTCAAGACTATTAAATAAGGTTGCTATCCACAACACCACCTCGTAACGTAACGTAATATGTAGAACAACGTAACGCGTGGAAAATAAAAGAAAGCGTTGTCTCAAAATCGCACAAACAAGGAATTTAACTGACCAGTATGGTTAACATTTGCTTTCAACGTTTTTAAAAGTGCGCTATTTATAATAAGATTCTGTATCATAGGCCCAGCGTTCTGGGGGTTGATCAACCCAGAATGGTCGCTCTGCAACAAAGGCCGGCGACAGTCCCCGGTCAACCTCGAACCAGAGAAGCTGCTCTTCGACCCCAACCTACGATTTTTACACGTAGATAAGCATAGAGTAAGTATAGTCTAATATACTCGTTGCAAACAGTTTTTTTCTTTTCTAAACAAATTGTGTAACATACACAATACAAACTGCAATTTATACACTATTCGCAATAAACATACACTTACTTTGACGTTGATAAAATTTACACAGGTAAAGTCAGTTTCATACTCGTAAGTGGGGTCATGTCACGTGATCTTACTCGTATACTTTGTAATTCATTGTTTCTCTTAGATAAACGGGTTGATAACCAACACGGGCCACTCGGTGATCTTCACCGTGGAGAACGAGACGCGACACCACATCAACATCACCGGTGGCCCGTTGTCCTACAAGTACCAGTTCCACGAGATCCACATCCATTATGGACTCCACGACCAGTTCGGGTCCGAACACGCCATCAGTGGGTACGCCTTCCCGGCTGAGGTGAGTCGCAGAATCCTAACCATCATCAAAAGAAAATTGAAATTCTTGAAATTCTTCGCATGAGTGTGGAGGTTTCTTTACGATATGTAATATTCTAACACTCATTCATACACCGGTTTTTTATGACATTGTTTTTATTTTTTCAGTTCTTGCAGAGGCAAATTTTAATGTAGAGAGAAACATTTCTTTAGTACTCAATAAAAAAATACTTATTTATTGACTACCTACCCCAGAATATTTTTATTACTCCAAGGGCGTCGAAGATAATATACCTGGCGACTTCTTGCTGTCTACAAACTGTCTATATGCGCCGCGGGAGCATGTTACCATTTTGGATGGCTTCCATCTGCATACAAATTGTAAGCGATGAAAGATCACCAGCTCCTTAAGATATATTATAGTATCTTCGATGTCTGTGATGCCCTTTATGAGGAGCGCAAAATCTAGAGCATATACCTACATTTAGTGTACGTAGAGGTTACTAACTAAAGGCAGTCTCACTCTGCACTTAACTAATTCAATAATGCATTAATTTCAGCGTAAGTATTTGCTATTTGGTAGTGAGTTGGATCAATTAGCGGATCTATCGAGACGAGACGTTTGCTGAGCGTTGGAACGACATCGATTCACATCATTCAGCACAAAGCAGTTCCACTAATTAGGATGCTACTGCTGCGATTACTCATTTTAAACATATTAGTGGTACAAATATCGATACTGACAAAATTTAACTTAGTTTTCTTTAATAAATATTTATCTCATTTTTCTTTTCTTTTTTTTATGATTGTAATATTTTGAATCAATTCAGTATACTCAAATATCCCGTCTACCCGTAAAGGTTCAAAAGAAAACGGAACAGATGTTTTTACACGCATCGCTCGCGGCGCGCCTGAGACGCTGAAATCCCAAATGTAATCCCGACGAACGACTGCGAGCCAACTCAACCGTGCCTCCTGTTTATTTATGTGACAAATTCTTACGCAGCCGCGTTAAATCCAAAATCATGTGCTTATTCTGCCGAGGATTCTTTTTCCCTCCTGCTTTTTTCATTCTATTGCGTTAAGTAAAAATACGACGATTGTTCTCTTATTCAATTTAAGAACGGAAAGTCGTGTAATACCCACATTAATTTAGCTATTTCCTTTTGTTACAGATTCAAATATTTGGTTTCAATTCACAGCTTTATTCTAACTTCTCAGAAGCGTTACATAAAGCTCAAGGAATTGTTTCCATCTCCCTGCTGCTACAGGTAAATGACATTGAGATGTCTTATTATGAACAGAAGACATTGAATTAAACGTTCCTCAGAAAACGCGATATTGACAGATGTTTATTTTGTATTTTGCCCATGTTTCGTGAATAGCTTTATAGACTGACGACGTGCTATTCATTCCGATTCTGTGGAACAGAAATCAATTTAGTTTACAAAGTTTCAGTGCTTCAGTGTTTTACGATGTCGCGGAAAGGTGTGTCGGCGTGAATCTAAGCGGCCAGTATACATACAGACACCTTTATATTGGAAAATATGCGAGTGCGCTTTCACGTAATTGGTGTTATCGACGAAGTGTTATCAAAGCCACACCTATTCACGGCCGCAACAAACTGAGCGCAGTTAATTAAGGAAATTGGAGTTTTCTACCTCCATTGGATTACCAGCCAAAGCTATTAGTTCGAATTAAGAACTGTCTGACGAAGGACCGGTATCGTAACGCCAGTCACTTTCGGGTCACTTTAGCTTTAATTAATAGCATAACGTAGGCGGTGCGCTAATAGTATATAAATCTAAAATACGTTGGGTAAAGTTAAATTTTCACAAAACTTGTAAAGAGGAACTTTGGAGCTATCATGTATCATGGTTTTAATGAACTCAAACCCACCTTCGGGCTTTGTGTAATGTGTTGTCTGACACAAGTAAAGTTACTATTCGATCGGTTTATGACTTTCCTTAATGAGAGCCTTGGTGGGTCCAGGCGCCCAGTGTTGTCATGTTGTCCCAAGGGGCGTTTGTTTACCCACACGTTCATAACAGCGCTAGTCGCCCGGCGCCAGGCTAGCAAGCTGTAAACTGAAAATTTGCAAAAGCAAGCAATTTTCACCAGCCGACAAACAAAGACAGTTATTGTCCTGTTTCTATACTCTGTTATATTATATTAGCAGTTAAGATAGAAGGCTTTTGCTTTTTAGTAATCCTATATTAAAAATTTTGAGGAGTGCATACTACACTCCCCAAAATTTTCAATATAAAGTTAGGTAGGTATTTATCTAATGATTTCTTAGCACTAAAGATATACTCGTACGAGTATGACGTAGAAAAATTAAAAACCCCGATATTCCGTATGATTCTAGGCCACTTCTCCTCGAGGGTATAACATATTTCTTTTATTTTGTTCCAGCTCGGTGATCTTTCGAATCCAGAGTTAAGAATATTGACAGAAGAATTAGAAAATATAAAATACGGTGGTGAGTTAAACCTTATATTTAATTGTAGACCTATTATGAAGCCGTAGGTGGTATGTAATCATTATAATGATTTACTAGCAGGCGTTGTTGTGAAATGGGACCTAGTAAACCTTGCTTGCCTATCAGTAAGCTAAGTACTGAGTTTAGTAGACACGCAATACGGTCGTGAAGCGAAGGACCATGCTTGTTAGAATAACACAGTATTAAAGTACACGCATCAAATTAAGCTGCCTAGTCGACGATTGGACAACAGACCATAGAATTAGACAAAAGACAAATTATAATCGTTCATAATGAATATTAGCGATACGTCCGACAAAAATTGGGTGTGAAGGAGTTGTCTGTTTAGCTTGTTTGGCATTTTATTAAAAAATTGTCAGCTCGTTAATTATTCTTTTACATCTGAAGTTTTTTGTAAATGATGGAATTTTTTTTATTTATTTTTTTACCTTAATGTAGCAAAAAGCATTTATTATTTTGGGAGTGTTGTCTTTATATTTTATAACAGTAGGACTATAACAAAAGGAAATCTACTTGATAGGCATAGCTAATTTATAAATTTTTACCTTGACTGATGACTTGATGACAATAATTTGCCCAGGAGCCGAGATGCCGGTGAACAAGCTGTCAGTGCGTGGTCTGCTGCCGGACACGGAGTACTATATGACGTACGACGGGTCCACGACGGCGCCCGCGTGCTTCGAGACCGTCACCTGGATCATCGTCAACAAGCCCATCTACATCACCAAGCAACAGGTTATCTATCTACCTATCTAATCATAGATTAAGTAACGAATGTGCTCGATCCGTAATAACTGATGATGATGATGATGATGATGATGATGATGATGATGGTGATGAGTTTCTGAGCGATTTCAGTCACGGCGAGGAACATCTATACTATCACGTAGAAGGATATTGATACTACAAAATATTTTGATAAATAGATTATTTTTTGAGAAATAACTAGATACACTTTTTACAATACCGTTTCTAAATCTTTTTTTTATTATTTATTTTTAGGAAGACTAACAGCTGAATTTTACTTTATGCATACAAATTAATATACTAATGCTAATTATAAGTCTCCACATCTAGAAATGAGTAACAATAATAAATCACAGCTCAACTATCATACTGAGATTACAGGACAGGAACCTTTCTATTACCAACAACACTATATAACCATAGTCGTTATCACGAGCGATCGGGACCGATTACACCCTAAAATGGGGTTTAGGTAGGTCCGAGCACCAACAGTTATGCCACTGGGAAACACAGGCATGAAAACAGACACTGAACAGTGAACACTGGCCAAATAACAACGGGCCACCCCGCCCGGACCCTATGTAACTCATCCACATTACAGTTACTCTACCCGCGGTCATGATACCAACACCTACTCTAAAAGTTCTACACGAATATCAGATGAACCAGCTATCAACACAATATCACTCTACTTACGGTTACAGACACCACTGGACTGTGGTACAACCAATAAAGGAACAACACTATTCCACCTTCAATTACCAACAAAGCTAATTTGAACTGTCAATCGTTTGTAAATTTACCTTCAACCCGGCTTCTATCTTTAATTAAACATATCAAGCAAATAAACTCATAACCCTTTATTTTTTTCGTAGTCAAGTAATTAATGACTATCCCAATAAAACCACTTTGAACCATTTTTATATCAATACAGAATATACAACAGCATACCGTGAATATACAACATGCCGTGAAGTATGTTTTCCTGAAGAAATTTAAGACCACAAAGTAGATTGGCCCTACCAAATTCTACAATGAAAACGGTCCATTCAGGACCATATTCTATGGCAGCAAAAATTTATAATAAGCTCTTTTTACATTTTTTGTCTCCTTATGTTGTTATGCCCGACAGGGTCCATGTTTTTAAGAACTTTACGAGTATTATTATTATTTACCACCTGAAATGTACACATGGTATGCAATAAAGAATTTGAATTTGAAAGAGTAAGCTTCACCTGTTACTGTTTCTCCAATTAACATTTTCGTCGCAGCTATGATTTCATAATGAACAGGAGCAACTTTGTTGGCTAGCAGAATGTGCTATCATTATTAATTTCAGCCACAGCATTGCCGAAGTTAAGAATCCATTAAGTTAGTTGCAGCAATCGATATGAGCGGTCGAGGCCAGCATTTGTTCAAGTTCACCCTATTTGCATTGTACCCGGTTCGCCGGAGTATTCCGAAACAGAGATAAAGTTGTTGGAAACTCAATGAAGATATTAAATTTTGGGGGAGATCCGTAAACTTTATAATAAGCGGAATATATTATGGTAATATACGTAATACATTATAATAAATAAGTGAAACAGAATCAAATGACGATATATTCTAATTAAGTCTTTGTTTGTGATAAAAACAGAGTTAGTTTTTGTCTTCGGCTTGCTCATGTAGAAAGGCGGCATTTAAAATAATTAGTAAAAGAAAATGAGAGCGACATTGTCGGAACGGAAACGGAGATGAGCCAGGGTCCGTCTCGGCGGCGGCGGCGGCGGCGGTGTCGTCGTCGCTTGCGCAGTGGGGCGATGGCGCTTCCAGCCTCGGCCACTCCGTGTATTCACCCGTAGTTGAGGGCAGTGTAATAACATTTTCATTTGTGCTCACGCTACAATAAACAACTCACGTCCCTCGCCTTTAGACAAAGACTCCGCCGTGAATTATGTACGTGTTAAAAGTAAACTGAAAGTGCCGCGTCGTGTGGCTGTTATTATAAATCATTGTTTATGTTTTCCGTTTGTGTTTGTGGGAAAATTAAGTGGTAGTAGAACTGCTGGCAATCTCGCGGGGGGTTGAGTGAACGCCATGTGGTCTGCTTCCAGCGCAATATACTGTTGCTGTTTGCCTCCACTTGTGCACATAACAAATGTGGAAACTACGTTTGTCCTCAGACTTTGTGAATTGAAGCAATCATACTCTCTTCCACAAGAGTAATTCTTGAAATCTTACAAGTGTTATTTTCTTTACAAAGTAAGATATGAACGATGATGCAAGTTTTTAAATTCATTTGCTACGAATCAGACATGAGATTCCCTTAGCGGTCCTTATTCCAAGGAAGATAAGGATACCGATAAACAAAACAAACTATTCTAGCTGAAACCAAAGTTTAGCATTAAGGGAGCTATAATCAGTATCAAATTGTTTAATACAGCGTAACGGCGATGCGAATGAGATAGCGCGTCGCGTGCGCCGGCCCCGTTAATCCATGCCGCCGACCCGCTATACCAGACTAACACATAAAAGGAAGAAATTTCAATTTGCCTCAAATCGCTCTACGCCATACTTGTTTACAACCTAATAATGGAATCGGAACACACTCATAGCATGCATGCGAAATTATAACAAAATTTTACCAACAACAGCTTTGTGAAATAATGGTGGGAACGGAAAGCTTTGTTATGACTGTATTCTCGGTCCTTACTAATTAGTTCCCTGGTAATGATATTGTATTGTAGGCTAGTTATTAGAGGTACCTATTTATGTCAGTGTAAAAGTTTTTGAATGTCGTAGAATAAAATTTAAAAATAAACATCACGTAAATTTAGTCTTCTACGGACCACATTCTGCATCAAACAGACCGTCGAAACAGAAATGTCTTAAAAGCGACCTCTCCATTTTTAAACACATTTAAGCTGGCTTCTCACAAGCTGGATTTGAAGATCTGTTAAAGGTCGCGAGGACCTGCTTCTTCTTTTTATCATTGTGGACTGTATGATTGAAGACTGACCTCACGAATCCTTTAGAGTTATCGAGCCGCCAAGGCTGTAAGATGCTTGCTTGCTTATGCTATGAAAAACTTTAGTCCGGCTTTGTTATCAGCTAAAATACGTTCATACTGGGGTACTCGAGCTTACTCTAAATTAGTCCGATGGACTTTTTTTTTTTTATAACAGTTGCACGGGCTGAGGCGTCTTATGCAAGGCGACGCTCGGCACCCGAAAGCGCCCCTGGGTAACAACTTCAGGCCGCCGCAGCCGCTGCACCACCGCGCCGTGAGGACCAACATCGAATTCGACTTGAGCAAGGTACATCGCAAGATTACCTTTGTGTGTTTGGTGACACCGAAATTAATAGAGTTCTAATATATATTTTAAATGACAAACGCATGCGTGTATCCCTAGCTCATGGCCCCAGACATTTATTCTAATACTTTACTTTGGTTTAGGGAGTCAAATCGCGATATATAAAAAAGCGAGTGTATAAAATGTAATTTTTTCAGACACTTATTTCGAAACAAAAAATATGTCCGTAGTCCATGTCTTGTTAAAATTTGCATCATCTTTATTTTCCTTAATTAACTGTCGTGTTTTTATTGCAGTACCCCGGGAAAACTTGCCCAAGCATGCATCGGAACATGCACTATAAAGGTGAGTTTACTGTCCAGGTCAATACGATATTTAATTAGTAACATTGAACGTGCAATTAATGAATGCTTTTCAATTGCAGCCAAAAGCTGGACACAATATTGAAGAGTAAATTAACAACGGTAGGCATTCATGTACACTATAGATAGATATATTTAGGTAGATATATTTAGATAGATATATTTAGGTTGTAGGAAATGAAAACATTATGGATAAACACTGTATAATATATTCTCCTGTACAGTCTTATTGACATATTTTTTGCTTATAATAAATAAATCTACAAAATGTACTATAATGTAAGTGTGATTAAGAATAATTTATGATTGTACTAAAACCTATTAGTAAAAGTTGAGTATTTATTAATCCCTAGACTTCCTGTAGCATGTGGTTTAGTCTTAGGTTTCTAATACTTATTTATCGATAGCTTCTTGAAATTAGGTAGTCATACTTAGATATATAACTTCGGATAGATTATCTTCGATCTCACTGTCAATACATAGTATGTAATGTAGTATAGTGATAGCAACAAGTATATGAACGGTTTTGTATCCTGTACATGAGTAGACAATATTATTATTGTATATCATTCACTTACAGTGCATTCTAAACAACGGCAGTTTTATGTGCACATTAGCCTAAATCTGGCTTCAAGCTGGAAATATCATGTATTCTTATGTGAACATTTATCTGTTTAAGACCTTCGTGTATTGGACACATCACTACTTAGCTAAATTTTCGTTTAAGTGGCTTTTTGTAATGCAAGCAAAGTAAATATGACGTAAGCAAAAACTTTCTCAAAGTGAACAAGTGTCTTTATGTTACAAATTAAAAATCATATTTAAATTTCAATTACTCGCTAAGATCAATTATTTAGAAAAGATTAATCATATCAAATAAATAAGAAGTAAAGTTGACTGTATTTGTATAACTATTAAGCTGCTATAAGGCGTCTATAGCTTTAAACCCCATTAAATATCTTAGAAATAAATTATGATTGCATAGCAAAGTAAAATTATCCTTTATAAAGTGTGTATCGCCCGGCTTTCTTCTAACATTTGTTAGAAATAAATGATAATTTTAATAAATACATACATTATATCAAAATTTTCTCTCTTTTAAAACTTTATTTTTACCTTTCTCGTTGACGGTGTATCGAATTGTATAATCCTGGAAAACACAAACAAATAAAAAAGAATACCCTTGTGAGCGAGGCAATACCTATGAAACCATCTGGAGAGCGTTTCCGTCTCACGCCTGAATAAAAAGGTCATTTGAATTCTAACAGAGTCGAAATCACTCTACTTTTCACAGTAGTAACTTAATTTAATCGGGTTCATCCATGATCCCTCACCTTAAGATTAGACTGAAAAATACAAACGGAAGTAAGAACGAAGGTTAGGTGATTTTTAATCACTATTTCCGATCTTATAACAGATTGTTTTTAATAAATTTAAATTAAACGAGTTAATAATAAACCTTTTTAAAAAGAAATACCTAATACAATTCAAATCAATACTCTAAGATCGCCTTGAACGCTATATACTGAATCAGTAAATAAAAAGGATGTAAAAATAGAAAACATGATTGACATGAGCTGTCATACGAGCAAATATTCCACTTAAAGTGACCTTGCTGATGACGTTACCATTCATTGCTAGAGGCGGGCTTCACACTCGTAAAAATAGATGACAAAAATGTAAAGTGATAATACTCCGAATACAACTTTACTATGATTGACATGAGCTGTCATAATACTATCAAATGTTTCACTTAAAGTGTTAAGTAAAACATTTGATAGAACATTTCACTACATTGCTAATGACATACCATTCGTTGCTAGAGGCCGACTTCACACTCGTAAAAATAGATGACAAAAATGTAAAGTGATATTACTCCGAATACAATAATCATTGACATGAGCTGACATATTATCAAATGTTTAACTTAAAGTGTTAAGTGAAACATTTGATAGAACATTTCACTACATTGCTAATGACATAATATTACCATTCATTACTAGAAGCGGGCTTCACACTCGAAAAAATAGATGACAAAAATATAAAGTGATATTACTCCGAATACAATAATGATTGACATGAGCTGTCATACTATCAAATGTTTCACTTAAAGTGTTAAGTTAAACATTTGATAGAGCATTTCACTACATTGCTAATGACATATTACCATTCATTACTAGAGGCGGGCTTCACACTCGTAAAAATAGATGACAAAAATATAAAGTGATATTACTCCGAATACAATAATGATTGACATGAGCTGTCATACTATCAAATGTTTCACTTAAAGTGTTAAGTAAAACATTTGATAGAACATTTCACTACATTGCTAATGACATATTACCATTCATTACTAGAGGCGGGCTTCACACTCGAAAAAATAGATGACAAAAATATATAGTGATATTACTCCGAATATAATAATGATTGACATGAGCTGTCATACTATCAAATGTTTCACTTAAAGTGTTAAGTAAAACATTTGATAGAACATTTCATTACATTGCTAATGACATATTACCATTCATTACTAGAGGCGAGCTTCACACTCGTAAAAATAGATGACAAAAATATAAAGTGATATTACTCCGAATACAATAATGATTGACATGAGCTGTCATACTATCAAATGTTTCACTTAAAGTGTTAAGTAAAACATTTGATAGAACATTTCATTACATTGCTAATGACATATTACCATTCATTACTAGAGGCGAGCTTCACACTCGTAAAAATAGATGACAAAAATATAAAGTGATATTACTCCGAATACAATAATGATTGACATGAGCTGTCAATTTGATAGAGCATTTCACTACATTGCTAATGACATACCATTCGTTACTAGAGGCCGACTTCACACTCGTAAAAATAGATGACAAAAATATAAAGTGATATTACTCCGAATACAATAATGATTGACATGAGCTGTCATACTATCAAATGTTTCACTTAAAGTGTTAAGTAAAACATTTGATAGAACATTTCACTACATTGCTAATGACATATTACCATTCATTACTAGAGGCGGGCTTCACACTCGTAAAAATAGATGACAAAAATATAAAGTGATATTACTCCGAATACAATAATGATTGACATGAGCTGTCAATTTGATAGAGCATTTCACTACATTGCTAATGACATACCATTCGTTGCTAGAGGCCGACTTCACACTCGTAAAAATAGATGACAAAAATGTAAAGTCATATTACTCCGAATACAATAATGATTGACATGAGATGTCATACTATCAAATGTTTCATTTGAAGTGTTAAGTAAAACATTTGATAGAATATTTCACTACATTGCTAATGACATACCATTCGTTGCTTCTTCTCCTTTCGATTCGATCGATGTCTTTGACTTGTCATCGTGGTATAGCAATTGGTTTCACGGCGGCTGCCGCTACTCACGGAGGGGGCCCGAGCATAGGTTTCGCTCTACGAGAAGCCTTACTACATCCCCCCCCCCATTTGTTGCTGGAGGCGGACTTCACACTCGTAAAAATGGATGCCAAAAATGTAAAGTGATATTACTCTGAAAACACTAATTATTGACATGAGCGAGCTGTCATTCTAACAAATGTTCCACTTAAAGTGACTTTGATAATGACATATCATTCATTGCTAGAGGCCCACTTCGCCAAAATCGAGGACCAAAATGCCCATTCTCCTTGAAACAAAGTTTAAAACCATTCAGTATGTAGGTCTAGGTATCAAAGAATAATAGAGTTAATAACCTTATTCCTGCAAACCAACCGGTTTAGTTCAACTGTCTGGTTAACAGGAGATTAAGATGTCGCGAAATAAATCGCTGGGTTTTCCGCACCGACCCAGCCGGCGTTATTGGGAAAGTTCCCGCTCCGACGCCGCGCTAATAGAGTTACACAAATTGACCTCATTAAAAATAATATAATCGCTCACAACCGCTTCACTTCGTAGATAATTGCTTCAGCACGTTGTTGGAACATCTATTACTTTACAAACAAAACCACAGTGTCAAAGAAATATAATGAGGGAAAATATTTTGAATAGAATGAGAGTAAGAAATAAAGCTCCACTTATACAGGCAACGACCGTATACGTTCATCATATTGTGCAAGTATCAGCAACATTAAAAGGTGCACAAAATATGACGTGTGAACACTTCGTAAATATTAAACAGGTAGAATAACGTCAATTATAGCTATACTCAGTTCATGCATTCTCAAGTGGTTTATCTAAAGTTTTATGCAACGAAGCAATGCCTTATGCATGCTAAGGTGTGAATTTTTCTATAAAAAGTAAACGCGTACGCAAGAATGAAAAGAAAAGTTATGTTTCCAAAGGTAGGTAAAAAATGGGCTGCTCTATCTTCGTTATGCACACAAAAGGAATCGATCAAACTTTTGTCCCTATGAAAATAGAGAGCAACGTCAACGTCGCCTTTATATTTTCATTTGTTTTCCGCACACTGTGTTACTTCTGAGATATTCATGGAGGATGTTTTTTTGGACCCAAACCTTGTTTAATATGATTCGGAGCGTGTTCGGGGTGTTTACACAGGCGCTAAACGCACCTACTCGAGGGAGCGCGACGCGAGGCTCGAGACTCGAGACGAGAGCGGCTTCAGGACGAGTGTGAGCGCCGCTTCAGCTCAAGTGTATTTGCTCTTTATCCGAGTGACAGAGATTTGACGCCGACACGTGTGTATTCGAAAATGAATAAAATTATTAATATTTTTACATGCAATTAAAGAAAAATAAAATGCCTGTTTTGCTAACTACCTAAGTAATGTAGCGTAATATTATTTTTAATATTGACTTTATGCGTTGCATTGCATCTGAATCTGCGCAAATGCTATATAACAACTCTTACAAATTTTAAAGTTAAACTACCCACATTATGATTTCATGTTGTTACAGTGGTAGTTTATGACGTCGTAAAACGTATGCATTTATAATATATATTATACTCGGGACGATATGCAAGCTAAAAGTAAAACTTGCACGGCAGCAGGCGGGCCGCGCCGCGCATTCCAGCATTTGCAGCTTTATGCAAATATCCCGTTGTATTTATAAGTAGATAAGTACAGTGGCCAACACTGGCGGTTACGCATTGCCTGTAGGAGCTCGCGTATACCACTGTTAATTTACTGGTCTTGTGCAGGCTAGACGTTTTCTGTATGTCTCAAATAGAAGAGGTTAAACCTAATTATTTATGAAATATTGTCATTAAATAAGTCCAACATCTAAATAAACCCTATATTATTATCATTTCATTTTTTTTATAACAGTCAAATAACTGTAAAAGCAGCTTACTACTATAAAAAATCATTTAATAGTAAAAGATTTTCTAGAAAAATACTGACCTTGAGCATCTCTTCATACCAAATACCATAAAGCTAATGAAATTCAAAGCACGAGTGAGCTGTAACACGCAAAAACAATAGACGGTGCGACACGGTCGATCGCGCCCAGTTCGGGAACTCAACTTATTTTTATAAAAAAATTAACAGCCGCGTTTGTATTCAACGCCGCCTTTGAACGCAACACGCATGGCGCTTTCGGTAAATATTTATTATTATCCTAACTTTTTCAGAACGGGAACGTAGTGTTTTCAAATACAAGATGTTATTTAGGTCATTTCAAAAACTATTTCAAATATGGAAATGGTCAACACAGTGATACTATGGACTATATCGTGATCGATACAGTGGACTATATCATGGGAAACAAAAAAATCTAGGTATAATATAAACCGCCAAATGATAAATCACCTTATATCAAATTTCGCACGCAAAACCCTTACAACGATGCTGCATTCTTTGTTTACTTGCTAACTTTGCAGGTCTTCAAGACTTTTTAATTTTCCTCTTAATTTTCAACACCAGTCTACTTTTCCGTTATTCTTTAGCTTTAACTTAAAAAAGTTACTTATGAGATAAGTAGGTAAGTATAGTATAACACAAAGATTATTGTTATGGTTTAGGTACGTATTAAATTGATCATGACCATGCTTGTAAACAGATTTAAATTTATATAAAATAATATTTTCTTTATATGTATGACCTTATTGAAAAGAACTTACATAACAAAGAAACTCCTTACAAAAGAAACATCGTTTTCCCGCGCTCCAGTCCATACATAAAAAGTTGTGACGAATGTTGTTGATGAAAAAGTAAAATATCAATGTTGAAAGGCGTCAAAAACTTTTCCTCGAGCAAAAATATTCCATAGGAAAGAAATCGGCTTTTATACTTGGACTAACTCTTTATTTGTACGGGTGATCCCCGGGGGTAAAAGTTAAAAACAGCTTTCACCGGCCGACGCGTTTGAATAAGTTTCAGTGAAGTTTTATTGAAGTTGTAACCTTCGACCCCGTTTGATATATGTACTCCGCATCTGGAGCCCGTGCCCGCGTCGCGGCCAAACTTAGTGCACTCGTAAATTATTCAACCCCTCTCTATGTACTTGTCGTCTTCGGCTGTTGTTCGAACAACGTTGATATTTGCCCTAATGTTTCACATACTTACCTTGTTACACAAGTGTTATCTATGGAATTGCTTACACGTAAATTGTTATTACTATCTGTGCTTATACCTTTCACTAAAGACTTTCAGTATGCGGAATATTAACCCTGATATAAAGTGTTGAGTAATTTCCTTTGTAGCCTCAAGCATTATTCAATAGGCCACGTGCCTACGGCGCCGAATTATGTTGATATGATTTATCTCACCAATACGCTATTATGAGCTTTAGGTCTGACAACGCTGTCATGAATAGATTACTAAGGTGCATCTGACAAAGGCTAATAACATTGCATGCTCAGCGCGACGACGCGCGACGCTACATGGCTACGAGAGTCGGTGCTACGACACTCCGGTGCTACGCGAGTCGTAGCGTGAGAACGGCCACATGCTGCGCTCGTCTTGGCAATATTAGCAAACCTCTACATAATTTTATCCAGTCTCGGTCATAAATATACAGGTAAGCCGTTATTGTTTCGAGGAAGCGAGTGGTACAAGCTTGCAACGGACGCCGCGAAACCGCCACCTACTCGTAGACGTAACAAAACAAATGACGTAGCCGTGAGCTTACAATGCAAACTACCTATATACCTATATAGGTACTCATGTCGGAGGCTAACTTTTAACAAAGTTCTTTGATGTGAAATAAGAGACCAACAACATTATTAGTTCAAGTGCTATAAAAATATGAAAATATTTTGAGGGCTCTTGTTTTCAGACAGATTGCAAAAAGGGTGAGATAATTAAATTTAAATTAAGGGAAACAATGATTTGAAGAATAAGCCTAATCCAGCGACATGGCGTGGAAGCTGCGCCGGTTCCCACGACCGGTGGGCGGCCGCAGACATGCGACGTTTATTAAGCGCTTCACCTTTTTGTTACCTGCTGTGAGATTTATTACTTTTAATTATTTTTCATTGTCCGCACTGCACATCTCCCGGTTATCGTGTTAAATTACATGCTTACATACAACGAAATGATTTACCGCTAAACTTCTCGTTATTTACGATTTCAGTGAAGAAAAATAATTGTTTCGCTTTTTGTAATAAATCTAATTTTCATTCAAACTAATTAATACAATTATTATCTGATTCGGAAATAGTTATTTGCAAATGACTGTCAGCCGTGTGGTGACGGCAGAGTAGAATACACACCAACTCCTACTTTTCTTTTGGGTGTCGTAAGAGGTGACTTAAGGACTACACATTGAACAGGGAACGGGCAGCAGCGCTCTCTGATACAGTAACCTTTTTATCCGCGATCTCCAACCCGCCAGCCAAGCGTGGAGATTATGGCAAAACCCTCCACTTAAGTGGAGGAGGCTCATAGTCCAGCAGTGGACTGTAACGGGCTATTGATGTTGATGATGTTGATAATGCCCATAATAAGGCTGTTAACGTCTCCAACTAATTCTTCTGAATGAATATCTGTATTGAAACAATAACACATCTTGCATACTTATGCTTACCTAGGTATGATTATGAGGATAAATAAATTATTAGTTTGTCCATGTCTGAAATAAAACGTAGTTAGACAAGATATAACATTTTAGTCCATTAACTAAGTTTGTTGATTTTATTCAGTACTACCAAGCACACGTATCTAAACCGTTTACAATATCATCATCAACAGCTCATATACTTCCCCAACGAGGGGCTTGAGCCTACCCTGAATTGGGGCGATTAAGCCTTAGTTGACCACGCTGGCCCAGTGCGGGTTGGTCAACTTTACACACAACCTTTGAATTTCTTCGCAGAAGTGTGCAGGTTTCATCACGATGTATCCCTACACCGTAAGAGCGTCGAATAAACGTACATAAGAATTCGAAAACACATTGGTACGTGGTGGGGATCGAACCCGCGTCTCCCGGACGGGAGGCAGCGGCCCTAGCCACTAGGCCACCGACGCTCTGCCATAAACAAAAGTCCTTACATCAGCTGCCGTTTACTATCAATGAATATACAATCTGTGTAAACATCTGTGGCGAACACGCTTTTCCATCGATATAGTACGGCCAAAACAAGAGGTCGCTCATCGGTATTCAGTACGAACTCGGAAGGGTTCATTAAAATGCGTCGGACAATAAACGACTGCCCGCGGGACCTTTTGTCATTCGCCGAGTTTTAACCGCATTTCAATCTGATGTTCGTTATTATTGCCCTCATTGTTTGCGGTCGGTCGGCCAAGAATGACCAACGCTGGTGTCCAATGTCAATATATAAAAGTATTTAAATGTGAGCATGTTTTATCCAAAACTTCGCTTAGCAGTAAAATCTTAAATAACGTACCGTAGCTACATATTTACGATACTTTATACGTGATGATAATTTCAAAAACCAAATTATCAATTAGAAGTATTCCGCAGTAAAAAGAAGCCTAGGTAAAGAAAGAAAGAAAGAAAGAAAACATTTATTAATACTTTCTTTTTATTATTATTATTATTATTATTTTTTAGGTATGACTTAATCCAGAAAACCTTTATATTATACACGATTGCATTTAAGAACACCCCAACATACTTAAACAGGATTCAAAATGTTTCTAAAATACTTATCTACGTACTACTTTCAATGAAAGCATCTTGACATGAAGCCGGCTGCCAAGGCGCTAGTACAAATATCCTCTTCTGTGAGTGCTATCAAGATGCTGCACAAACGCAAATTCTATTCACAGCCGTGTATCTGCAAAGTCAAGGAAAACCGATTTTCTTTATAGACTTGGAGAAGGAAACCATTCACTTTGTGATATGTGTAGCAGCTGAGTTTAAATATACGAGTAAAATGATTTTGATTTCACAAAAATAAGTTTATAAAACTGAAAAGCATGTAGTTTATGTATATTTTCTGCTTCACTTAAAACATATAAGGGAATACTAAACTAGGGAGACCGCTTGCTGGTCTAGTAGAGAGATATCTGTGAGTACGACGATCACTAATTTATGAGTTAGAAGTGTCAATCCATCCGGATGCATCGAGATGGAAATTCTGTTCCGCATGGATACAGATTTGTCTAAGCTCCATACTCAGGGGATATTGCACACAAAACGGAATTGGACGGAAGATTCTCTAACCATTCCTCGCTCGTGCATATATGCAAGGCTCTAAAAGACCTCATATTTGGGTTAATTTATAATAGCTACCTCTCGGCGTATGCAGGCGACGACGCCCAGGCGCTGTTCACCATATCTATGGCTCCCTGGCCCGCCCCGTGATTTCCATATGAGAGTGCCTTTAAATTTACTAACACTATTAATTTTATACTCATTTCCCTCGCAGGTATAATGGATAGCAAAGGCTCTAAACTAATTTTATTTTTGTTTTAATATATTTTACAAAGAAAATATAATAAAATAAGACATAGGCAAACGATTTCTGCAAAAATAACCAGCCAAGCACGTGTCGAACCGCGCAAAGTGTAGGGTTCCGTTACGTAGTTGTCCAATACTACTTAGATACCTGTTTAAGACAGTTAACCTTCATCAAAATATTTTTCTATGATATTTGTAGTAGCAAATTTCAGTACATTTCATAAGTTAGTATATTATTCGATAACCTGTAAAGCCTACTTGATGCAGATAATTTTCCTTTTAAATTCGTCATATTATACACTACTACCGTGTTTTTTTTTCACGGAGACACTTGACTCTAACAAAAATAAGTACTTTAAAACAAAATATTTCTGAAACGTACACTAAGACGTACTCTAGAAAATAACCCTTACTTCACGTGTACCAGAAGAACCCTAAAAAATGTTAAATTAAAAATTTTATTTTTTGGCTTTGTCGACATGATTAATATTTATAATCCATGCTAAATCACAGCCTTCTAGTACTAAGAGTCTCTGAGCTAAGCCGCGGATGGACAGACAGACAGACGGACATGGGTTCCTTTTTAACTGCGGAACCCTAAAAATGCATAGAAAAATAAAGTTGTAACGAGGCATTCGTCCTCTTTCCTGTTTTATGACTGGCAACCTTTCTTGCTGGCAGTTTTATCTTTCATTTTAAATTCATTTTCAAATTTAGATTTCTTACGTTTCGATTTTGTCTTTTTTCTGCCAAATTCTTCACTTCATGTCCAGATCTCCAACAGTAATATCCCTAAGCACTCCATGTTTCTATTTTTCTTAAACTATAAGACTAGTGAGAGATTATAATAATATAATATAAATACATAAATTCCTTTTCTTCGGACTGAACCCTGGTTTTTTGCCACACCTTATATTATTAACCCCTACAACATTCTTCGTGTGGTGCTCAGCAGCTCCGTGGCTGGGCCTCAAAGTAGTTTATCAGCATACCCGTAATATTTTAGGATTATCAATAATTTGGTAATGATGACGAAAATACTTAATCAAAATTTTATTTAAAATAAAATATTTTTGGTTTAACTCTACATACCTACGTATCTTCTAATTCAGAACCAGTTTAAACGGGATGTATAATGGTGTCCAATAAGTACCTATTCATTGCCAACAACAAAAGTATTAGGACGGCTCGTCTTAGGCATACGTGTAAGTTATTCTGTGAGCAGACAGCCCACAGGGCGATTCAAAAGGCGCTCTAAACGGAAGGATCCGAGCCGTAAAATGGGATTTCATGCATGCGTTGGCCTGTGTGAACAAATATGTACGGTTGACAACGTACGACCTTTGGCGACAACCCCGCGCGAAAAAATGATTTCTCATTCCCGATTCAAGGATTCTGAGGAAATATTGGAAGCCATGTAAAGTTTAACTATCTTAATAATGCTTTATGAAACAAAAAATAAATACCAAAATAAATAATATGTAAAACATGGCCATAACATAACTAAGCAAAGCTTGTACTATGGTAGGTATCAAACAGCTGATTTACATAAATAATTAACGATAGATAAACAAAATCCAAACGTAAGGCAAACTTAAGTACTCATCACACCAAGCATCACACGAATGTTTGCCTTGGTCGAGATTCGGACCCGCGGTTCTGTGCTTAGAGTCCAGCAGTGGACTGTAACGGGCCGTTGATTTTTTTTTTCTGTACTTCGTGGGCAAGCATACTACCGACTAGGCTACGGAATCGTCATGAAATAACAAAACGTATGACGATATTAATATTATGATCATCAACATCAACGGCCCGTTACAGTCCACTGCTGGACTATGAGCCTCCTCCACTTAAGTGGAGGGTTTTGCCATAACCTCCACGCTTGGCTGGCGGGTTGGAGATCGCAGATTAAAAGGTTACTGTATCAGAGAGCGCTGCTGCCCGTTCCCTGTTCAATGTGTAGTCCCTAAGTCGCCTTTTACGACACCCACGGGAAGAGTTGGGGTTGGTGACAAATGTATTCTTCTCTGCCATCACCACACGGCTAATATTATGATACCACGATAGTATTAGGTGAGGCAGTGATAGAGTTCTTAATCAGCACTTCGAATAATCTAATGATACTAGTGCAAATATTCACTTAGCAATAGAAAGGGGTTGAATTGCTGAGTCAATATTGGAGTAAACGCAATATCTAGTCTAGAGGGTAATGGGTAAATAATAGCGTGGCAGTGCTAGTGCTTGTGCTTGAACTATCACAGTGCAGGTGGGTCTCGAATGTTAGATTATCTCGCGCCATGCGGGTCTCATCCAAATACGTCGCTTTGTTTAGACATAGATACGTGTTCAGGCTGGTAGCAAGAATACCAACGCTTGTTTTGAATCTACGAATGATCATGATGAGGAATCACGATCCTTAATTTTTTTGAAATACGAGTATATTCAATTTTCAACACATGAGTTGAGTTATAATCTTATACCAGTGGCTCTGTGAGCTGGTAGACCTCACGAGTTTTTTAAATTTGTTTTTTTTTTACGTTTTCAACCCCCAATTTTGAAAAATTTCAAATAACAAAATTGACAAAAAAAAACTATATAATTATAGAACCTGCTCACATGTCATAGAATCGATAGAGAAATACGACTTGTAGAGGAGAACAGCCGGATCTCCTTCGGACATCCTCCAGACATACAAAACAATATATTTAATGACCGAGTGAGCGCGAACCTTGTTAAATTGAGTAAGAAAACAAGTGGATGGGTAACAAAAAAGACGCCTGATGTCACGTTCGATCCCCTTCGCCGATAAATGAACCGCACGAATGTAATTCAATAGCTATTTGGAGAGTGTTAATAGCTTGGCCGGCATCTACAGGTATTGAACACAAGATTTCATTACGCGTAGTGGCCAGTATCGTCTTTATAGTGTCATAAAGGGGGAAATAACATTAAAGGGGGTGTAAAAACCACGACCTGTGGCGTTGCATTCCAGACGTTACACCGTCGTCGCCATTCCATTTAAGCCTCGTGTCGATAAAGTTTTTTCTACATTAGATAAAGATTAACATTATAATTTTATGCCAACAGATTAATCCAATCAATATACCTAAGTAAATTATAATCAATAGCTCATATACGTTCCCACCGAAGACCTCGAGCCTACCCTGAATTAGGGCCATCAGGCCACCCACACTAGCCCAGAGATCTTGGAAGATTTCTCCTCCCTCTCTACGCGGTCTCCCTAAGTAGGTATTAAACAGCCAACCGAAAGTATTTTATAATACTTGACAATTTAGTGGACTGCAATAGGCTGATTAATTGATTGAATCATTTATGTATTAGGTATTGTATACAGATATTTTTTTAAGTATCATCGTAAATTTGGTCAAGGTTAAAATTTGACTCAAAGCAAAGAAAATAGAATAGACATTAAATAGAAAATTAGCTGACCTTAACCATGACCGGAAATAGTTAAACACAAGAAAGGTTAAACTATAAATAATGGGGCATTGAAATGAGTTGTGTTTTGCTGTTGATACATACAATTCATAAATGACGTATCTCATCGAAAGGCGAACGTAGCTTAGAGTCTGCCTTATGTACGTATGGTAACATTAAAATTAACACACGGCTAATTGATGTAAACAACATAGGGTTGGCACTAATGGAAGTAAGGTATCACTCCATTTAATTGGCCATACATGCGCTGAGGTTACCACGTTAATTGGTGCTAATAACGTCGGTCGGGGTATATACAGACTACCTTCACTGAACAGAGCATGTCGACAAGATATTATCACTAATTTGGGAGCGCAACATTGCTAACGCCATATTAATAGTGTCTGCTAAACCTAGCTAACCTATTAAATTTACAAATTAAAGACGCGATTATTATCTTTTAACGTAATTAAATTTGAATTTAAATAATTATTGTGGTATGTTGCCACTAGTCGAACAATAACCCTTTAAGGGCACTGCAATTTTTTTAATTACTAAATAAGAACCTACTTACCCAATTGGATTTCAGACATAATAATACGTATAAAGACATTGTCATTACTCATACTCTGAAAGTAGTTCGGAAGTTGCCTGAGGAGCGGATTGAAGGTAATACTTTTCAGCCCGGAGGGAGAATCACTTTCAACTGACAGCTGTCAAATTATGAAAAAAAACTGTTTCTAATTTCACATTTCTATTGAACTATGTTCCATCTTTCTATACAGTCACTCAATTACAGCGCAATGTTAAATTGAAATAACATAAAGTTAAGTATTAATGAAAGAATATATATTTTTTAAATAACTTTATTTTAACTTTCAACTATTTCTTTAAAATAAAATAGATTTGGGCAAAATATATATAATTTTTCAATGATGGAAATTAAAAATAATGACTCAAAATCTGGCTGACAGCAAAAAATAAAAATAGGCGGGAAAGCAACAATCCGATTATCATTTATTTCTCGAGTTGTAGGGTTTTGTTTACCATGATTCAGACATGGAAGTCACTCATTTTTTCTTTAGCTAATTCGTGTTTTATTTTTACTTTCCTTGTATTCGTAATAAAAAGCACAGTGTTTACCACGGTTTAAAGACTTATTTAGTGCCTCGAACTATTATGGCCCTCGTTACGCTCAGGTCCCAAACCCCGTCTCGGCGCTAATTAAGTTACTTTCACCCCTCGTATAAATGTACAATTAATTAAATTAATGATTAATTTTAGTTAATTTATTTATTTATTTATATTTTTTAATCAATTTTATTATTTTTACCGAAATTTAAATATTTCACTTTAAAAAAAAGTTTTGAACAAAATATTAAATCAAGACAAAACTAGCAGCATATTTGATGCAAGCAAGTGTACTTACCGAGGAAAATAATAAAACACTAGCCAAGAACAAGAATTGTAAGGAAGTGGAACAGCTTCTCTGTTTGCACGTGGTAGGTAAGAACAATATGGAAGATAAGTTGGGCAGCTAATACGTTAGTCAGGAACAAAGCGCCTCGTTTGCACCAAGACCAATAGTCGGACAGTGCATTAGTTAAATGGATACGTTCAGGGATGGAGTAAGAAAAGCTTGCATTGATCTTTTTTTACTTATTTATTGATATCTATACAAAGTGACAAACAATAACAATAAGTAATATGATTTCCACTGTTGTATAAAAAAAAATACAACTATTGATTTCTTTATCCACATAAAAATGTTGAACAATTCTCCTGAACTATAAGTACACTCACTTAGTATGCATGCATGCATAATCGCATACCCTTATATAAATATTCTAGAAGTTTCTTTTCACTGAGTGTACAGACGACTTAGCGTCGAGAAGTATATAGAGCTACACTAGTTATACGAATGAAATAACTAAATAAAAACTTACGTAACTGTAGCATGAGTGAGAGTCGTTGGTTCTTCATTTCCCGGGTTCTCGTTACCCAGGTTCTGGAGTCCCTGCGTCCGTGCAACGTGACTGTGCAGGTTTCGGCTTTACTCTATAGTTCCGTCTAAGTTACTCTGCAATTCGAGCGAACTTAGATCACCACTGTTTGAAATCCAATCGCAAACAGGCCACTGTTGCAAATTAAACGTCCCTCTGTCAATGTTTTGATATTTTAATCAAACTTATATCGTAAGTTTACAGTTTTGTTTACTTGTCAGTAGTTGCTATAGATATTTATCATTCTTTTGCGTTTAATGTATTTATATGCACCCTATTTTTAATTATATGCGCCGTTAAATTCAATTGCTTGTTTTTCGTTAAACAGTGTGTTCGGTACATTAAAGTAAACAGTTTCCCCCAGGAACATGGGCTGTAAAAAGACAAAAATTAGGACCATTCATACGAAACCGCACGGCCAGGTGATCGATTTACTGGGGGAATGCATTTTTTTTTCATTTGCCCATTTAAAAAAAAAATCACGGGTTATATCTGAAAAATTGTGCGCAAGCTAATCTATATCTATACAATACAATCAGATTTTGTCTGAGTTCCAAACAAGCAGATTGCTGAGGTGATTAAGTTGGCAGTATGCACAATGCACATTTCAACGTTGTTATTAGTAACTAACTGCACTTTGCATTACAAGCTGTATCGTTAAAGCTCGCATATAGCAATATAAAGCAGAGCTGAGTCTTTATGACTTTTAATTGCCACTTTAGATTCATTAACTAGGACCTGGTTTTAACGATAGTACCGTAAGTATAGTTTATGATTCAATTAGTTTAGAACAAAGCCAATAATCATAAAATAAATTATTATTATGCTTTTTATACGTAAAACAACTAGTTTTGAACAAATTTTTATCTTTATCCGATAAAAAAGACGGTCACCTCAAATACAATTTCCTCTAAATAGGTACATTACAAGGTGTGATGGTTGTAAATCAATGTGTTTGAGTCCATCAATTGAATGGAAAATAAGTTACTTATAAATCATCTTTATTTCTCATTCTCTCACTATTTAATTCTGCCAATATAATAAAAAAGAGTAAAATACTATTTTCAAATTGTAAATGTTCTTGGAAACTTTTTAAAAGCATTGACCAAATGTTAGCACTCACCAATAGCAAAGGTCAAAGTAGTAGTGCTAAATGCAATATTCAGAACGGGCGATGGGGCTCGGGGGACGCGCAGACAAACGTATGTGTAGCTGATTGCTCTGAGAATAGCACCCTCGGCGTGAATCCGCGATGCAAGCTCAGTGAAGTTCACTCGAAAAGACTACTATTTAAGTATAGCTAGCTTGCGCCGACATATAAGCAAATTATTAAAACTTATTGTCTGAAAGTACAACGCACAATGCAATACAATACAAATATACTAACAACACAATAAGATAACGATAAAGTATGACAAAACTGAAACTTTTTTCAAATCCACTCTCTTATGAATAAAAATTCAGCAGTCAAACAAACTATGTTTTTACAAAGAGGAACCGGGTAAAAGTGAATCATTTAAATCCGATAACTTTAAAGTGGAAGGTGACGGTTTGGAACACGTTTCCGCGCTCACTAATCCTTACTCCGATTCGACCAAGATTCGCCTACTCAAATGGTAACGGCTGACATTTCTGTATCCAATACGGCTACGCTTCTCCTGCCTTATAGAAATAGTTCAGGTAAACGGCGATGAATAGCAACTACACGTGAAATATTCGTTATTGTTAGTTGAGCAGAATCTTGATCTTACAGTCAGCCGTCCAACTTTACCGGCAATCGCACAGTCTGTCTGCAGGAGCCGAGCGACACAATAATTCTGAGTCATTTCTTCGAAGAACATTTTTCACCTGTTATGTATAGGAATGATAAAAACGTGCGAAGAATCCGAATGTCGAGCACGTGAGATAAAGTAGCGTGCGCGATGCGTATTAAATAGAGTGAGAAAGATCTCAAAGGTAACCAAGCCCCTTGATAAGAATGTTACGTAACACCATACAAAATTAACGGATGATGTTTTGGTCGATGGTTTGATCAACGTATTATAAAGCGTGTTATTTCAAGTCTATGAAATTCACTGAATATCATACAGGATTCATTGTAAAGATTATTATTTTGAAACGTGGAAAATATCACATGCTTACATGTATGTTGCAATTTAAGCTATGCATTCATGCCTTGAGGGTACTGTGGGAATATGCGAAAAGTTTGTAAGGTTAACTTTCCGGTCTCTTACTCGGGCAGAATTAAATTTTAAACTCCCAACTGTCCTCGTGTCGTTGATGGAGTTAAATTTGTACTTCAAAGTAGTTTTAGGTACCTTCTGCTAGCATGTTTAAACTTGGTCACTATCTGAAGTTGAACAGACGAATCGGACGATATACAATCTATTTATTTACTGTTTTATTACCAAATGTGAATAAAACAGAAAAATAAGCTTACTATTGAAAATTTCTTTTGCTTCAACTTTACGGGCCAAAACAAGGATTTTGGGTTCAAAATGGTTAGACACTTTCAGTACTTTCTAGGCAGCTTACTCGCCGTATCTACTTTAACATGGAATTTTTATAACCTGCTTCATAATCCAGGCCCCGGCTCTATGCCACTCGTATTGTAGCAATGTTATCCGGAAATATTCTCAAGAGAAATATCGTATAGCATACTTTTACTGCTCTGTAGTTTTATACACAAAATTGAATATAAATTAATTAGGCAGCAAGTAACTTTTTGATAAAACACGAAAATGTTGTTTAATATTTTCACGTAAATATGTTCTTTAGTACCATGCGTTCATAAAATAGTTAAAAATCCTATGGTGCTAGGCTGCGGGTTATATTAGTTTGTAGTGTTATTCTTTAGTGCATATTCTGTTTTTTCTTTAACACAGTCATGTCCACATCCGATGTATTTACCACCCGCTCTATTACCACTCTGGTAGAATTATCAAGTAGGTCCGTTAAAAAACAGTTCGGTCAAGCACGTGTCGGGTCACGAAAAGTGTTCTGTAATTGTCTAATACTACTTAGGTACCCGTTTAGACAGTTAAAATTCATCAAAATTTTTTTCAATTATAATATTTGTAGTACCAAATTTCTTACTTGTACAAGTGCATTTTATAAGTTGGTCTATTATTCGATAAACCTGTAAAACCTACTTGATGTTGATAGTTTTCCTTTTAAATTCATCATAACACACTACTACCGTGAATGTTTTCACATTTCCAAATACAACGGTTTCGCTGGTAGGGAGGGGAAACTTGACTCTAACCAAAATAAGCACTTAAAAACGAAATATTTCTGAAACGTACACTAGCAAATAATTTTTCAGCTTTATCGGCATAATTAATTATGCCAAATATATATTCATGCCAAATTACAGCCTTTTAGTACTAAGAGTCTCTGAGCTAAGCCGTGGACGGACAGACAGACAGACAAACAGACGGATATGGCGAAAATATAAGGGTTCCTTTTTGACTACGGAACCCTAAAAATAATTTTGATGAATGTCATGAATGACATGGCATTCTCTCTATTTGTATCGTAGTTTATCCAGACAAACCAAACTATGTACTAGATGTGATGTGATAATAGATGCTTAGCAATCTAACCAATATTATGTAATAAATAGATCGAGTGATGTTATTGCTCAAGTTTCTGGCGTTATTGATAGAGTTGCCGAAGTAATTCAGATGGACAGCGGCGTCGGCAATATTACCTACCAATCGAATACAAACATGCTTATGAAGGAAACGGGATCGTTAATTCTTCGAATCCTACATTCTACTTGTACTTCATTTCTTTTTTTATTCTATTTTTTCTTTTTTTGTTCCCTTAACCTGTTATCAAGCCCGATCTTGAGCTGTCTGCATCCTTTAGTTATACTTAGGTCATTGTGCCATCTTGCGAGAAGTGTCTCTGTAATAAAAAATATCAGTACCAGTACTACTACAGCTTATTAACTTTAAGAGCTTGTGAACTCTACCTGGTAATTTGGATTTTCTTTGTATACCTACTTCAAACAACGAAAACGTTTTGTCAAGAAATCAATCCGGCGGCGCCTTCCCCGGGCCCGACAGAAGATTTCTCCGAGGGGCGCAAATCACTGCTGCCTTTAATCGTCTCCAAGAAAATGGCTTCGGTGCATTTCATCGGTCGCTCTAAAGAATTCTTCTTTTTAATATGAGCATCGATTCCAATTACAAAAGATCAAAGAATCGCCGCGCGGCCCACTTCGTCTTTGTTCAAACGAAAGATGAATTATTCAGAGAGCTGGAAAGGTTTCAATTGGCCAGCTATAAAAAAGGAAACGGTTCGTTGCTTTTTCCACTAAATTAAAATTTTTCTTTATTTTCTTTTCATCGAATGTCTGCCATTTATAATTTAAAATAGTATTTGCTATTGAATCTTATCATCAAGTGAATTTTATTGTCCTCGTTATCTTATTGGCACTCTATTTAAAATCTACACATAAAAGTGAAACTACAGGTGACTACAGTCCAGTTTATAAGAATAAAAGCCCAATTTTGAACGATATGGATTACTAACTAATAAGGTGTTCTTAATATTTTTAACAAACGCGAATTTATGGTGTCGCCACCTGGTGGCCGGTGGAGTCAGTGATTGAGAGCGCACAGCTGGCAGGCCGTACGCGAAATTATTAAAGCATAATTTATGCGCGCAATTTGTACGCAAGTTGAATTCGTTCCTTGCGTCATTCATCACCCTGCCACTGGCGAGCGATTAATTTCGACAATCGTCTGTAAAAACGCTTGTTACGATACGTAATACGAGCCACGAACCCTGATGATGTATGATCCTGTTCGTGTCGTACGTTACACCGAAACGTTAATTGCTTTCAGTTTAAACGAGTGAAGTGTTGAAAAACTCGTTAGTCCTGCTTGTAGCAGTCTTAGCGTGGGCGCTTATAAAGAGGTACGAATATGAGTCTCAATATTATGATCAAAATAACGTTTTTTTTTCAGTAATACGTACTTACGTAATACGTCCGGAAGACGCGGGTTCGATCCCCACCACGTACCAATGTGTTTCCAATTTCGAATTCATATGTTCGTTTATTCGACGTTCTTACGGTGAAGGGAAACCGTGAAGAAACCTGCACACTCCTGCGAAGAAATTCAAAGGTTGTGTGTGAAGTCGACCAACCCGCACTGGGCCAGCGTGGTCGACTAAGGCCTAATCGCCCTAATTCAGCTACCTCGAGCCTACCGGCTCGAGCCCCTCAGTGGGAACGTATATGAGCTGTTGATGACATGACGTACTTATAAATACGCTTATTATAAGTATTTTACAAGGGAAATCACCGTGGAAAGTTTATAAAGATTGGAGCTGGATGTAGATAAGTTTTCCGGCGTGGCGCGCGCTTCCTGCCGCCGCCGCGCCACCGCCGCGCCGCCGCCCCGTCGTCGTCGCTGCCCGGGACCGTCGCATTTCTTCCTCGTTAATTTTATTTTAGTAACGCTTCAGTAAATCCAATACTGATTTGGACTGCGTCCAGATTATCTGTGTTTTCTGTTCGTAAACTCAGGTCTTATCTTTTATAGACATCCCTTTTAGCAAAGGTGTTGATCATTTTTTAAATAAAGATTACTTTTTAGTGAGTCTTGATCAGTTACCTACCTATATTATTACATATTTAAAGTTACACTCGCACCTGCCTACTGAAATGAATGAAATGCAATAGTATTAAGTTCAGCACAGTCAAAACGTTTAAGGTTTATCTAAAATTATAAAAAGTTACACTTATAAAATATACTGCTATTTAAGTCATTTTGAGGTAGCTTAGGCATGCTTAGGTTATGTAGCGACCAAGTGCAGTAAAGTAAAAACACTTGGTTGCTACGTCGCGTCGTCGTAGGCTCAGCATCCAACCAACTGGTTTTAATGAATGAACAATAACAGCTAATAACGCACCCAAATGGATCCCAATTATTATTCAAATCAAGCCCCCTCTTTGTTTTTCCGCGAGCTGCAATAAAAATTAAATTAAAGAATTTTATTATCTTCCGCTTTGGGCTCATAACTCTGAAATATTCATGAGCTAACTTTTACTACTTACAGATTAGATATTTTTGATACGAGTACCAAATAATGTTTTCTTTTCTTTACTCATATTATGTCGCATAATACGCTTCTAATAATTGTTTCTTATTGCTCAAATAAAAGCTAAAACACTCGACTTAGAATTAGGAAACAAATATCTCATCGACTACATATATTGACTAAAGAGATTTGAAAACTTTGATTACAATTGTTTTCATACAAAAATTTCAGTAATCATATGCATTATTTATATACGTAGCTTCAGATACATTTTTTTTTTATTTCCCTCTAATTTTTATTTCGCAATTTCTCTACAACATTGTATACCTTTCATATTTATTTTTATAGTTCTAACAGTCTTCGAGCAAATTGGCTGTAAGATGCGTATCTTGTGTGTGCGTACACAGGACCAAATTAAAAGGGTTTAATATTTTGCTATTCAGTTACGGAACCCTAAAATAAGTATTTGTAAAATAAATTACGAGTAATTATTAGCTGCTCTAATTCGCTCTAAGCGTCGGAGTCAAGGTTCGATTAACACCCTGACTGCCGAAAATTTTCCAATCAGCCCCTGTAAATTGGAAAACTTTTATATGCGTTCAAACGTCCAGGTGAATGTACCGGTTTCTATAGCTGGAGGAACTTTTTGTTAGGCCCGACTCCAAAAAACGATTTAATTAGAACGTAAATATTGATTGAAAATTTTCCCCACGCAGGTAAACTATCCCGGGGTTGAGCGCAAGGAAATATCCTGAACCCAGAGTACCTATATAATAAAACAGTTTTTAAAAACAGAAATTTATTTGGACGAAAATCTGCTTGATAATCCACTCTACATTTATAATTTTAATTATTGATTATTACAACCTATCTCTATAGAAACGAAATAAAATTCTCATGTTAATACACAGTGAATTTTAATAAGTTGATGTTCTTTAGACAGAGTGTTCAGTCCATTAAACTGAATAACTTTCCAAAAGAAAAATGGGCAGGCAAATGAAAAAAAAAATGCAACTCCCATATTAAATCGATCAGCTGGCCGTAATAATGATAATTTTATTTAGTTTCTATCAATCAATCAATCAGCCTATTGCAG
Organism: Carpatolechia fugitivella; assembly: GCA_951230895.1. Taxonomy (NCBI): domain Eukaryota; kingdom Metazoa; phylum Arthropoda; class Insecta; order Lepidoptera; family Gelechiidae; genus Carpatolechia; species Carpatolechia fugitivella. The sequence continues at coordinate 10,080,252 of OX579653.1, read as the reverse complement.
TCCACTGCTGGACGTAGGCCTCCCCAAGGGTACGCCAAAGCGCACGATCACCCGCTTTCCTCATCCAGCCACCACCAGCGACCTTCTTCAGGTTATCAGTCCACCTGGCAAGGGGGCGTCCCACACTACGTTTCCCGAGACGCGGTCTCCATTCGAGAACCCGCCTGCTCCAACGCTCATCGGTTCTGCGACAGACGTGGCCAGCCCACTGCCACTTCAGCTTGCTACATTTCTGGACAATATCCACCACCTTGGTCCTCTGCCGGATGATTTCGTTTCGGATTTTATCCCGTAGCGAAATACCAAGCATAGATCTTTCCATAGCTCGCTGAGTGACATGTAGCCGGTGGGCCAGCTTCACCGTCATGTTCCACGTCTCGGCTCCGTATGTCAAAACGGGTAGGACACACTGGTTATAGACCCTGCTTTTCAGGCATTGCGGTAGCGGCGACGAGAAGATATGACGCAGTTTTCCAAATGCTGCCCAGCCCAACTGTACTCTTCTTGCGATTTCACGCTCAAAGTTGTCTCTACCCAACTGCAATGTCTGCCCGAGGTAGACATATTCTTGGACAACTTCGAGCACTTCGCCATTGATCGAGATCGGTTCCGGAGTGATTAGTTCGTTGAACATGACCTTAGTCTTGTCCAAGTACATCCGGAGACCGACTGACAGTGAGGCAGCGTTGAGACTGTGCAGCATTTTTTGCAGATCCTGCAACGATTCAGCCATTATGACTATGTCGTCGGCAAAGCGGATGTGACTGAGATATTCGCCATTAATGTTGATGCCCAATCCGTTCCAGTCTAGGGTTTTGAAGACATCCTCCAGTGCGTTGGAGAACAGTTTCGGAGAGATGACATCCCCCTGTCTCACTCCTCTGAGCAACTGGATGGGTTTTGTCTTATGATTCTGTACTTGGACGGACATCGACGCCATACTGTACAGGCTTCTCAGTACCTCCACGTACCGCCAATCGACTTGGCATCGCTGCAAAGATTCCAGAACAGCCCAGGCCTCGATGGAGTCGAAGGCTTTCTCGTAGTCCACAAATGCTAGACACAGCGGCTGATTATACTCTTGCGACTTCTGTATAACCTGTCTCACTGTGTGGATGTGGTCTACGGTACTGAAACCTTTTCGAAACCCAGCCTGCTCCGGAGGCTGTAAGGCGTCAAATCTTGCGGCGAGACGGTTTGTGAGGACTCTCGAAAACAGCTTATAGACGTGGCTTAAGAGCGCGATTGGTCTGAGCGCGAGTTTCTATAATAGGTTGTACGAGTATAAATCAATCATTAAAATTATTATGTAGTTGTCTATCGAGCAGGTTTTGCATGGGAGTCTATTTGGGCGGCGATACAACAATGTTGTTAATAGTGTGTAACAAATTGGATTTTGGCTCGATCCGTGCGCGACCATACGGAGGCGCGTCATTAACAATTTTGGCAAAGCGGCAGAGGAGATTACTTATCGCTTTGCTAAATATTAACAAAATACCTTTCTAATAAAAAATATTTTTGGGCAGTAGTGGTCAATGAGACTTCTTAACCAATCATAATCACATACTTTTACTTGTCTACATAGTATAAATAAAAGTCGCTTTCCGCGTCTAACTCCTGTTAAACCACGCAACGGGTTTTGGTGAAGTCTTCACCAATGGACGACGTTATTCATGAAAAATATTTATATGTAAACATAAGATTCTAAATCAGTTTTAACATAGTATTATATAATATTTTTTAATAAAGTCATCAAAAATATATGTTATTCCTAATATATGCGTGTGAATCTAGGGACGGTCGCAAGTATTTCTATATCTTTACAACTACGCGCGTGTACACGCTCTTTCAGTGTCCTATATTTTCTACAGACACGCAACACGCCACGCAACGCCATGCAAGGCCACGCCAAATACACGATTAATATTGCAAACTGTTTGTAAGTAAATGTTAATAAATATCTCTCTTATTTATTAACAAATCTATAACGCAATAAATAAAGTACTGCTCGTTTTGCTAATTAACTAACAGTTTTTTACAATAAATAGTTCGTTAGGAAGCTGGAGTATCTGAGGACTGTGGATAGCATTACGCTACGGCGAGCGGAAAGGCAAGACGGCGAATATTTTTAGTACCTACCTAATCGACATTCCGGTGTTCGCTCGCTCATTAGTACACCTTTGTCTTAATTAACAATGTAGCACTGATTCCAGACATAATAAAGCATAATTTAACGGAACCTAGTCGTGACATGGTTATTACTACTGAATAAAATATGAAGTAGCTGTAACGTTATGGTTTAAATGTTTATGTTTCAAATATTTAAGTATTTTGATATTATAATTGAGCAAAGAAACTATTTCAGTTTTATTTTTTGGAATAATTATTTGATTGGTCATTTGCGGTTTTAAATACGTGGGGCATACTGACTGAAAGTCTCTGAATCTGGCCACTTACAATAAAAGAATGAAAAATCAATTATGGAATTCGAAATCGAACTCTTTTGGGAACACGTTACTTTTTAATTTGCGAGGCTGTCATTTGTTTTTTCATTTTAACTTCGTCCTTTCGAAAATTGTGTGTCGCTATCAAAATTAATTTAACTCGAGAACATTTTCGTTCAATGATTTTTAATGATTTTCGTTGTGGCTTAAGTCAACAAGAGAGTTGCCCTCTTTCAATTGGCATTTGGTGATGAAGCACCATGTCGCAGCTCTGTGTATTCGTGGTTTGGAGAATTTAGACGTGGACGTGATCGATCGAGGTACGAGGTACGTGAAGGTCAGCCGGCGACTGCGGTTACATACTCTAATATTGACACCGTACGACAACTTATTGAAACTGACAAAAAGATTACTTGTCAGCAAATTCGTCCTTTGTTAGGCATTGAAATGAGCCGTGTGCATTTGAAGGTTCAGAAGCTTTGCACACGATGGTTACCGCATGAATTAACGGAGGACCAGAAACGACTGCGTGTCCAGTGGTGCCGTAAAATGATAAAAAAGTTTAACGGAGGACAGTCATTGGCTGTCTATAATAACGTGACAGGTGACGAAACCTGGGTGTACTGCTTTGAACCCGAAAGAAAAACCAGTCGGCAGCAATAGCCTCCTTCACCACAATAACGCATCTTCACATTCCGCTAAGGTAACAGAAGCCTATTTGAAGGTGGCTTCAAATGTGAAACTAAAACGCATCCACCTTACAGCCCGAACCTCGCACCCTTCGACATCTTTTTGTTTCCAAAAATTAAAGAAAAGCTTAGAGGCACACGTTTCACGAACCTTGAATCGGCAGTGAATTCGTACCATGAAGCCATTGAAGAGGTCCCTAAGGAAGACTGGTCCAACTGCTCTGTACAGTGGTTTCAGCGAATTCAAAAATACATTAAATGCGAGGGAACAATAAATGTATCGTAAGTCTTATATCTCGCCTTATATATTATTTATCAGAATCCAGAAACTTTCAGTATGCCCTAAGCATTTCTATAATCTGTCAAAAGCTTAAAAAAATATCGCATTATTTTATCGACAGTTAAATCCGTTCCGTGACTGTGCACATCAACAGTTAGTCGACCACGCTGGCCCAGAGCGAGTTGGTCGACTTCACACACAACCTTTGAATTTCTTCGCAGGAGTGTGCAGGTTTCATCACGATGTTTTCCTTCACCGTAAGAGCGTCAAATAAACGTACATATGAATTCGAAATTCGAAAACACATTGGTACGTGGTGGGGATCCAACCCGCGTCTCCCGGACGGATGGCAGTGGCCCTAGCCACTAGTCCACCGACGCTCTCGTGACTGTGCACTTTTATCAAAATCCTTATCATTCACTACATAGAAGTCCATCTCAAAGAGCCAATCAAAAGTTGTTTAACAAAGCGCAGAATTCTAGACACAAAGCAGATCATTTCACGTCGCAGAAGAACACTCGCAGATGTCGAGAGAAGAAATGGTCAATTATAAAAGTCGACGCAAGATAATTCACTGTACTCGACGTTACTCGAATGCCAAGCAGATTTAGAGCAGTAATATTATAAATTCAGAATATGAGTGCTCCCACTCAATTTAGAGGGTGCACTTGAGAAAATTACGGGAGGCGGTCCCACCACTTCACCAGCCACTCCCGTACCTTCAATCTCAAATTATTATCTGCATGATTCTTGTATTCATTCTTCTGATTTTTATCATACACATTTTTGGCTCAAAGAAGGCACTTAGCTACAAAAAAATAAACAAATATTACATACCGCTTTTACCGCAGATGACAAATTAATTTCGATACTTTCAGCTAAATTTAATTCACCTAAACGTTAATAAGTTAAGTACCTATATTACACTCAAAAATAAAAAAATAAAACTCAGCTAAAACTAATTAAAACAGTTTGGTATTCTCGATAATTATTCAAATCATCTTTTTATTTTTAAAACTCAGATGTTAATAACAAAAATTTAATTTTGGCAAATTTAATTCTTATCTTTTGCGGCAAGACCATATCTTAGAAGGAAATTGCGTAAATTATTCATGAGGAAAGTTTTAACGGGGACATGATTTTAAAACCGACATTTGTAAGCCTCGCTACGCAATAACTTGGCGGGATAAAGCGGCCGACCAACTATCTCCCACTTCAAAATTTTACGTGAAGTACTTTTTAATTAGGTTTGTAGGTTTCAACTGAATAATGATAGGCATTCTTTTTATAAGCTTTTATTTAACTTGCTTTGTGTATGTTCGAATCAAATTTTATATTTAATTTTAAACTAACTCCTCTCAACTAAGACTTTGAAATTTACATGCTTGTCAATAGACAAGTCGAGGAGGAGGTCGAGGAGTTCTTTCGTGAGAAGACAATCCTGGCTGAATCATCAGGTATTTTTTTATAATTTTTGTGTATTGTTATCGGAAATATCCGACAGCACCAGTACACGATAAAGGTCATATTTAGCTAACAAAATTAAACGTATATGCAAAGTTTCAAGTCCGTGTTACCAGCGGTCGAGGAGCGGAAATATCCGATAACAATACACAAAAATTATAAAAAAATACCTGATGATTCAGCCAGGATTGTCTTCTCACGAAGGAACTCCTCGACCGCTGGTAACACGGACTTGAAACTTTGCATATACGTTTAATTTTGTTAGCTAAATATGACCTTTATCGTGTACTGGTGCTGTAGCCAGGATTGTCTCCTCATGGAAGAACTCCTCAACGGTTAGAAACACAGACTGTGTGAATTTAGGGTAGTTGCTTACAAGTATACCTCCTTAGCGGTTTAAAAGCTTGTGTTTAAAGAGGAACATCCTTTAATTATTGAAACTAATTCTTTTTATACTTGCATCTTTTCATTTCTATATTTAAACCACGAAAATGAGTAAGTACAAGACAGTGTAATATAAACACCATTTGCGCACACACAGCATTGTTCATCAGTCCAATTAACTTAGCTTTATTAAGACGTTCGCTGGATCAATATTAGCTCTACTTGGAAGTTTTCGCGTGCTTTGTTATAACAAAGCAGAACGAAATAAGAGCGCAAACAAAGGAGCCGACTGATCGCTTACGTTAGTCCGAGACGGTAAAGTTTCTCGCGCTAAGCAAAACTTCTATTGTCAATTAGTCAAAACGTTAAATACGAAATCTCCACGCAATCAATAGATAAGTTGTTGTAATGAACATATTACCTAGTGAAGATTATGCATTAAACAGGGGTGCCTATCAGGGATTAATCTTATTTTTTTTTAAGATTAATTAGTGATTATTTTTATTTATGTGTGATTCGCAATCCACAGGAGTTTACCTTTTTTAGTCAAAAAGAAAAAAATAAGTTTCTTAAGTAAAATAAGTCAGAATAAAAATAAAATAAGTTTAAATAAGACAGAAAAATATGTATTTACTGAAAAAATAAAAACTATATTTATTCGTGTATTTACTAAAACAAAACTTCAGTAAAACCTATTGAATTCGAATATCAAGTAAAAAAATACCATTCATTCTTCAGAGCAGTGTTCTGTTTCTCCAGACTCAGTAATAGCTCAGCTCATGCTAAGTTGTTTGACTTCATAAACTCGAATAAAACTAATACTGGGAGTCAGCCTGACTTGTATTTGCGTGCGAACCTTTTACACGAGTTTCTATTTATAGTTTTGTTTACTATAAAGACACAAGTAGGTAGGTACAGCTAGTGAATGTAAAATATGGAGATTTGATAAAACCGTTACCGTTAGTCCGTTAAAACTTAGGACTCTAACGAAAATCTAACGATGTAATGAAGGAAGAACCTCCATAGCAATGTGGTGTGGGGTTAATAAACAATCTAAATGGCGCCATTACTGTTCAAAAGATAGTCATTGGTTAAATAAGCGTCAGATTGATTCTAAGACTTACTGTTTATTGTAAGCACAAGGAACTCTCAAAAGTGGCAATACTTAGTTCCAGTTTTTAACTCCAATTTTTTTATTTATCTATCAGCTTTTTTGTACTGCTAACTCTGCTTATTATCAAAATGATATAATACCATGATTTTATTCTGTATATAGGTTTAATATCGACTGTGGAGATTAAGACTCCATGACTCCAGACAATGTGGTCTGATTTAAATGCAAATGAGCTTAGTATATCACAAGCAATGCTTATTGGGGTAGTTGGTGGCGTCAATAGATCTCTAATTGTGTTCATAATGAAATATTAGTTAATTGGATGCTGCCATTATTAATCAAACGCTTGACTGTGTTAGACGCGCGACGTCTCAGTAAGGACATTATGCCGACTAACCATGTGCATGAAATTATAAGCTGGTTGAGTGGATATCTCGTAACTAATGCAAATTATAATAATAATAAACAATTATGATTGATAAACTAAATTCTGTTCAACTCTGCTTGGTTGCGGTTCGCGTAGGGACGTGGAATGTGGCACGCACGGGAGATATTATATGAGTTATGCCCAGCAGTGGATGACAAGGAGTACAAATTAATGATAATATGAATATCATTTATTTGCCTACAAAAGTTATCTAGACACACTGCAGTGTGTCCACCAAGTTCGCAAAAGAAAATGGCATTACAATTTAGGTTCCTACTGAGTTTTTTTTTTACAATGTGTTACCTAAATAACTTCTCAAGTCTACAATTTTCCAAAACTTATGATTCAAATTGATCAACCAACCATGTCATTTGTATGAAAATGCGTTTTTTTGCGAACTTAGAATAGTTGTGAAACAAAAGTTCAGCAAACACTTTTAGGTTTACGCGGTAGTTATATTAAGGGGTATACCCTTGCCAACTCGCATTAAATACTATACCAAAAACGCCTTAAAATTGAGCTGTTCCTATTGTTAAATTCGCTATTGCTTCTAAACTACGAGTACAACAGACGCGGACACGGTTCCTACGGGATATTATTGACAATTTATTTATCTTTCATCGGTGCAAAAAAAAAATATCATAGGTAGTTTAAGAAAAAAGTTCAAGAAAAACGAGTTTTTCCCACGATTCCTGCGCAGTGTCAGACTAACTACCGTGAAGCATCGCAAACGTTAAACGTTAAACGTTATTTCTGTAATGCGTCGGTTGAACATTCAACTAAAGCGCGTTGAGTTGCTAATTTTACCATTGTTTGCCCCTTAATAACACACATTATTTACCGGATTATTACCAAGATTTAGGTTCAAAATAAATTCAGTTCTGCCGTGATCATGACTATTGCAACATAGTAGAAATATCGTTGATCTCATTAAAAAGCTTATTTTAAACCAAAATCGTGGTAATAACAAAAGTTCAGTTTCACGTTCTGATATTTTGTGATATATAAATAAAGTACATATTTATGAAGAAGCGACACGATTCGTGTGAAGTGAAGCAATAATATTATATATTCTGTGGCGAAGCGTTGCTAGTCGTGTCGCCAGTCGCGGCGATGACCGACGACCGGTTGTGGCAATCACACAATGATGGCTGTAGCGACGTTTGTGACGACTAATAATGATACAATACTTTCCATTGCAAGTGACGCCGCCATAACCATCGCGTCATAATCAAGGCCTAAAGTATAACTGAAATGAACACATCCATAAAAAATTATATTTAATAAAGAAGAGGGGTTATGTAAAGCAGCCAATTTTACAAAGTATCTCTACATTGATTGCGGTGAACTTTTAATATAAATTCCAATTGCTATTCAATATATTTTTGAAGAATAAACAGTTTGTTAGTGAACTGCTGGAGCTCGCTCCGTCTTCGCGCCGGCAATCTTCTGTTTCTCGCAACTTTTCACGTAACACAAACAGTTTAAATATCAACAATGGCATAAAGTGTTAGTCGCTGTTTATACGTGAGCCCGAAGTTTTTGATCCATGAAATCGACTTGTTAGAGTAAATATTTTCTTGTGAAACTCCGCTCCTGTTCAACATGGTTGTTGTTTACGTAAGTATCCTGCTGGGCTAAAGAGCAAAAGCTACAATTTTGGCTACGCCCTAATAAATAATGTTTCTAGTAAGTATACAGCGTGTAGTGAAAGTGACAAGTTCCATAAAATTAAAGAGTAGGCTCTCTCACTCTGCCCATGATTCTGAGTTATATTCCACTGGAATTTCTTTCCAGAAAAAATAATCTTTATCATTGTTTTTTTTTTTTTCGTTTTATAACACACAAATCTTTATACAGTTTTGTCGGCATGATTAATATTTATTTCCATGCCAAATTACAGCCTTCTGTACTAAGACTCTCTGAGGTAAGCCGCGTTGTTATGTACGAGGATCGTAGGTGCCAAATTACAAACGAGCTGAGTTTTGTAAGCCCGAGCCATAGGCGAGAGTTTATAATGTCATGAGTTTGTTATAGAACCTATGATCCGTGTGTTGTACAACGTTTTTCAATGTAATTAAAATGGAATGGTAAGAAAAGGTACCCCTACAAAAGCTGCGATACTACAGGTAAAATTGTTCATGTAAAAGTTGTAAAAACTAACTTTTACATCGCGCGCAGTTTTAGTTGCTGTGTCACATTTATTATTAAATAAATATCAACACTTGATCATAAAACAACAATCAATCTAACACAATTAAGTAAATAAAAATTTAATTAAATTCAAAATACTTTTCCGTTTGTAAGAATCAATTCCATTTATTTTTTATTATTAAAATGATCCTGGCTGAATAATATTTACGGAAACCGTAGAAATTAAAACAAAAAAATGCGCTAGTAAAACGCATTTACTGCACAGTTTACTAGCTTCGTAACGTAAGTTTAATTTTCGAGCAAGGTGAATTGAAAAATAAATTACGATGCACACGGGTACGCACTGACTTTTTGCAGCAGCGGCCGGCCACTCGCTGTGCGCGTGCTTTACGTTGCGTATGAGCAGATAATAATATACAGCATGAAATTTACATAGTTCTGTTCCCGCCGTGTAGTGATAGTGCCCGTCAATCTGAACAACTTTTCACGAAAAAAAAATCCTGCGACAAATTTTTTTTGTGCTCTTCATATAAAATGAGTCGGTCGGGAGTCTCACTTTGTATGGAGAGACCAAAAATTTTTTTGTCATAGGAATTATTTTTTTCGCGAAAAGTTGTTCAGTTTGACGAGTACTATCACTACACGGCGGGAACAAAACGATGTAAATTTCACGGTGTATACACAAAGTAAGTAAAGCGGCGCGGATAAACCTGATTTCCATTGTTACGTTAACCTTTCTTTACCTTACTTTCTTAGTATATCCTATTCTATTCTTTCTGAACTTTTTAAAGTGTCAATTATTTTACATTATATACTAAAAACACTGTATCAGTGTGTGGTGGAGACCTGTCATTAACATCCTGTTTAACAAAAAGATGTTTATTTTATAAGATTAGGTAACATAAAAATAAAGAACTTGTACCAGATTCGCATAGAGCTTGGTATTAAATTTGCAAAAAAAATTAACCACGCTGATTTTTTTTCTTGATATAAGTTTGAATTTACATAGCTCAACAAAACCGTTAAAATAATTATAGGACCTTGCGTTTTAATTATATTCATTACTATAAAAAATGTGGTAGAAGAATTTAACTAATTATCAGCAATACTGATTCTCTACATGTTCAAAAAAATAACACCGAGGGCGAAGGGGAGGAATCAGACTTCCAGCGCTGTCAGCGATCAGAAAAGCAAAAAAAATGTATGGCTGACTGACAGTGATTCGGAACGCCATTACGGGTGCTTTAATCTTCCCACATATTTATTTATCCGCAAAGGGTTCTAATTATCCGAAATCAGACAAAAATATACACACCGGAAACACTGAACTTAGCTTATCAATGACTTTGACATTTGATCTGTCAACGAATTTTTTAAATAATTTAACTATTTTAGTTAGGCAAAAGGATCAAAGCCCATACAGCCTAATCTAAACAAGAAACGTTCCGCATTACAGTTTAATTTTATTTATCACTTCGGACTGTCTAGATTTTGAAAGCTCTTTACTAAAAACCAACTTAGAGCCTGGTTATAGAATTATTTTCATCCCAACGCCTTTAATTACCTGAGTCATTCCGTGAGTCTGTTTCTTTACAAATAAGTACGCTCAATAAGTAGATTATGTGTACAATATGAGCTGTTGATGAGTTGGTAAAATAAATAGGTACAAGTACAACACAAACCTATAACGAGCACAAACGAAAATCAATAATCTCTGTGATAGTTAACATTTGGATTTATTTACAAACCTTGTACAAACAATACCAATTAACGGACTACCTTAGTAACAAACGGAGCAGACAACTTAAAGGCAGAAATGAACAGCAAAGATTGTACAAGTGAGTACAAGAGTTGTACAGCAAATAGGCGATTCGATCTGAACAAAGCTAACGAACCGTTGAATCATGTAAACAGGGGTAAGACGACCGGCTTGTTTACCTAAAGAGCCTTTGCTTCATTAGGATCCAATTTACTGTCAACAAATTAATCCCCTTCAGTGCTATTGTATTCGTGCCCACACTTGGACTACATTTCACTGTAATATCAGGTGGGTGGTTAGACTTTCTTAGAAACTGGCTTATTAGTATTTTTGACAAGAATATTATTGCTACATTTTTTGTGATTTCGAATATTATAATATAGATGTAATGAAAAGCTTCAATGATACTTCAAATGTTAACTAAAAATAAATCACACCATGTAGGCGTAATCTGGCAGACAGTTGTTACTAAATCAATAACGTCTCCAAAGGGCTCAAGCCTACCTAGAGGGCTTGTCAGATCATAGTCAACCCCGCTGGCCAAGTGCGGATTGGTCAACTCCTTACCTGTTGAATTATATTAATGCTCTCTCAGATTATTCAGGAATGTCAATAGTGGCTCATACAGGCTGCATTTATAAAATTAAGTATTAGTGTGGTGACGGCAGAGTAAAATACATTTGTCACCAACCCCTACTCTTCCCGTGGGTGTCGTAAGAGGCGACTTAAGGATTACACATTGAACAGGGAACGGGCAGCATCGCTCTCTGATACATGCGATCTCCAACCCGCCCACCAAGCGTGGAGGTTATGGCAAAACCCTCCACTTAAGTGGAGGAGGCTCATAGTCCAGCAGTGGACTGTATCGGGCCGTTGATTTGATTTGAGACGGGAAAAACGCGTTACACAACCTATAGGTAAACTCAATAGTCTGACTGGTAAACCTGACGAAGACCAGACTGATAAGTCCTACACCATATCCATTCATTGACCTGCTGCTTTGATCAATACTATTCAGGATAGTGTTTTTGGGATGTAGGAATACACATGCAGTCTCTTCTTGGCCTAACTCTCCGTAAATACTTTCTTAATAAAGTTTATTTTTCAAAAATAAATCAGCTATTAATCGTTATTTGCCCTCTTATTATTTTCCTAAGTAGGGAACAAAACAAGCCCCGTTTTCAATGCAAAGCTAATAAAGGAGCTATTGAATAAACCGATGCAATAAAGCAAGCGGCTAAGCGAGACACAATGCGTCAAAACGAACAACTTTTCTATTGTCAACTCGAAATTAATTGCTCGCTCTCAGTCCAAACGATGACGACTCCAATTCGAAGCGGTATCTAGAGAGCGCAAAAATCTTTAGAAACTTGTAAATAGAAATACAATGGCGAAGACGGCGTATCTACTTATAACCTTTATAGTACTACTCACAATCTTGATCAAGGTGTAGCTAAGCACTAAAATTGCTTATCTAGTCCTAAACACAAACAACTTAGACACTATTGAACATGACCAGAATTCCTAAAGTAGTTCAGCACAAGATCTAATTGTTAGTGGAATTCCGTAAATTAATTCAAAATACGTGAGCGTCGAGTGAAACAGACTTGTTGTAGTACCTGCAATAAATTGCAATTAGGAAAGCTGTTGTGTCTTGTTATCGAGTTAGCAGCTTTCAAGCCCCTCTGCGCCGCCGTGCCGGCTCTTGCCGCGGATGTGCCGTCGCACGCCGTGAGCCGTCTAGACTTTTAGCCGCGCCTTTCGCTAGCCTAAAATACTTCACCTTAACTATTTGTAACGTTCTTTCGTCAAATCGCCATTTGCATTTACATCTAGAAAACATTTTTACATCCACCACGATCGTAATCAAACTAACTTTTCTCAAAGTCAAAATAAGAACAGAAGAAGATAAAATAAACGCCGAAATCCTCGTAAATCTGTCAGCGAAACAATTCGTACCCTTTCACGAGCAATAAAATGCTAGCAACAGCAGAGGCCACGAAAAAAAGTATCATAAATATGAGATTCATTTATATTCGTTCAGTCGACCCTTGAGGGAACTGTAACCGCGAATAAGGAAAAACAATGAATGAGCATCACTGAGCAGACGTTTTGTATTAAAATAAATGACGCGAACTCGTTCTGATACAATCATGGCCAGAAAGCTAAACCATTAAATAAAAAACAAATCAACTTTCAATCAAAATTCAACAAAACCCCAAACCCTTTCAAAGACCGGTCAATTGAATGTTTCCAGCTCTTTACGTTATTGATTTTTCAATCCTTTGATCTGGTTCTAATTTCTCAGTGTAATCCGAACCACATGCTTCAATAGATATTAATTTCACAGACAATTTAATTTATTTTACACATTGAATCATATTATGTAAATACTATGAATATTAATGGAGCACTTGCTGCTTGAAATAAAAGGAACTGTGAAACTCGTAAATTTTATATCCATGAATATCATAAAAAATTACATTGCTATGAATATTCTGTTCATTTCAGTAAATATTTCGATGAAAATAAAATGCTTGACTATTTTTATCACCTGCCTTCGCGATTTCACGTTAAATTACCTTCGTTATACCGGATTCATCCCGTCCTACGTTCTGTGTAACAGATGAGGGAGCAAATCCGTTGTTAATTACCCATTCGTGTGTAATCTTTTAATTAACTAAGTGTAAACTTACTCGCGCCGCTGACAGCGAATCCTTTATGTTTCTTACTCCGGTACAATGTTACCCTGTCGTTTTCACCGTCTCAGACGTACGCAGTATTTACTTTGATTCTCTCTTGTGTATCTAATAGAAAATTAACTATCTACAAGTTGTGAAGAAACTTACGTTTCTAATTCTTATAGATGAAGCAAAACATTGGAGTTTGGTCAAATTTTCTTATTTACGTGTGGGTTATCCCGCGTTAGAGTTACTGAGCCCCATTTTTTTTTTTAAACTGTGGTTATTTTTCTACTACTCTTGTCATGCTTAAGAAAATATTTTATAAATATGTACACATATTTACGTTGAGCTCTTAGACGTTTTTTCTTTCTTTGAGGCGCTGTATATATTATATTATTATCTACCACTAAAACGTGTTAGCTAAATAACGCAAAATCTCTCGGGTAGGACAGTTCATGAAACTGAACAACTATTGTTTGACAACTTTTTAAAAAAGTTCATAAATTCTTCTTTTTAACTTTCATACAAATTGACTTGATTAGTTTAAAATTTATGGAACTTCTGTAACAAAAGTTGTTCAGTTTCATGGGCTGAGCTGAGCCACCACCTGAGAGGTTAATTTTGCGTTATTTAGCTAACACGTTGTGTAACAGAAACTTTTGTTCCCCAGTATCATCTGTGGTGTCTAATCCTAGTTGCAGTTATACCTATGTGATATCAGTCACTCACTGGTGTATGGCGAGCGGCGAGGCTGGTGGCTGGCACAAAGAGAATCGGCCTGTGACAGAGACAGGTGCGCCAGCAGATCGCCGATACGAGGAGCTCATTGTCTGCCGTGTAAGTGCATAATTGACGAAGGCTTTCTCCATGTGCCCTATAGAGGATGTCTTCCAAATTAAAAATACGTCACAAAACTACACTGCACATATTTCATAAAAATATACAATAAAATAAACAAAATATTCTAAATATTTTTTATATCATCAATCGATGTTTTGAAATCTGTATAAATCTAAGGAGACAATAACACGACCGTTTTGGATGACGTGGTTCACATTCCTGTCATAAATACTCATAGTAACTTCGATCACAGAAGCATAGTAAACACTTAATAAACGTAGCCGTGCGTGAGGCAGAGCGTTTGCCTCTCGTCCCAAAAATTCTGGGTTTGAATCCCGGTGGGGACACTTTCAAAACTAAAATCACTTGTGTTGTGAGACTGTCTGGTATTTGGTTAGAATAGGACTGACATAAGGGATTGTAAGAATATTCAAAATTATCAGCTCAATATATTTTCATGTAGAAACAATAATTGTTTCTAAATGAAAATATAATCCATATCACTACGTGAAATATCCTAACCCCAGGCAGGACCTTGGCTAACTTTGAAATATTCAGTAGTGGGAGTATTGAAAGCAAGATTAGCATAATTAGCCCGTGGCTATAATTGTTGTGATCACGACCTACCTGGCCGGGTTGCCAGGTTGTCGGGCTGTTAGTAGTTGGTGCTGTAATTCGGAGAACGGTCACGTGCTAACTAGTACGAATAAAAGTGTAAGATAATTCTAATAAACCCTTATCTTTGCTTAATATTTTTGATTCCTTTTTACTAATTCACCGGTGAAAAAATATTTTTTAATTATATTTTATATAGTGATAGATGCAAATAACTAATGAGTCATTTAAACATGCTAGTAGGTACTGAATCCTAAAATATGTAATTTTGTTAAAATGTTTATGAAACATCAAGGATCGGCTGACGTGAATTGATAAACCTTTCTAATAAAAATAATTGTATGTTACCTCATTAAACTCAAAACAAGCAAAATAATTTTACAAATTTATTACTTTTGCTCCTAAAGTGTAGCTTAAAATATTAAGTAAATGCATTATCGTGTTCAACTGCTCGCTCAGACTCAATTGGCCGTCTGCAGAGGAAATCGTTCCACTTTTTACGTTGGAATTGAAAAAATCATTTCCTTAGCTAATATTGTTACAAGGAATTAAAATATAATTGAAAATGAAATCTCCAGTTTAATACTGAAGGTTTTACTGTAGTAGAAAATTAAATTTTTCATATAGCTGTGTCAATGGGAGCTAATACAATTTTTACAGCCGTTGACAAGGATATGATCGGTGATGTCAGACCGGAGCGCGACGCACTCGTCGTCTCGGCAATCTCACTAGATTGAAACAATAAACTGCTAAACATGGAGCTTGTGTGAGCTGTCATATCATTCGCAGAGTAAACATAAAGATAAGGTACATTTTAATGCATTAGTTCATTCATCCGCTTATAACATCAGTGCATTCATTGACATGTCGGTAATAAAGTTAAAATAATGTAATTAAAAAACATAATAGGTATTTTTTAGGGTTCCGTAGTCCGACAAGGAACCCTTATAAGATCGTTCAGTCCGTCTGTCTGTCCCAGTCTGTCACAGCACAATATCTTCTACGTTTATGAACTGATTTACATGTAACTTGGTTCGACGATACTTTGGATATAGATCTCAAGTTTAAAAATACAAAAAAATAAAATGACTCCTTTTTAAGGGTACCTCCCCATACATGTAAAGTAGGGGTAAATTTTTTTTTTTAGCACACCCCCTTGTGTGGGGTATCGTTGAAATCGTCTTTAAAAATTAAGTTGGGTTTTCGTACAACATTTTTTTATCAGCTTTACCATATGTGAGATATAGCACGCCAAAGTCGTTAACACGGTGTCACCCCCCCCGTAGTTTCTAAAGTCTTGGACCTATAAACTTCAAATCACTCACGTAAATAAACTGGCGCGGAAACTCTTAATTAAAATTGTTTCGGGTATCTTGTGATGAATACTTTTGAAATTATTAATAAAATAAAAATATATACTTTTTTTCCAAAAGAACAGTAACTAATGCAAGAAATGCGAAACAGCGCGGTGTCAAAAATGACTACCGAAATGAAAAACCCTACTTTATGCGTGGTCTGACACGCACTTGGCCGGTTTTTTTTAAAGAGCTTAATTGCATTTTAATGTGCAATAGATGTACTGAAACTAGCTGCAGCCAAAAAGACGAACACAACGCAACTTCGCGTTTAGAGTGTTAAAAGCTGTTTTGAACTTACAACCGTAAAGCGCTTTCTTCCTTCGTGCAAAAAAGCAACGGAGTTTTAAAAACAGGAAGCCAACACTTCTGAGAAGTTAAGTGGAAAGTTCGCGGTCTAGTTGTGTTTTTCTTTATGACCGGCTCTAACGGGTAATGTTCACTAGAAGTCGAAATTTCGGGTAGTCAAGATAAGCAGTTTGCTCTCGATGGTAGCAAAAATTGAATGTAATAGATTTTAAAGGCTCTTCAAACTTTGTGGAAGAGGGTGCTCGAAGTACGTGGAACACGTTTTATCGGGAAACGCAAAGGCGATGATAATGGTGGCTCATAAAGAAGTGGCGCGGCCGCCGATAGATTCCGCAAGTTGCCAACTTTTGGGGTCTGGCCCATTAGCGGTCCACTAATGCGGTTATCTTCCAACTGCCACAACTCTACAAAAACATCAGCCTACATTTTTTTTCTTAATTGCGTCAACGCTTCAAAAAATATACTGACCACAATACTGCTGTACAAATACTTTAGAACAGAATTCGGCTGACGCGAAATCCTGGAGACAATTCTATTTTTATTCATTGAAATTCGGTTTTCCTACGCAAAGAAGAACATCCGTCCGCTTTGATTCTGTGAACGTATTAGCATTAGATTTGAATAGAACAAACAAAGGGTTTGTTTGAGACAGTGTGCTTTCGTAGGCGATTGTAAATTCAGCGTATCGTAAAATCCGAGCGCCAGTCACTTCTTACCCGAGCAACTTAGGATTCCAGTCTGCACACGATTTGTTAAGCTTGATTTGAGCAATAAATGTGGAAACATTTTACGGAATGCGAATTTATATATTTTGTAACAGTTTTAAACATTGATAAAGGTATACTCAAGCTGTTATCAATGTGTTCCGAGCCGTTTCTGCAAGCAGTTGGTGATAGAGACAACTCAGAAAAACTCTTAATAATTTTATATCAAATAAAGGTAAAGTGATCCTTATCATCTTTATCATACTAACTCTTCTGTACTTTTGTATATTTCATATAAAAATACTTCAAGATCATCATCATCTCAGCCGGAAGACGTCCACTGCTGAACAAAGGCCTCCCCCATAGGTTTCCAACGTGAACGGTCCTGCGCTATTTGCATCCACCGGAGCGGCGCCCAGCCACCTTCACCAAGTCATCTGTCCACCTTGTGGGAGGCCGTCCAACACTACGCCTTCCGGTCCGTGGCCGCCATTCGAGAACTTTTCTTCCCCATCGGTTATCGGTTCCTCAAGCTATAATCTGGCCATTACTTCAAGATACACGCAAGCAATTTTCACAAATAAACTAAACTGTAAAATGCAAACCGTATTTTATTTACCTATCTACAAAATGCCGCATGCAAATATGCATCGTGGGCGAATAAAAACAAACATCTTACACAAATCCCCGATTGGTCCGTGTACGGCTCGGCCGGGCCCGAGCCCGACTACTAAGGTATTCTGGTCCGAAGGCGAATCTCGTGCCCATATTGATAAATCCTCACAATCGTTCGGCTTTGCGGATTGCACTCCGCTGTTGCAACTTGCACCTTGTATTACATTCTCCTTTGCGGTACCTACTACAATTTTCAAATCCAAAAGCAGAGTTGATGGAACACGTAAAAATGTTTATGAAAAAAGTGTTTCTTGGTTTTGCTTTGTTTGGGTTAATATTCTGCCCTTGATGAGTTTGCGTCTACTTAGGTGTTTTCCAAAATTATTACCTTTTTAGGGTTCCGTAGTAAAAAAAGAACCCGCGGCTTAGCTCAGAGACTTTTAGTACTAGAAGGCTGTTATTTGGCATGGATATACATATTAATCATGCCGTCAAAGCTGAAGAATAAAATCTTAAAAAATATTTTTTTAGTATTCCTCAGGTACACGTGAAGTCGGGATTATTTTTTTTATTCACGACAACCTTATAGCGTGGTATCGTTGGATAGGTTTTTTTAAATATTGGGGGTTTGCTAAAACCACTTTTCGATGCTAGTGTAAGTTTTTTTATGAATTTACCAACCTAATTTGAGTTCTTTATTACAACCTTTTAAACCTGCCTCCTGCATTCACCCTGTCAAACAACTCTATTTTTTTATAAAGTTAAATGCGTTTATTTCTATCCAACATTTTCTTACTTTGCTTTTTTCCAGATTATCCCATCTGCATATTGCATTAAGTGATACCGATACTTTCTCGTTGGAATCCACGTGAACGTCGATATAAAGCTAAATTACAGTCTACCGATAGAGCAAACCGAACTTTTAAAAGCTATCCATGTAAATAGGTAAAATGTATTTAAGATTTTAGTTCGACTATTTTAGTTAATCATATTTTGGCACAACAATATTCTTTAGTTTTCTCGATAAATACTACATTTCTTACTTATTTGACTTACTGCCGAACAAGGAAACAGGAAAAAGACAATATCAACAAAATATAAAATTGTACTAACTTATAACAATAAAATTCATTCATGGAACCAATTTAAGGTAGACTTTCATACAAACGCCCAGTAAGTGCGGGGACAATGGCTGGAGTTGGACAGTTCTCTCCACATTACGAAGCTTTATGTCTTCGCAAAATGGAGTACGTGACTTCAATGTCTCACTTACGGTTGTTACGCCCTGTGTCCTTGTGATTTGTTGACTCCTCGGTAACTCGGAAACTTTCTCTTTTACCTAGCTAACCGCTACCAAAGAAGTTTTGAAAATTGTGGTCTTTGTTGAAGTCACAAGGCTTACCATATCGCTGTTATATTACATTTTTGTGTCTCATCATAATTAGACAGCCTCTGTGGCCGAGCAGTATAGCTTTCAGTTCTCATCATTGACGTTCCGGGGTCGTATCATGCTAAAAACACCGTGGTCTAACAAAATTTACCTTGTAAGATTGTCCTGGTTTGCAGACTGAATCTCCTAATTATCCGAAAAGTAAGAAGATTCCGTGCTTAGGAAGGCACATGCCGTCGTCGGTAGACTATTATGTACGCAAAATAATCATTACATAAGCCATGTCTGAGACGTTCGGTGGGTCCTTAACTCTGATCCTAGGGTTTGTGAGATGGATTATCGCCTTACAACCCACACGATTAGCATCGAATTTATGAATTACGAATATGAAGATTTCATGCGTATACTTCTAACATCTCTTTGACGGTCCCCTTCGTGAACGTATTTATCCAAGCCGAACCGCAACACGATCCCAGTTTAACTCTTGAGTCAATCTGCAGTAGAGGAGGCTGTTAGCTGCGCAGTCCCAGCAGGCGATGGAGGTGAGGAGGCGTGTGACCGGAGCCCGTTTGCTCGCGACGTGATACTTTTGTTAAGCTCCCCATTGACTCGGGACTGCGACTGAACTCCAGCGCGTGTCGTTGCTATTATCACGAGATGTTTGCTTTGGATAGTACGCTCTTGTAAAAGGTTTTGCAAGGATATCTTAGCGAACTGAAATACTACGTTTCAATGTAAATTTTCATTCGTTTTCGTGGAAGCTGGATTAGGTGTCATAAAAATAAATTCAACAAAACATTGGAATTTTAACAGCTAATTCTATCCAGTATCTAGGTGACAAAACCACAACAATTGGTTAAAGCATAACCCACATTGATGGAGGGCAGCGGGGGCGGCAGGCTGGAGACCGCGGGCCGTCACTCCGGGTATCAAATTTACATTGCACGCATATTTGCGGCGGCCAGAGTAATCCCACTCGCCTGCAATGCCCGACATTTCTGAGACGCGCCGGTAAGCTTGCTCAAGCCGCTGGGTATATTTGCGATGTCACTATTATATTCTTGAAATAAACTAAATTATGCGCATTTGTTACCTTTGGATTATGTATAGGTATTATAGAGCAATTATAGGGACAGCAATTAATACAATAAAATACAAGAATACAATTTTTACATAAAGTTCAGTCGAACTTCATCAACAGCTCATATACGTCCCCACCGAGGGGCTCGAGCCTACCCTGAATTAGGGCGATTAGGCCTTAGTCGGTGGCCCAGCACGGGTTGGTTGACTTCACACACAAAACCTTTGAATTTCTTCGCAGGAGTGTGCAGGTCACGCTGTTTTTCTTCACCGTAAGTGCGTCAAATAAACGTACATATGAATTCGAAATTCGAAAAACACATTGGTACGTGGTGGAGATCAAACCCGCGTCTCCCAGACGGGAGGCAGCGGCCCTAGCCACTTGAGTCGAATAAGTCTAAGTGATAGGCTAAGTAGCAATTTTTTCCAGACAACTTTTGAGAAAGAAATACCGAGAAAAAAAGAGAAAGAAAAGAGCGGGTTAGTGGCTGATTCATTCATTCATATAACAAACTATAATTTAAATAAAATACATAAAGCGTTACATATAAGTATACATTCGTAAGACCATCAAAATGTTTCCACTTTCGATAGAAAAATCTTTGTTGTTTATTTATGATTTCTTCCAATTTAATGTAGTGCTTCTAGATGTGTCATTTGACCTAACATTGTCATTTGAGCTTTATTTACCACGCAACAGTTAGATTCCTGCATGTTTAATATCAGGATTTGCACTAAGACGTGTAATAATTTATTTATACAATAAACACATGCATGCTCCGGCCTCGGGAGCACGATGTTAATGGAGTTGCTAATTTGCATAAATACATTTACTCAGATTTTGACACCCGCTCGCTTGACATCTGAAATCTTTGACATGAATAGAATACGCGCTGAATATCGTCGGATTATCTCGAGTCGCGTCTTGCTTGCGAGAATACTGTCTTATTTTGCCTCATGAACTTTACACTTAATGCATTAACCATACATTCTGGCTAGTATACACTCACTCGTCCTATAAGACTCACGTCGTCGTCTCGATCACTGAGACTCCGTAGTCTCATAAACACAGAAAAACCAACACTTTTGAAAATGTTCGATGTTTAAATTGTATCTTTTTGTTTTGGCACGCTAAAGCTTTGAGACTTCCTTTTAATTTGGCCTTTGCGAAATAAACAAATTAAAAGTGCCCCATAGTTATTCCACGAGGCGACTTCATTAGAAAAGTTTGTTACTTTCAAAGCCTAAGCCAGGGCGGTATTAATAAAGTTTGGTTGGGGGTGGAAGAAAGAAACGTGTTAATTATCTGGGTGCGCCCGGAGTCCGGCGCGGGCGGCGGCGGCCGGCCATCTGTCACGGCGACGGAAACGTATTGGATACGATACGACGCGTATCGAGTTTGTACTCACCGTATTCGTATAAAATACAACAACAAACAACAAATTAATATTCTATAGGTATTTATGCAGCGTTAAACTGTAAATCAAGCTAAAGTAAAATATTTATTTTCAAAACTTTAAAGAAGAACAAACACAGATCGAACCAGGTGTATGTAACGTAGGCACTTCAAATTTAAATTAAGAAAAATATAGCTAAAATAATAATTTAGTAAGAAGCTACAAGTGGCTAGGAGTAATTATTAAGATTATCTTAGAAACATTCATCAACAGCTCTTATTATGTCCCGACCAAGGGGTTCAAGCCAGCCTATCCTCCTTTAGGGCCTAGTCTTCACACACAGTCTTTGAACTTCATCAGAAGAGTGTGCAGGTTTCCTCACATTGTTTTTTTTTCAATCATTAAAAGCCTTACCAAGTATTAATTAAAAGTTGAGTTTGTTTGTTGAGTGACACCTGTCTTGCCTTTCCTAATTTTCCCCGGGAAAAGAAGTGTTGCTGGCATGAATATTCCTGTACGTCACCCTTCGACCTATGAATTTCTTAAATTACGCGATAAATTTATTCTATTTAAAGTTATAAAGGTGACAACAGAGCCGTACGCAGGTGATAAATCCCGACAGTAATGCGCGCGCCAAAAATGAAGCAATTTGTTTACTCGACAACAGGAGATGAAAAACATTATTTAGCGTAGACTTTATTAAGTTACTAAAGCGGGTAGACAGGTGCAAGCGAGGCTATACCAACTTAACGCAATTTTTAACGTTAAAACTTGAGAGCCTATTACTTAATTGGAAAACAGTCGTATTGTCCACATGCTGTACGCCTACTTGCACGATAGACGATAGGAAGGATTCCATCTTTTTATTAGAGAAAAGAAACTTACTTTACAAAGCAGCATCATTAAAATAAAGTTATTTCTGCAGCTTAGATTAAGATGAAATAATTATAAATACCCCTCTTCTATCGTTTATATTTTTCAAGTAGGGTCGAAAATATTCAACTGCAGCCGCACGAATCAGTGTTGCTATCCATTGATAAGTATCGTATCATTTGAAGAATGCTATATATGTGTCGTGGCCATATCGTAGAATTGACCACATCATGAAATTTTCGATCATTTCATGAAACGGTCACATTTCATGATGTGGACAACTAAATTTGACCAGATCATTAAATCGTGAACATTTAACGATTTAGTCGTCCACGATTGGCGATATCGTGAAAATAAGTCGTCCATGAAATATTTAATAAGAATCTAAATTATGTTTGGTACTTATTGTAAGTCCGACACACATTTTCAGAGTACTTTTTCATCAAAACTCTTTTTTCTTCCTCATTTAAATAACGAATTATTTACTTTTTCACTGCGAGAAATAACGCGGCCTCCAGCGCCTCTATCGGAAATTAATGTAATAATTTTACGATATGATCAAATAATCTTGACCATTTCATGAAGTAGCTGCACATGTTTTAGTTGAACATATCGACAAACGATTTCTTATCATTGATCTGGCCAAGGCACATCATGATGTGGCCAATGGACAGTGAAAATTTCATGAAATGTGACAATTTCATAAAATGATCGAAAATTTCATGATGTGGCCACGACATTTGCATATAAATAAATATTTGCTAATCCTTACCCTAATAGACCATATAATAGGGAATATGCACATTTTTTTAATCCATTAATCGAATTTTTCAAGTAAAAGATAAACACATAAACAATTTGCCCAGAAACTTAGTTGTAAGTCTTCAAAGTCGATGGTTAGAGAGAGAGATCCGATGTGTCATGTGACGTCATATGACACGCATCCGCCACAGAAAATTTTGTTTTTGTAAGAGGGTCAGATATATTTGTTTTCAATACACCTTGCTCGAAAATTGAACTTACGAAGACAGTAAACTGTGCCGTAGATGCGTTTTACCGCACTAGTGCGATTTTATTACAATTTTTTTTTAATTTCTACGGTCTTCAAAATTATTATTCAGCCAGGATCATTTTGACAATAAAAATTATTTAAATCGATTCATACGAAGAGAAAAGTATTTTATATTTTTTTATTTCAACAATACAAAAATATTATCAGCCAGTAATATTTTAATTATAAAATAAAATTATCTCGATTTAACAAAGAATCAATTCATAGAGGCTGAATGTCCGCCATAGCTGTTTCTCTGTAATAATGCTTATAAAAAAGAAACATACTATCGTTTTGTAGTCGGCGCCAAGTTTGTAAAATTTTCATTTAATTGTTTTACATTGAATGTTGTCTTATGAGTCGTGATTAAGTGTTGATATTTAATTATAAATGTGAATAGTAATGATGCTCAAACTGCGCACGATGTATTAAAGGTTAGTTTTTACAACTTCAACATGATCAATTTTACCTGTAGTATCATAGCTACAAGGTACATACCTTTCTTAACCATTTCAATTTTATTATTTCTCACAAGTGTATTGAAAAACGTCGTACAACACACGGATCTTAGGTTTTATAACAAACTCGTGACATTATAAACCCTCGCCTGCGGCTCGGGCTTACAAACGTCGCCTCGTTTGTAATATGCCACCTACGATCCTTGTATCGTAATGTACTATTAATAGTCCAACCAAGATGTATATATCCGTGCTTGCAAAAGGTCGCGTCATTATGATTGTTTTATATGTTGTTAGGACTTAGAGTAATATTAAAATACCAGATTTGCAATTTCCAAAGAGCTGTGCAAGCGGCGGCGGTGTACCAAAAAAACCATGAAATTTTCGTTTATTTTTCAGTTTTTGCTCAATACCTTGTTTGTTTTTTGGGTACACCGCCGCTCGCACAGCTCTTTGGAAATTGCAAATCTGGTATTTTAATGTTAGTTTAAGTCCTAACAACATATTAAAAAATCATAACGACACGACCTTTTGCAAGCACGCCCCTACAAGTTACCGCTAATATGACTGCGGTGTAATAATGTTGTATCTAGTTTGTTTTTCGATTAATTTCGATTATGTTTTGACTGACAGTATTCAGTTTTTGTATACTTTCAGACAAACTATGAAAAAAAAAACAATATTTTTATGCGTATTCCCTATTAAATTGAAACTTCTTATGGATTTGCAAAAAGAGCCGTAAGGAAATGAAAACTCAATGATATTTTTTTATTTTCTAACTCACCAGCAATGATATATTATGCTAACCATTTTCAAGGACATTACTTACGTTTAAGTCAATTTCTGTTTTTAGTTTATTTTTGTTTGGTTTTATTTTTTTAAATGTAGCATGGGCGTGCGTGGTAAAAGGGGACATACTGAAAAACAGCACTGTTTCAGACTTCGTTTGGAACAGTACAAAAGCTGAGTATGGACCTTTTGCCACAATACCTTTAGCTTATGTTTTCATTTTGTATTTACTCATTTGTAAGTTATTGTGGCAATAAACAATTTATCTATCTATCTATTATAGTAATTCAAAAGAGTGTAATCAAAAACAGCTCAACTTTCCCGTCAACCATCACCTTGAGTAACCTCATCTTGTAACGTTATGGTATTAATACTTTCCTCCGTATTACAGTGACAGGTTGTTTAAAATCAATGAGCAAAAGAATAACAGATGAGACATGACATCCACTTGGAGGGCAAGTGTCGGAAAGTTAAGAACACGTTAATCCTATAGCCAAGCGCTTGCAAACGAAGCTTAATAATGCGCGCCATCGCTCAAGGATTACTCGGGATTACGCTGATCATTTCCAAGATGAGCTGCAAACATAAAATCCTTCTAATTTGCACAAACAGAAACAAAAAATAATTTAAACATATACTTCTGTTTTCATATAGGTACTTACACAGAAACAGAAAGTAATGAAATAATATATCAAATTTATAAAATTAATTAATCACTTTTTGCTTTTGCCAGAACTACTTCTACACTTGGTAAGTATTTACCGCAAAAAATAAAACATCGGTGAACATACAGCATACTGAAAGTTATTGTTTTTAAACTGTTTTTTCATTCTGTTTTTTTTTTTTTATATTAGACGTAAGGCATCAATTATTAAATAACAATTCAGATTAAAACCGAAAATATATTTTCACCAAATCTGGTAGAAAAACATGTACAATAACTAAAGTAAACGTCACTAAACGTATTTCCGAGAGCAGCAGCGGCGAGAATTGAATTGGGAGACGAAAAAAGAAAAATACAGTTTTATTTAAACGACTGATTTGAGAGCAAACACCTCCGGCAGACGGCGGCGGGGCGCGGGGGGGGGGGGGGGATCCCGCATCTCGATACAGGAAAATCACGACGCGACAAGCAAAGGTTGTACAAATGTCATATTTACACTAGTGGGAATGTTCCTCAGTTTCTGGCGTCAGCAAACATAAGTTGACTAATTTGGGACATCTTGTTTTTATTAGTGAATCTGAGTGTTCAATGTTGAAGATTAGCAGGTGCCTACTGAATAGTGTCAATTTAAATCAGTTACTGATTAGATAGATGCGTATTATGTGCAATTAATCAAAATTTATGACTAGCAACATGACATTTTTCAATAATTTTATGTAAATAAAAGAATTTCAAATAATTTCCGTATAAAACGCCATTTGGCGTTCGATTTCATTATCGATTAACGAACTAATATTGAATTCAGAAAAAGTACAAAAATGTATAATATATAATGTATAAAATAGTAATATATTTTAGGTTTTATTTCGAAAAGAAGAACATTTTCCACCGGCCTAAAATATTTAAAATAAATGTCAAAAAATTAAATACCTAACCTTTATTGTGTATGTAACCAAAATATTAGTTAAAGAAGAATATTTTTTTAATAAAAGATTTTTAATAATTTAATATTTTGTTTTTTTAATAATTTAATAAAGAAGAATATTTGTTAATTAAAAAAATAAAAAAAATACATACGTAAAATACAGCCTAAAAGCTTTGATTAAAATACAACCGAATTAAGAACCTCCTCTTTTTGAAGTCGGTTAAAAAGTAGTACCCACGTTTCCCGAAAGTCACATGACGCCACGCCGAGGAGACAGCTTAAAAAGGAATAATTTAAACATCTATTTATAAGCCAAAAACGCTAAGTTCCTTTGAGTCAGTAAAACTCGCATATTTTTAGGTAATCTCCAAAAATTATAAAGTAAAATGGCGGAGTAAGAAGAACGAAAGCGGGGTCTTGCAAGAAATATAGAGGAAGGTGGGGTTAATTAGCGTGTTTTCTTTGATTGCTGCCATCAGCGCGCCGGCTGCCGGAAACTGCCAGGTGACTCCAAGGAAATTACAACCACCCTCTTTTGCATCCCACTTCTAACAATATTCTTTGCCCTGCATTAGGCTTTGCTACAAAAACGGGCATATCTACTTAACCTACATACATATAAATAGAAAGTTACATTAGAGAATTTATTGTTTAGTTGAGATACACGCTCTTGGTACATATTACTTAATATTACAATTCACGCAGCCTCTGTGACCCATGATAAACACTTGTCAGACAATTAAAACTTTGGTAAAAGAACAATGTTAGTTGACTGCGTTTATCATATTGAAACTCACATTCATGTTAGAAAGAGAAAGAGTGATCTTACAATCTTAGATGTCAATATACAAAATTCTAATTCAAATAAAATTGGTAACAAAGTACATCGTCAATTAAAAAGCCCGCCCTTTACCATCCCCGGCGCAAAAGTTCCCAACACACTCGCGGCATTGCCGCGTTGGATGGCGACGGACAACACCAGGAATGACCTGGCGCGGGGACCACAACCCTTAGCTTCTCCTTTAAACGTTTGCCTACGAAATTTTAGATTGTATTCATCTGTACAATACAATACAATACAAATATACTGTAATACTGTGTACTGTAATACTCAATCAATAACCACTATCTCTGTTTGTATGTATTTATCTATTTATGTAATGTATATCAGCTGTCTGGTACCCATAGTGCATGTTCTGCTTAGTTTGGGATCAGATGGCCGTGTGTGAAGATGTGTCCCCACATATTATTATTATTATTATTATATACAAATTATTTAAGATGACTTTTTTATAGAATAGAAGAAGAAGATTATTTGTTTTGAATACAATTAACCACCTAATTCTGGAAAGTAAGGAGTGCTATTGTTATTTGTAAGCGAGAAAATGGCCAAAGCTAAGTGCGAAACTCGTTTAACGTGTAAATGTAACTTTTTTCCATAGCTCGCTGGACAAGCACAAAAAAAATTAACACTGCCGTAATACTGTTCTATTTTCCTTGCCACTTTTGTTTTGAAAAACGAACAGCAAACGTATGGCTTTAGGCATTGAAATTAGCTGCCATTTGTTTGAACAAAGTGTTGTAGAGACGAGTGTGTTGTATGTGTGTACGTGATATCAAAGAGCTTTAACAAACAATTTTTAAAAACTTTGACCCTTTTGCATGTCAACAGGAAAGACAGCTTTTTTACGACCGGAAGTCAGACCAGCGATTTTATTTTCGAGTGAATGAGTATGAATAATGTTTCTTTGTGTAAAACAGTGATTATTATTTTTTGGCTTATGTTTTATTGACACTTTATGCTATAGGATTTTCTTTAGTTATCTTTTATTTCGAACAGCATACATATCATTTTAACATGAACTCGTTGTACTAAAATTATATTTATACAATAATTATACTACACTTATACACTACACTTATACTACCTGATAAATTACACTGTTACCGGTTATACTTATAGGTATATTATCTGATACAATTGTAGGCGCGATCAGCATTCACAAGCCTCTGCATGGTCTGAAAGATGCATAAGTTTCTGCCAAAGGAGCAACCTTCGTACTACCCTCAAATGCGCAATTTTCTTTTCACAAAACAAACTGAAAAATCGATTTAACAGCAACCATCGATAAACCGAAATAGCGAAATAAAGAATCCTATCAATGGCGGAACTAATTTCGTCTTGATAATCGTGATAAAGCAACAAAATAGCAATTTGCTCGACCATAAAAATAATTGAGTTCAAACTGCGTTGTGGCAATAAAAAGCGTGAAGCAGGCCCTATAATCTTCGGAGCGTGGGAGTTGGCACCTGCTCCTAGTGAGTAGTGAGGAGCAGAGCGGGCTATTAGGTGCCGCAATATAACGACCTCCATTTCGGATGTTCCATTACAAGAAGTTTAAAAAAGGGTTAATTGCTACTTTCACACTCCACCACTTTTAGCGCTTATTGACAAGACGCAGTATTACTTACTTACACGATCATTATAAGACATACGTCTTTTCATACGAGCATGTTCTACGATAGAAATATACGTCTGCTACGAGGGTTTAGAGTCTACCCTAAATAAAGGCGATCGATCAGGTCTTTAGTCGACCACAATTATTATTATGGGTTGATGGATTTCACAGACAACCTTTGAATTTATTTGCAGGTTTTCTCACGAGAATTCTCTTTATATTAACAGTTTCAAATGAATTTAATAGGTATAGGTTAGGCATAGGTTCGAATCGCTTGACGTCTCTTATATTAATATTGCATTATCATTACTTTATATTGCATTCCGACCGTAAATCTTCATAGTCCCTTGCCATACTCTAGCGTTAACCAACTTTGTTTCGCCCATAAAAATCTCCGTCGGTTGGACAAATGCAGTGGTCCCCGTAGAAAATGAAGACTAGTGTTAAGGGCATCTTTACAACACGCCGGGGAGCGCGCTAACGCTGAAATATGACGGCATCCTCCGCCCTTATGAGGAAATACGACAGTTTCCACACACTGCGATTGGACAAACTTAAACTAAACGTTTCGCGTATGTTTTTTTGTAGAGACTAGGAAATCTAGTTTTTCACACATGTAATGTTGTTTAAAGCATGGGGTAATATCTTTTAAAAAAATAAGAAATTAAAACTGATGGATAACTTTTAACACCTGTTGTAGCTATTTGCTACGGCGGCGTAGCAAGCGTAGCTGTTTGCTACGGCACGACGACTTCTTGCTAAGCGCGTTATTATTAAAAAAATACAGGATTAATATATAAGGCACTAGAAAACAATTTCTTGTTATTACTACTATTGGATTCACGATCAGCATCAGCTCGAACTCGGACAAGAAGCATCCCAGTAACGATCGTTTAAGGCGATTGCAGACGAGCAAAGCAATTAGGTGCGGATAGCGTATCGGTTGCAATATCGAGACGGGCATTGCCGACCGTGATCTAATATTCATCGCACCGAGCCTGTCTACATGGCAAAGCATAATACGTAATTAGATACAGCAAATGCTCCCAGGACTCGACCCGTGCCCGCCGCTCGCAGCCAACATGCATTATGCACGAATCTAAATTGAATGTGCAGTTAGTTGCGTGGATTAAACCCGGCTACCACGACGTGCATTCAACAGAAAGGATTTTTTTGACAAATGCTCGCCTATGGTCACATTCTTAAGAATGAGCTCACAATAAATCGTATGAAGATACACACGCACGAAGCGACGCCGACCGGTTGAGCTTTTGACTTTTATTACGTAGGTCCTACGTTCGAATCCCGGTGAGGACAGTCAGATGATTCCGTGCTTTGAAAGGCATGGTCAACCGCTGTTAGTCCCAGCTAATATTTACAGAAGTAGTCGTTACACGAGCCATGTTAGTCAGTGGCCTTTGGCAGATCTATAACACTGACACCAGAGTTTGGGGACAGTTGTCGGCTGATCTTATAACAAACACTATCAAGAAAAAGAAGAATGAATAACCAAGGAGATTCTTCATATACCCTTATGTGGTTACTAGTAGATGAACCGATTTCTTTCCGTTACTAAATTTATTTTTGCAATCGTTTCTTTTAAGCCCGTAACACTGAAAATAGTTACTTGCAGCCTTTAAAATAAATTTCAAAATAGGTGCCAGCTACGAAATGAACTTCCTGAAATTAGGACCGATTTAACGAAGGTATAAAAATTCAATAACATGTAAATTCCCCCTGTGTCTGAGCGAAAACTTTTTGGGAAGGTTCTTGACGTAGCAATTGATTGAAGAGCAGGAGGCTTAGCAAGTGAGGGACTTTGCCTCATAGAGCTTTATTTTAAAGACAGGATCGATCATGTTTGATTAACAAAGTAATTTGAAGTTTGTTTTTTAGTTAAGTAACTTGTACTTTACTTTGCAGGCTATAATACTTGCCTTTTGTAGCACTTCCGCTGTGGTTAACGTTGCACAATTACTAAGCTGAGTTTGTAATATTAGATAATAAGCTGAATATTGTGCTATGCTACTGTTTGTTAAACCTAATAAACTAAAAAATAAAAAAATATATCTGGTCGACCTGATCACAAAAAATCTTTAAAAAAAACTAAAACCTAAAAACCTGATTTAAATGTAAATTATTGTACCTTTATGAGCCAATTATATAAAAGACAGGCTAATACGAGTATCTTAATTCCAAAGAAAATAATACATTACGACGGAATAGCTGCGGAAGAACGGTGGCGAAGGTAATTTACAAAAAGCAAGACACGAACACCTTGATGCGGTAACTCCCCATATCATGGTCTTCTAATAGCAGAGTTAGCGCCCAGAAGACGTCGTCGTCACTGGCAGTATTTTCTCATAGACGCCTTGTGAGAAGGTGGCTTGTTAGTGAACTCACTCAGAAATTTAGTGATGGATCTAAACAACATCCTATGGTATTATTTTTTAATCTTTGCGGCGATCATAGTTTACCAGGCCTTGGTGCGGTGTAATCTCGGATCTGCTCCCATGCAGTAGCTTTCCGTAACCGTCGTCAGTCCACCTTGTGGTCCGAGCCCACTCACGCTGCATCTTTTTCGCGTCACGCTTATTTCTCTAAGTACTAAACATAATCGAAGGAAAACTATAAGCAGGCAAGGCGCGAACACCTTGACGCGGTAACTCCTCATAGCATGGTCTTCTAATAGCAGAGTTAGCGCCCAGGAGGCGTCGCTGGCAGTATTTTCTCATAGACGCCTTGTGAGAAGCTGGCGGCGATCATAACTCACAGTTAACCAAGCCCCGGTGTAATCTCGGGTGTGGACGCCCGTAATCCGGCTCGTTCGTTTCATCGGTAAACCGCGCAATTTTAGCGCAGTTTACCTTACGTACGTAATTTGTGTTAGTTATTACATAACAATATTTATTACTTAAAACTCATACCTAAATAATATCATGATGATGGTGTATTTTGCAGCTGGTAAATAGCCATTGACGTAGTAGAAGCATTCTTGGATGAAAATATTAAAAATATCTTTATCTTTAAAATTCTTCAGATGAGTTAGTGAGGTGAGAAACCTTGGAATAATCTTGGACTCTAAGCTACACTTTAATACCCAATACCCGTAATGGTCAATATTGACCACGTTTTAAAGAAGGCCTTTCAACAACTTGGTTTTATTTTGCGTGTCCACACCTTTTCCAAAAGCCGAAACGCCCAAATTACTTCTCATACATAAGGAGTTTATTAGAGTTTGACTCAGTAGTGGCGTGGAACCCTTGTTATAAGATACATGTAGATAGACTTGAGAAAAAATAAAACAAATTTCTTAAAGATCTTGATTACCGGACTGGACATTCATTTACTAACGGACGGAGCCCTAAATTTGATCAGTTCCTATCTAGAAAATAGAATTCAAAGAGTTCAAATAAACAGCACGAAGTCACTGGGATCTAAAGTCAAAATCGGCGTGCCACAGGGCTCAATTCTTGGACCGTTCCTATTCTTAGTATATATAAATGACCTGCCTTTTATGGTACAAAACCGATCTAGGATAGTGTTATTTGCTGATGATACTTCTCTAATTTTCAAAGCTAGCAGACATAATCAAGATATTGACGAAGTAAATGACGCTCTTTCCCAGATCCATGATTGGTTTACGACAAATAATTTAATGTTGAATCCCAAGAAAACAAAATGTATAAAATTTTCATTGCCTAATGTAAGGAACAACAACTTAGCTATTGTCTTGAATAACGAAAATTTGCAATATGTAAATGAAACAGTTTTCTTGGGGATCACTATCGACGCAAGGTTACAATGGGACCCTCATTTAAATGCGTTATCCGCAAGGCTCAGCTCGGCGGCATACGCAGTCAGAAAGATTCGTCAACTGACTGACGTTGCTACTGCCAGACTTGTATATTTCAGCTATTTTCACAGCATTATGTCCTACGGAATTTTATTGTGGGGTCAAGCTGCTAACATAAATAATATCTTTGTGTTACAGAAGAGGGCGATACGTTCCATATATGAATTGCGTGGTCGTGATTCCCTAAGGGAATTGTTTAAAGAAATTGATATCCTCACAGTATCCTCACAGTACATATTTGAAAACATCTTGTATGTCCGGAAGAACACAATGCTATTTCCTAAGAATTCTGATATACATAATATAAATACTAGAAATAAAAATAAAATAGCGCACCCAAAGTTTAGACTGTGCACAGTTAATAATTCATTCATGGGGAACTGTATTCGCTTCTATAATAAAATACCAGATGATATTGTAAATCTGTCCGATAGCCAATTTAAAGCTAAAATTAAAACTATTTTATGTTCTAAGGCCTATTATACGATAAATGATTACTTAGATGATAAAAACGTCTGGTCAACTGTTGTTCCAAATCAACGGAGTAGATTGTAATTATGACTCATGTATGATTCTTTATATATTTAAAAGAAAAGTACAAAAGATACAATTCCTGTGGAGTTTCTTCTGGCCGTTCTTCTCCACAGAGGGCGTACACTGGTAGTGAACGTGCCATCCATGATAGCTTTGACGTCGAAAAATGATTTGTAAAAATCTTAATTCGAATAAAAAATTTTGACTTTGACTTTGACTAACTATTTATCTGCTTCCAAACGAAAGACATAAGATTCCAAGTCTCGCGCTTTATCTGTATAAAATTATACATGGTCAATAGGTATGTGACTATTAACTCATCAAACTTATTATCTAAAGTCAACATTAGGGTTCCTTCTCGGTCCACCTTGCGTTCTAAACATGTTTTTCATAGCAAACTATGTAAAACAAAATATTATAAAAACAGTTTCTTTCGGCGTGCATTGGACAATAAATTTATAATCGGCGTTTTTCTCTCATAGACATTTTCGCCCTATCTTTAAGCGTGGGAGCAGCGTGCCGGCCGGGGTACCTGAATGGGTGCCTAACGGCCGAACCCGCAAATGCAAATCGCAAATTTATAACAGTTTATCTGAAAATACAAATGAGCTGTGATATTGTTAAATTTATGTTTATTGTCTTTATAATACTTATGTAACAGTTAGTTTGAATTTAGTTTTTTTTTATGTTTAATTTATATATTGTAGCTTCACTTTTTGTAGATTTGCCCGAGTCACAGCCCGAGTGGCGACCTGTCTCATATATGAACTCTCTTATAGATCATATTGTTTTGTTCAATAGTGGAAATTCTAGGTCTATTTATTAGAACTATATCTTATAATATATGCTTTCGACTGTATATTTCCCTAATAAAGAAAAAAATGCGTACTTTTTTAGCCTTAAATATAAAGAAGAACCGTTTGAAAAAATGTTTATTGCGAACCAGCCTCTACCTATAGTCTACCAAATCAACGGCCTATAGTCTATACCTGTGGCAAATACAACGTGTTACTAAATAACGCATGACCTTCTTTTTGTTTTTGAGACTTGTGAATAGTTTTGTAACAAGTCTTGTTCAGTTTGTTGGCTGAACGACAACCCTAGAGGTTTTGCGTTATTCTGTAATTCACCTCCTATTTTTCTTCATTTATTTTTATTCTCTATCTCAAACTTAGTTAATAGTAGTGTAATATTGGATATGGTCAAATTAGTTAGTTTAAATATACACTATAAACTGTCTTATTAACTGTCCTTTGTATGTTTCTTAAAATAACTTGTCAGCGTTTTCCATTTTTTAATTTAGCATTTTACATTCAACGATTTTCAAAGTTTTCAAGAAGCGTCGTACTCAGCAAGATAGTTTAATCTCATTCAAAGCGAGACAAGAGCAGAACATTATTGAGGACGTGCTGCGAGGCTGAGGACAAATAACGAGTGCGACATTTGATTTCCCTGCACCTCGTTAGTGCAGTTTAATGCGGCGCCTGCAGCGATGCTCGTTTTGAGGAGCTACGCAACTCCTGATCCTGTCTGGAGGCGCGAACTGACGTGTCAGTTGTATAGCATATTATAAGGTAAAAAAACTTT
Organism: Carpatolechia fugitivella; assembly: GCA_951230895.1. Taxonomy (NCBI): domain Eukaryota; kingdom Metazoa; phylum Arthropoda; class Insecta; order Lepidoptera; family Gelechiidae; genus Carpatolechia; species Carpatolechia fugitivella. The sequence goes on along the minus strand of OX579653.1, from coordinate 10,045,352 downwards.
TTTTTAATTTATTTTTTATGTATGATCTTTAAAATGAACTGGGCTACAACGATGATATTATTCCTGTAAAATTGACAAATTTAATTAGTTTTTTCTTATTGAATGGATTTCTTAAGGAATCCTGGAGGATAAGACAGTCAGACGCTACGTATCATCCTTTATTATGCTAACGGGCGCGCGTTGTAATATTTTGAGTACGTCACCGGTAGTGACACGTTGCATATTTAAACAAAGCGTTTCGTCGTGGATCCGCGCAAAATTGTTGCAACATTAAGCGTCACTTCAGATAAAAGTGTTCCGTCCCCCGCACCCTCGCTTACCGGCTGTGCATTCACGTCATATTTTTGCTGACAAAGTTACAAAAATCACTCGACAGCATCCGTTAAGAGCTATCAGTTAAAACATCCGAACCGTATCATTTCCATATCCTCGACAAAGTTTCGAACAAAGTTACCGCAACCATCTAACAAAACCCAAAAGGCGTAAGAATCCATTTGTTAGGAAACTTTCACCCCTCTTCGAAAGTGAAGTCATCATTGAGAAAAAATCGGCCCGAGATGTATTCGACGCCGGCGGATGCTTTTGACAGTCGAGACACATCGCGACCTGAACGATTTACATATTACGTGACACTTTTGCAAAGCTTGCCATTGACTCCGACTTGATAGACTGAGACATCGGAGACGATATTGTTTTTCGAATGTAGCCCTCCATTTCGAAGACCCTTGAAGGGTGAACTGTTTTTTTATTGCTCCTACTGAAAATTCTATGAGTGCTCGTGAACTTTTCTGATGTTTACACAGAAACAGGGAGACAGTGTCTGAATTCTAACAATATTTACTTGATACTTTTGGTATAGTATATATGTACCTATTAATATTATTATCTTTGTTGGAGATCATAGCACTACTGCTTGACCTCAACAACAAGCACTCAAGTACTAGGCTTGTTTTGTGAACGTACCTGCGAGACTAAATATTATTTATGAAATTACCTTGAGGCATGTTGCGCTATACGACAGCCGACAGATTGAATTATTTACATAAAACGGTGAGAAGACTTTGATATTACAGATTTACAATCTCCAAAATTACGGAGCGTGCTTATGTCATACAAACAACATTATCCATAGATTCCTATTCACTTTGATGTCACTTTAATCCATTATCCACAAAGGTTAAATTCTCCGCGTTGTAGACTATAACTACGATTAGGTACGCAACTGTTTCAATTAACGACGAAAGTATTTGGATAAATATTCTGATCGTAAATAAAATACTAATTATTTAATAATATTAATTTATTTTGATAAACTCCATTCGATTATCATTTTGTTTACGAATTACGACCTTATAACTTCTCAGTTTTTAGAAAATAATCTCAAGTCTAAGCTAATCGAGCTCCGTGACTTGTAAGCGCTGTTTGTTTTCTCACGTCTCGCATGTATTACACCAAATGAGCAGTGACAAAGTTTACCAAAAACCTCAGCTCGGCTAAATCTTACAGCAAACGCTAAACGGGAACATTTCCTCCAACACAGTATCCTATTTAAACTTCCTAGGAGAATTTACCTATACAGCTGGTATATTACGAGAAACTCTCGAATGCATTTCAACTGCATTTGATTAAAACTTGTAAATATTAAGCAAAACTCAAGCCAATTAGGTAGCAGTTGTATTTTGCTGGAACTTTTCCGAGAATGTTTGTACCGGAAATAGGATTGAGGGTGTATTGGCTTTTATAAAGGCAGGTTTTGATTCTATGCGAAATTGCATTCAAGTCCGCGCCCGCCTTATTACCACTTTGGTAGAAATAGCGATTAGTCCATTAAAAAAATAACTGGCCAAGCACGTGTCGGACCACGCAAAGTGTAGGGTTCCGTAGTTGCCTAATATGCAGAAGTTAGCACACGGAGCTAATAAATAATGATTAAAAATTTCCTTATTTATATTATAAACCCGAAATTTTGTAAGTAGAGATGTATGGATGGTTGTTTTTTACTCTTTCGTGGATGAAATTTAGAATAGAGATAGTTTGTACCCTGATATAACACATAGGATACTTTTTACGGGAAAAAGTCTTATTCCCACGGGAAAATCTTGCACAACGCGAGCAGGCGGACCGCTAGTACTCGTATTTATGTATATAATAAAAACGGGCCCACCTACACAGGGCGATGAAAACTAAATACTATAACTAAGTTTTACTATATTCGAAGTGCGAATAATTGCAATCTAATAGGTAGGATTTCGAGGCACATCCGAACAGCATCTAGTCGCTCGCGCTAATGAGCGCGGCTGCCGCTCTATTTGTTACATCGACGCGCGCAAGCCCCGCAGGGCCATAAGCTCCGCGGCGCGGCGCGCTTTATTCGAAATTCAAAATAGTTTTATTCGAATGTTTCGAATGTTCCATTGGCAACTGGCGATTGTTACACATTTAAAACTGACTGGTAAATAAGGTAAATAGGTTATGAAATTATTTTAGTAAATGATGTTATGGTTTTATTTTTTCGCAATCTTTTTACTGTTCTAATACCTACTTAAATTTACTACCTACATAGACGGACTCTAACAAAAATAAGCACTTAAAATATTTCTGAAACATAAAGTAGCATCGAAAAATGGTTTTAGCAAACCCCCATTATTTTTTTAAACCCTATCCAACGATACCTCAAACCATAAGGTAATCGTGAATTTAAAAAATAACCCCCACTTCACGTGTATTTTTTTTTTTTTAAGATTTTATTCTTTAGCTTTGACGGCATAATTGATATGTATGTGCAGCCTTCTAACATTCATCAAAATATTTTTCTATGATATTTGTAGTACCAAATTTGAGGCTTCCGTCAACTGGGACCACAAGAAACTGGGACCGCGGTCCCAGTTGCCGGATCCATTTAATTTATTTATTTTTCTTCCGGCATCTGGGACCAACCTCGAAATGATTAAAACAATCTATTGTTTAAATCAAATAAGGTACAGTTAAACGAAAAAGTGTTTAAGTAATATTTAATAACAAAATTCTTTGATTGTAAATATCATTTATTTGTGTATTAAACATAAAAAAATCAACTTATTCGCAATTATTAAAAAAAGTTTAAAGTTCTTATTATCTTAATGTAGTCATATCATATTTATTTTACATAATATATCTATGAACTACAAAAATTATTAATACTATCATAGTTTGTTAAAATATTAAACAGTAAATATTAATTTCGGTATTAGTAGTTCTCCAACATTTTAAACGAAACGTGTAGTCTTTCTTATTTAAAATATTTATGTTTTATATAATTTATGTACCTACATTTTTTTGTTATATATTAAATAACAAGGACTACACGTTTCATTCAATTAACACGGAATATAAATACAGATTTAAAAAAAAATAGGTTAATAAGCTATTTTAACAGAATATGATATGATTGAAAATAATCAATAGCCAGTCCGATCATTTAAGTTCACCCACGCAGATAAGTACGCAATCTCAGCTTGTTTCGCCTACCTGTTCAATTAAGATGTTGAAGAACAATTCTGTCACACAGAATATTAATACAGATTGTTTCAAATTATTTCCTTAATATCTTAATTATAACAATTTCTTCTTGTTGTTTTAAATATAATAAAAAAGTATACATTAAACAAATCATACTACAAATAATTAACAATAATCACAGTTTAGTTTACGGTCAAGTAATATAATATACCTCTCCTATAACTAAAGTTGTTATAAGGTAAAACATCAGAAATTAGTCGTCAACTAAGTTAACAATTATTATTTAACAAAAAAATCAGTCTTAATACTTTGTTACAACAAATAATCAACGAACTTTATACAACAATCACAGTCGACAATCACAATTAGTTAAAGTGTTTATCGCAATTTCTCTAAACAATGACCAATACTTATTTTACGATCAAGTAATTCACTTACAGGCTGGAGCGCCCCAATACCAACTCCTTCCACTCGACTCCATCCAACGCCGGGCAGTTCGTATTGTCGACGATCCAAAACTCACAGACGGCTTGGACACCCTCAGTCTCCGGAGAGACGTTGGCTCTCTGTGTGTGTTCTACCGTCTGTACAATGGGGAGTGTTCTGATGAGCTGTTTGACTTAGTGCCATCGTCACGCTTTTATCATCGCACCTCCCGCCACAGGGCAGCAGGGGCTCATCCTCACATCTTGGATGCTTGGCATCCCAAAAATGTACGGGCGTTGCGATCTTTCCTCTCGCGTACCTGCAAGATGTGGAATAAGCTCCCCCCTGAGGTGTTTCCTTTGTGCTTTGACATGGGGCGAGTATATAGGGCATTCAAAGGCTGGCATCGCGTTGGCAACCCCCCTGGTGTTGCGAATGTCCATGGGCGACGATGACCAATTACCACCACTGTGGCTCGTCCGCTCGTTTGCCTGCTTAAATAATATATATTTAAAAAAAAAGTATATTTTATGCCAAAAAAATGTGTTATATTTTTTACAAAGAGTTTTGTTCTTTAATATTACTAAACACTTTTTCGTGTAACTGTACTTTACATCGCTTAAACAATAAATATCGGGAGTGGTCCCAGTTGCCGGAAGAAAAATATTAAAATTAAATAAATCCGGCAACTGGGACCGTGGTCCCAGTTTGAGTGGTCCCAGTTGACGGAAGCCTCCCAAATTTCTTACTTGTACTAGTACTTTTTATAAGTTGGTCTATTATTCGATAACCTGTAAAGCCTACTTGATGTTGATAGTTTTTCTTTTTAAATTCATCATATACACTACTACCATGATTTTTTTCACGTTTCCATATACAACGGTTTCGCTGGTAGAGGGGGGGGAAACTTGACTCTAACAAAAATAAGCAACGGAATATTTCTAAAACTTACACTAGCATCGAAAAATGGTCTTAGCAAACCCCCATTGTTTTTAAAAGACCTATCCAACGATACTTCACACTATAAGGTAATCGTGAAAAAAAAATAACCCCCTCTTGATGTGTACCAGAGGAACGCTAGAAAAATATATTTTTTAAGATTTTATTCTTCAGCTTTGTCGGCATGATTCATATGTATATCCATGCCAAATTACAGCCTTCTGGTACTAAGAGTCTCTGAGCTAAGCCGCGGACAGACAGACAGACAGACCGAAACTATAAGGGTTCCTTTTTTACTACGGAACCCTAAAAAGTTAAATTGCATAATGCATAAAACTTAGTTGAAAGGTTTAAAATACGTAATACACCGTGAAATTTACATCGTTTTGTTCCCGCCGTGTAGTGATAGTACCCGTCAAACTGAACAACTTTTCACGAAAAAAAAAATCCCTGCGACAAAAAAATTTTTGGTCTCTCCATACAAAGTGAGGCTCCCGACCGACCCATTTTGTATGAAGAGACCAAAAATTTTTTTATCACAGGAATTTATTTTTTCGTGAAAAGTTGTTCAGTTTGACGGGTACTATCACTACACGGCGGGAACAAAACGATGTAAATTTCATGCTGTATGTATTAAAAACCCCTTCATAAAAAGCTAATTAAAACGCATTGGACATCAAAATTTTTTTGAGTTAGTGGTACTAGAGATGGATGTTGTTAATAAAAGGAATTAGATAGGTAACGGCACCACAACTTATTTGTCACTGGCAATACTACTAGGCAAGAATATGTCACCATTTCTCACGTCATACCCTTGAGGGGTAAGGTAACAACAAAATAAAAACCGCGCCACTTTACCTACTTTGTGCTGATATTGTATAATGTACGAAATGTTGTAAGTAGCTAAAAATCATGTATGTACAAGAAGTTGTTATAAAGGCTGATAGGTTTTCTTTTTCATTCACTGGATCGAGATTAATTGTGTGCAATGTTTTCAAACGTTGAAAAAGTGTTTTTACTCTAACAATACAGAGAGCAACGTGACGTGGTGTGACGTGACGCGGTGTGTCGTGTTCGTAGTTTGTACCTGGGACGAGCATGACGTTATTTTTTGTCGAATTTCGGATGTAGCAGTCTAGCTTAATTGAGTTGTTTGTGCCATTGGACCGTCAGTCTACAAAATATCATTAATCTAGACTGAAAGCAATCTTTTTAGTACACAACATGCATTAAAATATTTGTACTCAAATGTGCGGGAATGGAAGTATGAAACGTTTGCTAAATTAGAATGTAGACATTTTCTAAAAAAGAAAACACCTTTCGTTGAGCCCTTGGTGTAAATTATCTACATATTGCCAGTAGATAACTTATAAAATATTAACTGCTTGTACATAATATATACATAGTTACATATTTCTATATTTTTGTTTTAGGTAAAAAGTATGCGTTCTGCGCAAAAAGTGAAACTTGTTTTGTGTTGTTCACCGTAGAGTACCGTAGAGCTCCCTGGGGCGCCACATAATTCGAGAGCTTAACAAACGGCCCGGATAACACATGGGTTCCACAGGAATACCTTTGCCCCGAACTAACCAGATACAACTACACTATGTTAGCAAAAATAAACATGAAATACAATGTAATGTGTCGAGCTTGCAATGATAGAACTCTAATAACATCATGAAGTGTTCAAAATTCACAAACACAGGCTGGCAAAAATTTACTTGGCCAACTAATTTATCCTATACTTGTAATATTATAAATGCGAAAGTTTGGATGTTTGGATGTTTGTTGCCGAATCACGCTTGAACCACTAGACGGATCGGGATGAAACTTAGCACTCATTTAGGTTAGGCCCTGGAATAGGACATAGGTTACTTTTTACCGCGGGAAAACACTTCATTCCTACGGGAAAACTCAGCGGGTGAAACCACGGGCGGAAAGCTAGTAAGAAATATAAAATAGAAAGAGAGGTTTTCTAACCATATTATGTAAGTAACCCAAAAAAATATATTTTAACTATATTTGTTTTGGAAGTCCAAAGCTGCATCATCATCAACGGCCCGTTACAGTCCACTGCTGCATAGTGCCGTGTAATGTAACGTGTTTAAAATGAAACTATTATACCGGTATTTAATGGAAACATTCTCTAATATTGTTCCGCATAGAGTCATGAAGCAGTTGCCGGGCGGGCATCTAATTTAGTGCCTGGCGATCAGAAGAGCTCGCTTTGACTCTGCGTTAAATTTGCAACAATCTGAAATCAGGCGGAAAACTGGCGTAGTTGTAGAACGAACGGTAAGTTTGGCGTCGTCGGGCGGGAGCACTGCGCGAACCGAAGATGACTTCGGAAGCTGCGACTTGTTAGTTGGCCTGTCTTTTGCAATGCTGAAATCTATGCAGAGCAACAAACGAATTATCCAACCAATTCGTAGGTATCTGAGATTTTTTTATCTGCTCTAGCTCTTTTGTTTAGCAAGCAAATACGATCTTCTGCTATTTGATGGGTTTTTTGTTTTTATAGTCAGTCACACTCTTATACCTAAAAAACGTTATGTTATTATAAGATATCTGGGAATTAATTGCTTAAATTTGCACTTTGCAACTTTCATAAACACAATATTCAGAAAATGTTGGCAACGCCTGTGAAGTTTCTTCGGCAAGATCTTCTTCACAGAGGACCGCACGTTCTGATAGTGAATTTGCCAAAAGAATATAATAATAATAATGCGTTTACTAAATAAAGAGGTGGGAGGTGAGCAGACCTTTAGTGGGCTCATTTCCCTGTAAGCACATACTAAAATGCAACATTATTAGGTTACTACTATGATTCTGTTTCCAAACGAAGGCACGTCAATTGGTGCGTTTCTTAGTGTACCAGCTGTTTGTAACCATTAATAAAATATTCGCTGTAATGAAAATATTACTTTAAGTGCAATATTATGAGAATGACACAGAAACTATAGTGTGTCTGGCGAGTGTTATCCAGTTTGAAATGGAAGGGGCTATTACAACGTCAAGGGTAAGCGGCAGCTGGTTTACAGAGCGGTTTGTAGGCAGCTGGGGAAACCAGGGAAAGTAGATTATTTTAAATTAATATTACCTTTATACTTAAAAAAATATTTTAATTTAAAAAAATATATAAATGGCAAAGATACTATTATTCACTTTGAGGCTCTACATCTGTAGAGACTCTTTATATCTATAAACCAAAATTTATGAAAAAGATTCCTCAGTACAGCCGTGCCTAACCAACTATATCAGTGTATACACGTCATATTTAATGCAGATAATCTAAACCTCCCAAAGTTATAATAAAAATTATTCTACGTCAAACTCAGTTGTACAAACTTTTTGTAAGTTCAACTGTAAAGAGTTGTAGGTCTCATCATACATTTGGCCTAATACTAAACAAAAGCCTCTCCAATAGCGTGTCTTTGAGCTTTCTTTACACACTCTTTTCTTTCTTCTTCTTACACTTGATTCCACTTAATTTTAGTCCAAATATTATATGGGTATAGCAGTATTATATTAACATACCATACTCTATCAAAATAGAATATACTTATTGAGCTTTCTCTATAATATATACCCAATTTTTTTTTTCCGTTTGATTCTTTTTATAACGTATTACATCTGTGTTTCAAACTTGATATAAATCGCTTGGATCGCTTTATATTATAAGAAGGATTTAAAATCTTTTCCATTTAGCACCGGGATCCTGTACGCAGGGACAGGTGTCTCGCCGCCGCCGCAATGAATAGCTGTTTACCGGGACGCGTGGAGCCCGTGCTGCGGTCCCGCCTGCCCGCCGCCGCCGCCACGCCACGGGAAGGTGTCTCCAATTTGTCCCCGGAATGAGATTGTCGCCGCTCCCAACATTAGGTAAGTGGCTTTCACATTTCACTTTGCCCCGGCCTCCCCCGATTTATGTCGCGTGGTCAAACATGGGTGGACGTGTTTTAAAATCCGACAATATTACAAAATGGGACAGCTACTAATATCTAACTTACTGGTAGTGAAAACACTCAAAACAACGTGACCTTTAACCAGATTCACGTTGAAATTTATGAAAAACAAAAAAAATATGGGGACATCTTATACTCGGCCGGAATAAGATATGTTAAACAAAGTGAAAAATATATTTTTAATTTTTGACAGGATTTGAACATGCATTTCCTCGACAGTCTAAGCATATAGTCAAAGGTTTCGAGCTGCCAAACTGTCTCTTACTTGATCAACAAGTCTTTCAAAGCACAAGAAACGCTATGGTTCATATACCTCTGGCGATCAACCATCCATGTCCTTGTCCTGAATATACTTCTAGTGGTTACATAACAAACTAAAGATATGACAATTTCATCTTAATCCTCATAACATTGCCATCAAATTAGACTTAAAGAATTTCATATTACTTGTGTTGTGATGTTACATGTTTAATTTTATAAAATACACAGTTTATAAGTTACTGCCCTCATTATTATGTCTTTGAGTTTATTCAAATAATTAATTTTAATTAACACAATTCGACACAATAATAATATCGATACTTACCTACAAGTAAGGAGATAACCAGTGTCACAAATGATTAAATACCACTATCTAACAGTTTGGATATAAAAACAAAGGTCATAGGTTAATAATGATAAGCACAAATTATTGTAATATTTTTTACGCTACATCTAATCAACAATGTAACAAACACACGAAGTACCCATAAAATCATAACTTTTAAACAAAAACTTGAAAACATGAATTCAGACTCAAGGCCATATTAATCAACTCTTCCGTTTATTCCTGCGATGCGAGTATGTTCATAACAATTTCTAAGTAAGAAGCTGCACGTCATCTATAAAGGTACAAGGAAAACGTTTAGATGAGTAATAAATATGCTAATCTACATCACCGGTGTTGAACTGTAGAACCGTTAGTTCTAACTCTCATAAAAGGTGCTACTTCTGAAAATATGTCAAAAATTATTATCAATAAAACAGCCAAAAGACGTCCACTACTCCCCTAAGGAAATCCACAACGTTCGGTCCTGAGCTACCCGCATCCAACGGTTTTCAGCGGTCTTCACCAGACTGATCTATTTTGGGCTGAATAAAAAACATTACATACGTCAAGAACTCTTACTTTTCTTTCTACTCATTTTCTCTACTACTATTTTTTTTTCAATCAGCCATTATACGGACAGTAAAAACACTCACGTATTTTGTCCAGAAATTTTGTATTCTCCTAAACCTTTAAATCATATGAGGAAGTATAAAGATCATGTTTCTTGTGATAACAAAAGCCAAATTCGCCAGAAATTAACTGGTTTTAGGAATTTCCATTGCCGTATTAAATTACATGATTTTCTAGTTTTCTTTCAGGTTTTTTACTACTAATATTTCTTATGTTATGATCGATTGCTCCACCATCATCGTTACTAATATTATAAATACGAAAGTAACTCTGTCTGTCTCGGCTAATCTTTTGGTACAAAGATAGTTTGGCGCTGAAAGACGGACATGGGCTACTCTTTACAGCGGAAAAATGTCTTATTCCCACGGTTATGCCACGGTGTAACACCTCACCCAAATACGATTACTAAAACTAACAGCGCCATCTGTAGTCATCGATTAGAACGATAAGTGTATCTCCATCCGCGAGCGGACAGCTAGTGAAGTATAATTAAACAAAAAAACCACATTTTTAAGAATTCCCATTGCCTAAAAAAGTACCGGATCATCGTGTTAATTAAATACGGCCAGCAGTACGTCAGAACTCATCATGTGTGGAGGTAACCAACCCATAAACAGGTTTCTTGATGACCACACTAGGCATGCGAATATTTTCGTACTCAGTTATTGAGAAGTAGACAACGGATGTGCGCTTATTCATAAAATTCAAGAAAATAATCCAGTGAATGAGGGATTTTAAGTTACAATATGGCGCTAAAACAATTAATTGTACTTGGTTTTTGCTTAATTGTTATTGTGATTAGTGCTCCGCAAGATCTCAGAAGAGGTGGGTCTGATACTGATGTTATAAAGTACTTTGGCTTTCGGTGGCGGTTGTAAAAAGCTTAAGTTTTGCATCATTATTTTCTTTTCTCTATCTATTGACATAATTATTCATAATGTATCAGCTGAACATGTTTGCTCGTAGAGCAATTACCGAGTCACCTTGATTGTAACTGATACTTTTTTAACCATAAACATTTTTTTTTTGGATTTGCAGGAACGTTAATTAGCTAGGTCTGTTGTTTTTTTATTATGATTATAAATGATTTTATTTTCAATTATTATTTATTTTCAAACAAAGTACGTTTCGTTTATTATCACATTACTCTAAGTTGCATCTGTTTTTCTATATCTATTACTCCATTCTAACTCTCTACATCTCATAGACTTGAAATATATCAGAGCTGATCTGGAAAAAATTATCAGGATTGTGCTTCTTTGTTATCAGAAAAACGGTCACCGCAGAATGTTTGGTGGTACATCCCGAATCAAACCAAAAATTCAGACGACAACACAAGGGAGATATATCAAAACCCTTCAACAAATAGAAATCCAATATTATACACGTATACTGTTTTACAAAATTACACAGAAGCGCCAAATAATGCAATTCGTTCTGATAACCAAAATATGCCTTTTGAAGAGAAGCCTAACTTTCGAGTAGACTTCATTTCTAGAAGTGGAGCTGCAGACTCTTTTAAAAACACAAAGGCCACGCAATTACATGAACAGCATTATAGCACAAATTCAAAACAGTCACAAGCGTCTTTTTATAACATACAGCCTCCTAGTGAAATAAATAACAATGTTGTACCTCTACCACAAAACTACAGGGATCCAATAACGTTTCCAGCAGCGTCTGACCAAAACAGGTCAACGCCTGAACGTAATCCGCCACATGGCATGAAAATTTTTGTAGATAATGGCGATTCATCACCACTTGCCCGTGGTCCTCCGCCACCAGATGACCGACGCCCCCCTCCGCGAGATTGGGGTCCATCAGCGCATGACCGGGGCCCTCCGCCACCGCATGATAGACGTCCGCCATCGGATGATCGAAGGCCTCCACCGCGTGATTGGGTTCCGCCTCCACATGACCGAGGCCCTCCGCCACGTGATTGGGGTCCACCACCGAATGACTGGGGCCCTCCACCGCCACGTGATAGAGGTCCGCCACCGCATGACCGCGGCCCTTCGCCACGCGATTGGGATCCACCACCGCATGATAGAGGCCCTCCACCATACGACCGAGGTCCTCCGCCACATGATTGGGGTCCACCACCGCATGATAGGGGTCCGCCACCACACGATCGAGGCCCTCCACCGCGTGATTGGGGTCCACCACCGCATGATAGAGGTCCGTCACCTCGAAATTACTGGAAAGATTATTTCAACCGATGTACTTCGATCGAAATTATGACAAGTCTTCGTTATTTTCAGGCAATAACTGGGAAAGGCCGCCACCTCCACGTGAGCACGAATCACCTGCATATTATGACAGAAGACCTCCACCTCCACCTCCACCCCCACCGCGCGATAGGTGGCCTCCATCATATGATAGAGGACCTCCACCACCACCTCCACCACATGACAGAAGACCGCCACCACCACCTCCACCACATGACAGAAGACCGCCACCACCACCTCCACCACATGACAGAAGACCGCCACCATACGACAGAGGGCCTCCTCCACACGATAGAGGACCTCCACCACCTCCACCAAACGACAGACGACCTCCACCACCACCTCCTGATCCATATTATGACGATAGAAGACAACAGTATGAATCTTATGGAGATGGATCATACAATAACAGAGAACCGGCTTCTAACTATGACAGAAGGCCCCCTACTTATGACAATACCAATAATAACAATCAACTGCCAACTGTTACTGCATCTAATGGTTTAAATGCGCCTTCACCGGCTATTAATCAGGCAGCAATAGAAGCAATATTTGGCAAGATTCCTGAATTAAAACCTGAAGCCCTAGTTAACAAAGAACATGGTGTCCCGTTAATGATTAATGATAATACTCAATCTAACAACAATAATCATCCTATTCGACCACCATTATTCCAAGCTGTACCTATTACTCCAGAAGATTAATTATAATTAAATAAACTTACACTTCTACTCCGCTTATGTGTAATTTATTATTATTTTATTCTGATATTGGTCCGTATTTTTCCTTATATTATAAGTCCGGTCTACTCTCAATACAATAATGTCGTATCGTATACCAACCAATGATGTAACTAAAAGTAAACACCAAATTAAAAAAAATAACTTGTTGGTTGATGGTGTAATACTTATTATTATAATAACAACCACATTTTACACCAAAATATAAAGTTATTTTTTATCTTATCTAAATTATACGCGTTTATTGTCAGCTCATATACGTACCCACCAGGGGGCTCTAACCCACCCTGAATTAGGACTTTAATTAATTATATTATTATTGTAATTAATGTGTATTTTATTCTACAGAATATATTATGTACTTTCGCATGTGACTATCTACTTGTTACCTACAATAATATAAATTCATAAGAATCCTGTTATTTTTTTTAATAGCCTCTAGTTGTCCCACTGCTGGGCAAAGGCCTCCCCTTTATTGGAGAAAGGCAAAAAGTGGCAATGGGTCATGACCACATTGCCACTTTTTGCCGGTCCTGGCATAGAAGTTTAAAATTAATATGAGACCTTTCTTATTATTATTTTTTTAAAGGTGGTTTATCCAAGGGGTTCTATTGCCCTTAAAAAATAATTGAGGGATATTTAAAAACTTCGAGTGGGCTTTACCTTTCTGGTTTGCTAACTGGATCTACCGTGAAGGTTCTATAACGAATCTATGAGTGGGCCAAAACTTGTCACCACTTTGGCTGCTGAAATGAAAAACGCAATAATACAGCCATGCGCCCCCCACCCCCCTCGATAGATGGCCGTATACGCGTTTGGTAACAGCGCACCTACGACGTAGGGGCCGCGAGGGCCGCGCAGTCACATAGAAAATTATTGCACCTACGAGGTGGGTTTACGCGCACGGCAGTATAAACACGCTCCGCTCCACCTACGTCGTAGGTGCAGGCGTCGTGACCTGAACTAATAACGTTTTTTCCTTTTACAGTAGTGATATTTTTAAATGAATCAATCTCGTAAATTATACTCACCAATAAAAAATAGGATGTTTAGTTTTCGGTTTAGCCTGTTATATAAGCCACTATCTTTTTGTGCAAAGGTCACAAAAACAAGGTCAGACACCAATTGATAAAATGTACGTATTATTGTAATAATCTTAACTTAAGGATTTTAATGTTTTTTAGATGTACGCAGTCCACAAAGATACCCGTCATGGCAGTTGGAACTTAATCGGGGAATATACAGAGGAGGACCAGCTCCACCCAGAGATTCACCAGGATATGAAAAAAGAGGTCCACCAGGCCAGCGAGGCCCACCTAATGGTAGAGGACCACCTGGTAATAGAGGACCACCCAGTAATAGAGGACCACCGGCTAATAGGGGCCCACCAAATAATAGAGGGCCACCAGATAATAGAGGACCGCCAAATAATAGAGGACCCCCAGATAATAGAGGACCGCCAGATAGCACAACACCACAAGATTACAACGATGATCCAAATATTAACAGAAGGCCTGGTAATAATAATGTTCCTCTCCAAAATGATCCAAATTTACCAGGACAAGACAGTACTCAAGCAAGCATAACATTGGTCTCTACACAGTCAGGACATGGAATACCAATACAAAATGTTGTTGATAAGCACAGAGCTACCACTAAGCGCACACCAAGCATTCATATTTTCCAAGTTGAACCAGTGACACCCGAAAGCTAAAAATGGTACAAAATAAGTACCTAACCGACAGCCATTTTCTAAAAAATAAAATAATCGTATATTATTATCATTGATAAAGTACATACTAGTTTAGGAGTGAGAGGTATCATAATATACTAATATTTAAGATTACTAGAAATATTATTATGTTTGACATCATGTCGGGACAAACTGGTCCCGGACTATTATTATTATTAAATAATAAGTAACAACATACCGATGTAGTACAGTCAGCAAGAGATGTTTGGGCACGCAGGACCCCCTATCACTGATAAAAATCGAAAGTATACATGCATGATTAATGATTATATCGGCGACCTAATGTCTAGTTTATAACTAAAATACTTAAAAGTATACAGGATGGCCCATTTAGATTGGTCATTATGGGTAACTGAAACTATAGACATAGTATAGTAAGATCTGTTCTAAGGAACCATGTCATCGATTTTAGTGGCGAGAGAAACTGCATTCATGGACAAGAAAAAAAAATTTGGCTCGGTTCGGGAATCGAACGCGGAAGTATTGAAGAAAAAAATACATTACTTCTATGTTATGTATTAAAATGCTAAGTTAGACTTTTATCCCTGCAGCTGTGGTAAAAGTAAACAAATTCTCCAAGAAGCCCTTTTAAATAAGAAAAAACGGAGAAGTTATTGTTAGTCTTGAAATGATTGTTTTGTTTTATGTTATCTCCAATTTTAAATAGGTATTTTGTAATTTTGACATAGTGCCCTTTAATTTTGTCTATATATTTATATACTAATTTTAGAATCTAACTTTTGTTATTATATACTTTTTGTTATTTAATTGATGCTGATTGTTAATTAAGACCTATTTTTTCACCTGAAGCACGGGAATATTCATAGTTCAGGTATGTGTTTTATTGTATCCCTATTGGAATGTTTAGTCGATGGTATTATATTGTAAAATAAGTTTTTCAATAAATTATTTATTTATTGTTTTTATTTATTACTTATTTAACTTTTGTACTCCTTTTTTTCTATGAAATAAATAATTTAAGGCATGCACTAACAAGCCGATCCTTATACGCCCGCCCTTCCTGATTACTGATTGTAATGTAACAAAAACCAAAAACACTTGGAAATTATATCTGACATTTTAATAAGCTTAGAAAATTAACTATTACACGTAATATCTGCTAACATATATATATACTATAATTATGTACGCTTAGATAACATTCTTATTAAATAAACAAAAATACTAAGTTAAAAAGCAAATTATAAATTTAAAAAATGTAAAGATAATATATTACTTAATGCAAAATAATGTACGTATTTTAATTTTTGAGAGTAATGTTTTAAAATTCAGGCTGACATCTTCCATCTGGTGTACGTAGGTATCCGGCTAGACAACCACCCCCTAAAACTTCCCTACCCTGTTGAGCCGTCGTGGAACTGGAAGGCGCCACAGTAGTGACGTCAGAAGCAGTGGCATTTATAGGAGCACTAGAAGTCGTGGCTACTTTCGTTACTTCCTCAGATTTTTCTTCCTTTTTTGTCTCCGTAGTAACGTTAGTTGCAGATTTTGGAGAAGTAGGTGAAGAGGTGGTCGAGGTAGCCGAAGAGGTAGTTTCAGTTACGGCTGGTTCATTTTCTTTCGGAGATGATTCTGTAACTCCAGTTGTGTTATCCCCTTTATTATTATTATTTAAATGTAGTACGTTTCTCACATTATCTCTTATATCTTTCCTCACATCGTGAACTGTGTCGCGAGTTTTCTCAAAAAAGTCTTTGACTAGCCCGCAATTAACACTTTTGTATTGCATTATAACAAAACAAAAAAATAAAATAAATGGGATCTTCATCTTGAGAAATTAAGATTTACGTGTTTCTTCGAGTACTTTTCTTCTCTTAACTAATAACTTAATAAAGTCCATGAGCATTATGGCGATGTATTGATGATAACTTTTAACCTTAAAATATTTGTAATCAACTACACATTCCGAGAATTCACGATAACTTGTCGTTATGTATGAACAGCGTTAATAATAACAATTTTGCAGATAAACGAGTCTATTTATCAATTGAAGTTTGCACTTTATCCATTTATTATTGTTTCTCCACGGCGTAGACAATCTGCAAAAAAAACACTATTTAATCAAGTTAAGAATAAAGGAGGAATGGGCATTTTGTCCTATCGGTGGCCATTAACAAATCCAGTGTCAAATGAAAGGTTAGTTACTAGGGACTAACTTTTACTATGAACGTTACGTTGAATTTTAATTAGAAACTATTTTTATCAAGGTATATCATGTTACAACAGTTTTTTTTATTTATTGTTATATGCAATACTTTATCGTAGGTATAGATGCAAAAAAAAACTGGTTTTCTACTTGCTCACGTGGAAGTCCATTCGGCTTCGAGCGATAGGGTGGGCTTGTATAATATTGAGTTTTACCGAGAGCAACAAATAAGGGGTGAGTATATTGAAGAGCAAGACGTATCGTTTTTCAGTCAAGATTCATACACTATTTTTTGTTTTGTTTTATATTCAATCTCTGTATAAGTAAGCATTGTTGTGTTTTAGTGTAGCATGTAAATTAAAAAATTGAATAGCAAAATGATTGTTTTTTCACTTATTATGATTATTATATATTTATGATATGTATTTTACACTTTATTACGTAATAAATTATATTGTTAAAACATACATTTTTTATTTATTTTACTTTGAAACTGAATAAAAGGCCAGAATCTTAGTAAAACATAGACATAGACAAAATTTATTTGACACTAAACACAATACAACACAACAATCATAGGAACAAAACAGTTTGTAAGTAATACGGAATTTAGTAATTGAATCTCAGCGATGTAACTTCTACACAGTAATTGTAGGACTAAACTAACTCAGTAAATACCAAAATTATTCCTAGCTGCGGATAGGACAAGCTCTATACAACTTTGCCCATTCTCCTTTAGGTATTTCTAAATTATTATGATTTCCTTTATTATCCGAATCGTACACAACAACGAAACAAAATTAAATGAGTATTTTCGCACCTTCAAAATATTTCTCTACAATTTCCTGATCCGTCTCGTTTTGAACCTTGAGGACACAGCAAATTGGGCACTCGTATGATTTGACTGCTCAATGTTGCATTGGGTGTGCTTGTACTTGAAGCCGCTTTGAGTTTATCATGAAAATTGAACACCACACTCATAGATTCCCCCATAAGACACCAACTTAACATCACTGTCAATATCACTACAAGCCTCGCGTCCATGTTAACTAAATGTATTGAGCACACTGCGCTGCACCTCCGTTAAGCAAATTTACGCCGCGATGTGATCACCACGGCTCTCGACACACTCCATATTTGTCCTTGACGCGACCTGGCTGGCATTCATCCGTGTTTTCCGGCACATCTATCATTTTTTCCGCACCTTCATCTTCGGCTCTAGTCTTATTCTTAATCTCTTTCTTTAAGAAATTATTTACGATGTCCTTAACAGGATTTCCGAATATTTCGAGCAAGTCTCGATTAGAAAAAGGAGCTCCGGTCACAAAGAGAATAACGTTTAGCACGGACATGAAAATTATTATGCGCGTTAATAAGGTCGACATTTTATAAATAGCTGTGCTATTTACTGAACGTTTATCGAGCAGAAGCTTTACCCGGGACACGCCCCACAGTCATGATGGCTGTATACTCACTAATTGGTTTTATCTCACAATTCAAACAGATGTAGATTTTTCGCAATCCTACATATTCCACAGATTATTTAAATCCATTGATTTGTCTAAATAAATTAAGTAAGTACGCTTTTAAGTAGGTATTAAGTAATGAGGATAAACAAAATAATTGTTAGTTATTACTTATCTACTCAGTACAAACCGACTTGTCAACCGAACGTGACTGTATCCTTATTTTATATTGTATACAGTAAAGATAAAATGTACTATGTTTTATTTATTATTTATTTCCTTATAAATTGTATAACACATCGTTACTTACCTTATTAAGTTCTTCGTTCAGCGTACTCCTGTTACAATCGGGATGCATTTCACAGTACAGATTCATCCACACGACCATGTACTTGATATCATCCAGCTGCCGCATCATCACATAAGGACCGATGTTGAACAATTGCCGTTTCGCTTTGATTATTACGTAGTCTTTAAACTCATCTTTGTTCACTCCGTGGCCTTCCTGCGGCGATAATGACTCGTACATGTATTTATTCATCTGCTCCATGTGCCTTTCATCATCAATTAATTGAATATCATCAGGACGAACAACCGTATTCTTCAAATTGTCAACTTCATAGAAGATTTTCTTATCACCTTTTTCTATAACAAATGTCTCACTAACAACAATCAAGTAACTCAGAAGAGTTATTTTGAGCATTTTGAAACAACGTAAATTTTGTAATTTTTAGAGACAGTCCTACTGTGCCTGTATCAATGAGAGTAATACGCTCGTTGTTCAAGAATACGAGGACAAATGCACCGCGAATTGACCACATTTGAACTTATTGTACCAATTGACTTCCATTCTATTCATCTACTGTCGTTAGCATGGCTCCACAGTTAGCTCTATTTGAGCTCAAGCCAGAACGGAAGTTTTTCATTCTTTTAAATGTAAATCGGCAACGACAAAAACATACCCTTTTGGTAGGTACTGCAAAGGTTTGCAGTTACGTAGTGCAAGTAAGGCCAGCATAAAGTTTAAGCAAAAATAAACTTTAAAATATCAAAAGCAGATTTAACTAGAAATAAAAAATATAGCTGTTGCCAACAGTGCTTTACATTATAATAAAACCGAGTAGGTACTCTTTGATCCAGCGAAAAATGTCCGAAATACAGCGCACGAGTGCGGCAGGCATTTTCTGATTAAAATGCCTCTGCTCTTACGACGATATTTAATTACACTCAGCCCTCAAATTTACACATTGTACACACAACATACACGCACAGTATTTCTAATTCTATCACTATGCTTTAGTGCAAGTGAGTATCGAAATTAAAGATGTGTTCATAAATAAGTTAGTATTATTTTATGTTAAAACAAACTATTTTCTCTAAAAATCATACGGTAGTCAGAGATGCTTAGTAAAAACCCATTGGTGATTTTAATTATATTTTTTTTTTCAATATATTTAGTCTTTTCATCATTTTGACCCGGTTGCATTAAAAACCTTTACACAGATGGACAACGTCTTCATTACTGCACTGCTTTGCAACTGAAAAATAGCGGCGCCATGCCAGCTGTTCCCTGACTGCTATTCCAGTTGCATCGTGGTAATGCAGCCAGATGCAGCTTAAATACAGTCAGTCCAAAAGCATTACATCAAAATAGCCAAAATGTGCTCCGGTAGAGTTTTATCAACTGCACTCGTCCGTCTACAACGTGTTAGTGAAAAAACTCAAAAACTCTCGAAATCGCAAAAAATGTTTACTTTTCATACAATACTCGGCTAGCTGATGAGATTGAATTAAAAGCAAAAAAACTTTGCTATTTCGGAAAAGTTCTAGAACCAAAATTGTTCAGTTTCATTCATGGGCTAAGTTACCACCCGAGAGGTTTTGCGTTATTTCACTATGTAGATCCTTAGAAAAGTGTTCCTAGAAGATAATATTACCTGAGTCAATCGTAACTTTGATTAGATCACTGTGCCTCAAGAATAGAAGTAAAAAAACACAGTTACCGTTTTATCAACAGCTTCACAATAGAACAATAGAATAATTATTAGTATTCAATGAACATAAAACTGTCTTTTTATGTATTTCCTAGGAAGAAACATCATATTCCCTGATAATAATTAGCTGTTTTTGTAATATCAGTAACAAGTAGAAGACATCATATTAATAGCATCTCAATAGCAAAGTCGCGGGCGTACAGCTAGTAATTTATAACGATTTATTTTAAAATTTTATTTCTCAAATTATGTTATACCCTTAAAAATACCCTGATGATTTTATATATATTTTTTTTTAACTACGGGTGGCGTATATATTTTCTATTCACTACACTACGCTACACGTGGCTACACTATGCTATGCCTCGCCACGCATACGTAGAGCGGTAGATAGCGTAATCAGTTTAAATTATAAATAAATCTTATTTATTAAAATTTAATTTTGACTCACTTTCAATAATTTTCTCTGAAACCGAGCATTTGACTTTTGAACGGATTTCATTGAAATTGCCGTGCAATAACATTAAGCATATCTGATCTCAATATCGGTAATGGCCGCAATTTATGGGTTAATTAGTCTTCAGTCACAATCATATTTTGCGAAATGCTTGTTAATAAATTTGTGTTTATTAGGCAAATTTTATCGGTAATAAATTAACTAATAATTATTATTTATTTTTTTCCAAGTTTTAAAGTAAAGCCTTATATTATAGGATTTTCTCATCTGAGGCGTCGTCGTCGCCTCGCATCGTCGTCGCAGCATTTACTTCCTGCACTTCTTGCTCTTCATGTGCTTGGATTTTTTGTGCTGTAAATAAAGAAATATAGTTAATCTACAATACTGATATGCATAGCTAACCACTAGTAACCGCTAGTTAGCCTGCTTGATCTAGCTTGTTACAATATTATTGATTTCTGCAACTAATGAAGGCGCGATTTTTACAATTCATCCTATTGATTGTATTCATTACCATTGGTATTAATTTTCGGATGGCCGTGTGTGAAATGTCCCCATATATTTATTTATTTTCTTTATTACGAGGCGGTTACGTATTTTTCATGACTACATAGAGATCTAAACACATCATTATTTATTATGTGGAAGTTATTTATAATGTAGTTTTTTTCTAAAGTTTTATTTTCCATCTTTTCTGTTAATTAAATGGACATTTACAAAAACAAAAAGACGGATGACAGGAGTTAGCTTGCAGCAAAAGTAATTTTTGTCCGCCAAACTATTTTTAATTATTAGCGCCACCAATTAAATTAATCAATAAGTTATGTAAGTCATAACTATTAAATTGGCCACTTTTGGCAGTTACGGCAATATAACTTATTGACTCTATTTAGGACTATAAAACAGTAACCCTTCTATTGTCGTTAAACACATAATAATTTCGATCGAAGTCACTGACAAATAAGTAATAAATTTATTTTAATTGTTGGCGCTACTGTTAGCTGATGTTTAACCTTAATAAACAACTCGTCGTAGTTAGTGACTTTTCAGGATGCTACTAAAAATTTTTAGTTTTCATCTTGTTTGAAATGCGCAGTTTTCCTCAGTTCTGCTTGAAGTACAATTACTACTTTACAATATAATAAGTAGTTTTCTGCTACTAACGTGATGATCGTTGGAGTCATCGTCATCACACTTGCTAATCTCGTTGTCTTCCTCTGAGGAGCTGGAAGATGAAGAAGAAGAGGAAGAAGACGAGGAGGAGTCATCCTTTTTGCCCTGAAAATATACATAACACACCATATTAGCTTTGATACTAAAATAAACCATTGCTACTTTTAAATTAAACATAATTACTAGGTTTTTATCTGCACTTAATTTGTTTTACGAGAGCTACATTTCAGTTTTATTTAACTACAAAGTAAACTCGTCGAATAAAGTTAACATTTCCTCCTTAATAACAGCAAAAGTGGGAATAAAAATAATATTGCGCGGTAAAGTTGTTGAAGAACAGTTTCATCATTATTGCTCATTAGAGCCGCAATCGAGGCTCGCCTGAAGGAACCCGGAATATTCTCCAAACAAATTGGAGGGTTCGCTGCGTACCGCGGTCTACTCTCTACCTACAGCACTCCGATGCTGAATTTATTTCCAGGCCCGTTGTCAGGAGGAGCGAAATGTGTGAAAGCGCCCTTGTCATCTTCCGGTAATATAAACGTACAGTCGGGTAAATTGGTTTACCACCCTAAGGTTGAAGGTTCGCTGCGTACCGCAGTCTACTCTCTAGCTACAGCACTCCGATGCTGAACTACCAGGCCCGTAGATAGGAGTGAAATGCGCCTTTGTCATCATCCCGTAATGTAATCGTACAATCAGTCAAAATATTTTACCACCCTAATGCTGAATGTTATTTTCAAATTATTGGACAATAATGATTATTTTCGTTTGCAAGTGGATTTGTCAGATAGTGCTGAGAACTAACACAAAAGTTGTAAACCACTTCCCTTCAATTATTCGAAATTACAAAAATCATCCACTGTCACAATTATTAAGAGAAACTCTCGATATAACATCTGACCGTCTGAAATTGATAGACGCCTCTGACTTCATTGCATTACTGATAAAATTGACCTTACAACTCACACGATATGGATGATAACTAAAATAATTCGGTGATCTCATTTGCCAATAAGATCTTAGAAGCAAAGTCCAGTACTTTAAAAGAAACATGACGAAAGAGCGCACGCTCTGTGTATTTGAACCTGCTATGTTGGTCCTCTTTTCTGATATGGGGCTCAGTGCTCCTAGCTCCGCGTCTGTTAACAACTCAAACAATTTAGTACAGCTCTGTAGTTAAGCTATAGGCAACACTGGATTTGAATTATAAGTTTTTTTATGGTATTCATGACGTTCGATTAAAATTTTCCGGCTATGCAAATGGCTTGACTGAGGGAAAAAACACATTTTAAATTAAAATTTTCCAATTAATATCAATGGGTAAGATTAGTGATATTAACAGTGTCACACGAAAGGAGAACCAAAGAAAAGTTTTAAATAATAAGATCGATATTTACATTTCTGCAGTCCTCTTCGGATGATGATGATGATGATGAAGAAGACGACGACGACGAGGAGGACGAGGACGAAGAGTCGCAAGCGTTACGTTTCTGTAAAATAGTTCACGTGAAAGGTACAAAATAATTTACGTTAGTGCTTTTTTTCTTTCGAAATATACGAAATAAGCAAATTAGATAAGGATCAGTTTTGTATTATGATTTTACAGATTTTATTCAGTAGTTCATCAAATTAAAATGGTCACCGTAAGATTGTGAACGCCGTTAGTTTATAATCTTACTCGCGATATTATAAAATTACGGAAAATTGAGAACTGAAACCAACCATTTACAATCTTACGATGTCAAACCGTCACATTGTGAACTGATTAAAAATTGGCATGCAACGGAACGCACCTTGCACGCTGACGTTTGACGTGTCCATGACTGTCATTCTGTAGGTAGCTACTGCCAAAACCGACCAATCAGGTAAACGGTTCACAATTTTACGGGTGATAAAACCCGACAGATTATGAACTTTGCACCTTTGTTTACAATTTGACGGTTTGACATCGTAAGATTATAAACTAAAGAGAAAAAATACGTTAAATTGTAAATGGTTGGTTTCAGTTCACAATTTTCCGTAAGTTTATAATATCGCAAGTAAGATTATAAACTAACGGCGTTCACAATCTTACGGTGAAATATATAAGAGGTATTCGAAAGTAAGTTCTGAATTATATTCAACTGGATGTTTTTCAAAACACAATTTTTGAGATATGAAACCGGTACAATTAAAAAAACAGCAATGTATTATAAATGACAATGCACGGGCGTGCACCTTGCAGCGGTCGGTCACTCGCTGCGCTTTTGTTCTGTCACTAACCCTGCGTACCGAAACGCGCTGAAATCGATTAAAGCACCCATAATCGCGTTCCGAATTACTGTCAGCTGTCAAAACTCATACGTTTTTTTGCTTTTCTGATCGCTGACAGCGCTGAAAGTCTGAATCGGAATACGCCCTAAATGTACTGTACCTACCTATACCTTATATAAGTTTCTTGAGGCCTGTCACTTACACCTTGTATTATTTTAGGATAATCTTAATTTGCTAGCATTGCAAGTTAAAATTTAGATGGATCTCAAATGGTACCTGCAGCGACGCGGATTTCGTAGCCGCCGCCGCGCGCGCCTCCACAAGTTTTAGTACAACGTGGTATAACAACTAGGTAGTGCGGTGAAAGTCAACAAAGTTACCACCAACGGGGGCGGTAATAGTGTGACATAATTTGGCCTAACCTGACTACGTTGACCACTTATTAGCTAGCACTTGTCTTCAACTTTAACATATCCTACTGACTTTGTGATTTGTTTAAATTGTGGATGATCCCGAAAACCTGTATGAATCATGGCCTCTAGATATCACTAGGCATTATTTTATCTTACAGACACTTGTTTAACAAAATAATATGTTAAAAATACAAAGCAAGTACTTACATGGCTTTCCTCACATGCGTTTCTGCAACAAAATAATATTATAGATTAAGATTTTCACTAACACAGTTCTCCGGTATTGTAGTCGTAATATTATCTAGTTGTTCTTTAGCATGTACAAGCTTGGTGGTAAAATCTAGAAAATCATTTTGGAGCCTGCTTCCATGTCAAAATACTAACACAATTTACCAATTACGAAAAAAAATAAGATACTGGTGCAATCAAACTTTTGCTGGATCTTAAAAATATATTTAGACAATTAGACATAGGATCTGATAAAAAATAATCTTACCTGGATGAACAGGTGGACCTGGCTTCAGTCATTGCCACTGCAACCAAGACCACGAGAAGAAGAAGAATACCCTTGTTCATGGTGATTGCCACTGTATTAAAGCAAATAAATATTTTCAAAAAGTACATCATGATAGATTATCGAACTCATTTTGGAAGATAGGTTACCTTCTCATTAACAAGTGTTAAAATCAAATTGAAAAATTGTCATAGCTCAGAAAAAAAAATACAAGTAAATATTCTTATCGATTTTACCCAAAACAAAATGTTTGTGATTATAAAATATGAATAAAAATACATAGTTTAATACTTACATGTGGCACTTAATCAAAATGTATGTACTATTAAGTAAATAAACGAATACGAGCGATCAATATGGTAGCACCTATAGATTTGCACTGGACAGATTCGACTGTGGAATGATAACCCAAATAATAACATATAGATAATTATATAATATTATTAAAATAACTTACGTATCTCAGGGTGAGCAGCGCGAGGTCATTGATGCTGATAACCATCTTAACAAACTTATAATTTGCAAAATATTTTGATTTTGAAACGGGGTTGGGTTCAAAGACAGGTCATGCCAAACAACAAATATCAACTGGCCTTACTGATATTATTGTGCGTATAACTAAAAGAGGCTAGAAATATATATGTAATATCCATGTATATACTTACTGCTAACTAGCTATTATATCACACAGATTAAATAAACTGGGAATTTCACTTTGGTATTCATAAAAATCTGCGATTATTTATAGGTAGGTACTCGTAGCATTAAACAAAAAAAACGGTAGAATACTATAAGACACAACACTTAAGCCGGCAAAGATGCAATCTCTAGCAAATAACCCCAATCCCGCAGGTACATGTTCAGTTCCCTTCTTTATCGGGATTACTCTGTTAATGCTCTACAGCCAGCGTCAGCGGGAAAACAAGCTCCTTACACAAATAGAAGGGATTTTAATATCCTTAAGTAGTGATGATACTGCCCCTCGCATAAAAGACTTGCAAAGTAATCCACAGAGCGCACAGATAGCTCACGAATCTGCTTCAGTCATCGCAACCTTTCAAAGGAAGGGGTCCGGGACCGATCGGGATGCCAAAGCTCTACAATTTTTATCCATGAAAGCCTATAAATCACTGAACGAGTAATTGTAAAAAAATAAATTGACATCCTTAATTATGGTTTGTACCATTAATAACTTTTCTGTGAAAGATTCAATATTTTAAATAATATTTTCATACTGAAGAAAAAGTCGCCAACTTTCGGAAGTGAATTTTTTAATAGAAATCGTTCGGTAACTCCAAAGTTATTGAATTTACCTGCGAATGGTGCTTCTCGCGGGCGGAATTACGAACCGGTTTAAAAGTTTCCGATGAAGTGAGTTCGGAAATGGCATTATAAATTCAAGAGTTTACAATCACACCGCTCCTTGCCGACAGGAAAAAAGTAAAACCCTTGGCGGGAAACTCATTCTAACTTTTCCTATTTTTCTGCGTTAATTTCACCTGAACCCATTACACTTTGCAACAATTCTTAGTGCGAACGTTTCTATTAGGGGTCTTAAATTGCATTTTAAATGACTTTCCTGATACTTCCTTCGTAATAGAGAGGTAAGTTTCTCGTCAAGTGTTGTAAAGATAATATTCTAGTATGTACGATAATTTTTTAAACAATCGATATGGGAACATATTTACTTGCTACACAGTTCAAAACTTTACTGTTCTCATTTAAAACTAAATACCTAAGAATTAGTTATCTCAAAGTTTTAATAGACTCAATTTCACACGAAACGTTTGGAGTCCGAAAGTAAAAGCACAAAAGTGGTATCAAAGTTGAGCAATGAAATGTTAAGGATGAATAAGTTAATTGGTCCCGGGAGCGTATCGAGCTCCTGTGGCGCAGAGGAATGCATTTAAATTGGAATTTAAGAGTAGAAATCACCGGCGCCGGCGCCCCAACCTCGGCCTTGTTAGAGCCAATCTCAAAGTTTACGTAAACGAATAAACCTCTCCGACTGAAACTGAATTTATCGGTGCCCATTTCAACTGAAGAAAAAACTACTCTAAATGAATGTTCAAGTTTTTCAATAATCTGATATATTTCCTTCGCTGTATTCTACGTCCTGACTTCTGAATGATGTACTCGTATTAGCTTTAGAGTATGAAATAATGTATTTTCGTATATTGAACTAAAAAAACTCTCATTAATATTTCTTTTGCGAAAAGAGAATAAATAGGTTCCTATTGTGTCGCAAACTATACCAGGATTTTGTACTCAAGTTTGAAAATCTCTTAAGTTATTCTATTATTTCGCTGCAGCTACCTACAAAATAAATAAATAAAAAATCGTTCTTCCTCATAATCGCAACAGTGGTAAAGTTATAAGTGTATTCATTTGGGAATTCTGAAATCAAAATATCTATTTTTATTTTTCATTATGGCTGGCTAATCAAACATTTTCATTTTAGTCTGTTGAAGCCAGTTTATACTTTGACAAGTACAAGTGCGAGTTGCAAGTACAGTTGTCAAAACAAAAGTTTCATACCTTCCTGTTGTCAAAAAGCATATTATTTCCTGTTGCCGAGGAAACACTCGCACTTGCAAAAAATAGACCCGACTTCAAGTAGACCGATTCAGTTGACTTGCTACTTGTCGAAGTGTAAATCGGCCATTTAAAGTCTAGCGATGCAATTACATTATTTCGTAGTTAGGCACGTAAGTAAGTTCCTTTTCGTTCGATGAAGTCGAGTAAAATCCATATTTTTTTTACGAAAAACCAACAATATATCCGCTTTCGCTTTCTATGGTAAGTACCCAGCAGCAGGGTTTTCCCAGGCAGATTGTTCCGACCGGCATTTAGCCGGCCAGTGGAGCACCGCACCACCGCGCACCGGCCCGCGCGGCCTCCCGCTCGCACATCATTATTCAAGTTAAGTGGACAGGCCGGTCAGTTAGTGGATGGATGAGTAACAAAAATTCACAAGGGTTAGTAGAACGAGATATGGATCAGAAAAGGGAACTATTGGGAATAATGGAGTCCATTTCAAGTATGTATGTATGTGTTTAATGATTTATTTTTAAACAGTTTTTTTTTGTTATAGTCTGTCTGTTTGGCTAAATCTAACTATTCTGAGTTCTCTGACAACAAGGCGAGTCAGTTCGGTCACAATTTGATAACCTCTTATCCGCCGGCCTAAGAATATTATTTTCAAAATTGGTGTTTGTTGTATTTGCAATATTGTTTTGTATTCTATTTCTCAAATTTCGCCAAGAAAATTTACTAAATTAGAAAGAGATATGGATCGTAGAAGAGAACTATTGGGAATAAAAGAGTCCAGACCAAAGATCATTAACTATGGTGTCTTAAATGGACTGTGGACCAAGCCTAAAGTCAAGTTTTCATATCGTCTGCTCGGCCATGATTTTAACCTGATTAGTCCCAGTCGTACCATCAATGGTACTGACTAATAGTAGAGGGTCTCCGACAACAAGGCCAGCCGAGTCGTCTTATTTGATAACCTCTCAGACTATCCGTAGGCCTAAGAACATTATCAACAATTTTTTATTATTTCGTAATTGTTTCGTACTCTGTTGCTAGAAAAAAACCTCCGCACCCTGGAAATTTTATTCATTTACGAGAAAGATTAGTCCACAAAACTAAGCAACAACGTGAACAACCATGTCAGATGAAAAATAAAATGCTTCTCCCATAGTAAACGCATGCAAACGCAGCTTTGTGTGAAAAAGCCATTTCTTTTGTCGTCTGCCAGTCTATATTCCTCGGAGAAAGTTGTTCAGTGTCATGGACTGAACGTTTTCGCAAAAGAATCGAGTTTTGCAGTAGTTACGATACGAGATTCACATTCCAATATTCAAGCATGCAAAAAGCAAAACATGTGAGTGCTTCTTTTTTAAATTACACTCACGTCATTGTATTGTTTCTGCCTTTAAAGATAATCGCAGGTACGAGCGGCAGACGGCGGCGGCGGCGCAGTCCCGGGGCTCTGACTGTCACAGCGAGAAATGCGACGCCATGCGAGGCCCATTTCACAGAATTCAGCCATCCAATCTTACCTATCATACGGCATTGTAGGTAACAGATGTTGTTGGCATTCACTACTACTATAATGCTCGCAATATGGTGGGTTCCGGCCATGCGTGGGCCATGATAGTTTTTTTATCTGGGCGGATTAATCGCTATATCTTCCAGAGTGGTAATATAGCGGGTGCGGACTTGTACTCATAGCATATAGTTAAGGCAACAACGAGGATCTTAAAGCTTTCTATTCAGCTAAGACCTTCGTTTCAACGTTGTATTTAGATACGTACATAATATTATTATTTTTTAGCCTATTTTGTGCGTGTGTTACATAAATATTTTTAATTTCAACTAGCCATGAATATGAACTTCCACCTTTCACCTCTACGATTTTTGCTAAAAATATGGCAAACCATTTGCGGGAATGCGGGAACCACCCTGTGGGACTCTTGATCTCTCATAGCCCATTGATACGATAGTCGCTCCGACATACATCTGATTGATGGACTAGTCATTGCACGAGCGAAATGATGGATTACCATTCCAACATGATACTTGCCATTTGGGTTCCGAGCAAGCTCATCAAATCTCTTTGACAGCAATAGGTGCTCAAAAGTGTTTGTGGTACTATCATATATTTTGATCGTTTTAAGATTTTTATAAAGTAAGTTTAAGCAAAAATGTTTCAATACACCTTGCTCGAAAATTGAACTTACGAAGACAGTAAACTGTGCGGTAAATGCATTTTACCGCGCCAGTGCAATTTTCATTACAATTTTTTTTTTATTACTACGGTCTTCTTAATTGTTATTCAGCCAGGATCATTTCAATACTAAAAAATAAATTTAATCTAACTAAATTGTATCGTAATGAACGTCCTGAATTCTGCGTTATCACAAGGAAAAGTAAGTCAAATCGGCTAATTGGCAGCGATAGAATGCCAGATCTAGATCATCATTAGTGTGTTAGTTATAGCGCTGGTGGCGGTAGCGATCCCTCAAGTCAGCAGCCGACATTACCGTAATGGCGGCTGGACTGCAGCCCTCTTTACTCCACAATGAAGAACATTTGCCCGCTGCTCATTTGTTATCATTACAGGTGTGCTCTGTTAATGAGACTAGTAGGCAGTTTCTTTTACCAAGGTCTTCTAGTTTCCACTTACTCTCTGTCCCTGCAGATGGTTCTACTAAGAGGTAATAATATTACTATCGTGTCTAAAAACATGAGCAAGAGTACCCCAATGTAGAAGAGTAATGTTTACAAAGTTTACTATAGATTGTTTTTGTTAAATTATTAAATTTTCGCTTTATTATTGTTAATTTAATACTAGTTTTTAAGCCCATTTAAAACTCACTGTAAAATCCTGTTGAAAACTGAATTGTGTGTGTAACACAGAAAAGATTAGCTTCTCTGCACTCAACTGACGCACCTAAGCAGTTGCGGTTGCGATGCGTAACCCGCGGAAAGAAAACGGCTTTCTTTACGAGCTATTCCGCTGAGCCAATATATCTCGGCGACAGAGCGCGCCATCATAAAATAAAACGAAAAATTCCGTCGCTGCCACCAGCCACCCTGCGCCTGCCCACCCCTGAGCTATGAAATCATAAGGGCGAGATTTTATTTTGGCCATCGAAACCGCACCCTCCACTCGCCGGTAATTAATAACATGAACGATCTGTAATTGGCAATAGCTTTGTTTTATTATATGAAGCTCTGCTCAGCCTGTTGGGGATGGGAGTGTGAATTTATATATGTGAATTAAAATGTAACCTGGACTTTTAAAATTAGGATTAGAGTTGGCCGTGAGGTCAAAAATGTAGACTATAATATTATTATTAATTTTTTTCATTTGTTTTATTTCACGGCTGACCGGTTTCCCAAGCGGTTTCCATACGAGTGCTGCGCACATCTTACAAAAGATTTCTGACGCGCGTCGCCTCGCGATCGTCTTTTGTTCCTCTGAGCATCTTACACCGGCGCGACGTCAGTCCAACCTTCAGCATAGCACTATTAGAAGCTCGCATTAGAAGGGACTTCAACATCAACATCAACGGCCCGTTACAGTCCACTGCTGGACTATGAGCCTCCTTCACTTAAGTGGAGGGTTTTGCCATAATCTCCACGCTTGGCAGGCGGGTTGGAGATCGCAGAATAAAAGGTTACTGTATCAGAGAGCGCTGCTGCCCGTTCCCTGTTCAATGTGTAGTCCCTAAGTCACCTCTTACGACACCCACGGGAAGAGTAGGGGTTGGTGACAAATGTACTCTACTCTGCCGTCACCACACGGTTTCACATTGATGTAAAATCTCCTTGCTTACGGAGCGCAGCGAAGGAGGTCTAATAACTTTAGGTTCGTTGTTCGTTCTTTCGAACAGGCTAAGGTCAATGACCATGCTGCCTTGTCTTTAGTCATAAATCTTTGCTTAAGTGAAAATCCAAGGTATACGATAATCGCTTTAGGGCTTCACATTCACATGATCAGCAAATAATGTCAATACATTGAGACAGACGTAATTCACAAAGAGCAAGTTGGTAAACATACATTTTTATTTATATCTAAAAGTACATTTTACAAGTAAATTATAAATATATTTGGATAATTTAATTTAACGTAAAAATTAAAATCAAAATTCCAACTAGCAACGTTAATAATGCGCCAACTACTATCATTACCTTGAAATTATGTCGCCACAGTCTCCTCCTGACCGAGGCGCTGTGCTGCTGAAATGCTCCAGTTTGTTCCTCGAGGGTCTGTGCTTCTTCGTTCAAGAGCTCCAACCTCGCCTCTCTCACGTAAAGAACACTTAAGTTATTGTTCATAATCGCGACAGCTTCCTCCACTAGCTGTTTTGATTCATCGAAGTTGTCATGGTCAGTTTCGCCGCTGTCCAATATTAATGTTGCTGTCCTATAGAATAATAATATAAGTATTAGTAAAATGGCCGAAAAATGTATGTATATGTCGAGTTCCACCCAAGGGTTTGCGTTTTGGTGGTTTTCTATAAATCAAAAATATTAAAGTATTAGTATTTTAAAACTGAATATCTATCAGGTGTGGTTTGGTAAGAAGATGCATGCATAAACCATGTTCAAATAAGACAATTAAAAATTATTAAAAAAGAAGATGATGATGATGGTGGTGGTTAGATGGCTATAAATTATAATGTAATGTATTAATATAACCAGTAAAAACCATCATTTACAAGGTTAAAGAGTTTGGTTTTCAAGCAAGTAAGAATTGGATTTAAAAATAGTAAAACAAAAGATACTGGTAGATAAAACTCATAAAATACTCACTCTGACATTATAAATTGTGTTCCACAATCAACATGTTCTAAACTACTCAAAACAATCTTAGTACTTCAAAGCACCACCGGCTATAATGGAAACATAACCCACTAATTGGGTCAATATTGATCAAAAATCGAATGTTGCTGTTGTTGTAAAGAAAGAACGCACATGTAGCACACCTAACACACCAACCTAAACCACAACTGGGAAATAAAACAATTAAACTTATTGCGTGCTACATGCGTTATCGACTCCCCAGCTAGGTAATAAGTAGTTTTCCTGCTTTTGATATAGGAATAATTATGTAGTTTGGTAGAAGTAGAACATAAAAACTGTTATTGTTTGCAGAACAAAAAAACGGAACCTCTAGGAATGGGCATATGGAGTGCACTTATTATGTCGTGCTCTCGGGGCTCGAGGCTCGTACGAACGACAAATGCTTGACAAAATACTCTGCCAATTGTGTCGGAGTACCGCCCTCAATTGTTCCACATGAAAAATGGCCATTCGGATTGTTCGCGAACAAATGCCTACCGTACAAAGTCATTACGCTTTGTTTTAGGAGTAAGCTAAGTATGACAAAAAATTCGTGGTTGATGGTAATTTTTGCTTCCGCTTTCTTGAATAGGCTACTAATGTGTTATAAAGTGCGGCCGAATATTTTGGAGTGAAAATGTCATGTGCTTGAAACACAAAAAGAAATGAATTTATTTATACAAAAATAATAGCTTTAGAACGTGCAGTATATTTTTTTAAATGTGAAATATTAAGTCTTAAAATATTAGAAATAATTCGAATTTCCTAAAACGGATTTTGTGTTAAGATGAAAATCTTCGATGGAAATCATAACAGTCGGAATTTTACTGCTGTCGTCGGATTGGGGCAGGAAGGCGCGCGAATGCCAAAGATTGTTTCAGTGCTTGCAAGATTGAGCCGATAATAACAATGTCGTCACTTCCTCAATCTGACTTCTTCAATATTGCTTCCGATCCGATACGCTATGAAAATTTATCTGTCTGGAATTTTTATGCCTATGATAGATTTATGGAGGAGGGAAATATTTGAATAAAAGAACCTTCTCGAAAATATTTCTACATTGCTGTTATGTTTACTCGCAGTTTTGAGCCTAAAAATAAAACTTATGATGATCGAAAGATTTACTTTTATTCTGTATATTTATATATTCGATTAAAATCATTTTTTCTGTATATAAAGGTTTTGTAATAAGTAAATACATAAATTAATATAGTGACCAATTTCATATTTATTAAATAATACTATGTATGAATAAGCTATAATAATTACAAGGAACCGTCAACACACAATACATATCTACGTTATCCAATTAAAATTTTACTTACTATAGTACCGAACACAACACCTTTGCCTGCGGCTCATCGTCATATTAAACTTGGCGAAGGGCTGACTGGTCATTAATTAATTAATTAGGCCCTTGTGACGTTCCCCGAAGAGCCATTACTTAATTATCATTGCTCGTGTGCGGATTTTGGAATGCATTTAAAATTTTCACCGGAGACTGATTACAATCTACATACTATCAATTCACTGTAAAAAAAAATACTAGATCTATCAAAAGTTAAATAAACGGTTGGAAATAGTGCGGGTATAACGATCTGATATCATTTTATAGTATTTTATTCTTGTCGTGGGTACCTAATAACAAAAAGCAAAATACTAGATTGTTTTAGTCGAAGGAAGGTTTTAATAATCAGCTATATATATTTTTTATTTTTTTTGTAATATTTAAGTTCTGTTTTTAGCCTGAGATACAGGATTTTCCTAGTTCAGGCTCGTGTTGTTATTTCCCTTTGTATTTAATTAGTCTGTAGTAGTTTTATTGTACATTTTACTCAATAAATTTATTCTTTGTTCTTATTCTTATTTAGGTAGAGTTATGAATTTAAATTATTTGTTTAAAAAAAATAAGAGCGCAAAGAGCGAAATATCTCTATCATTGATCGTGTGCCGAACGTGAAATTCAATGAAAGACGGTCAAAAACGGAGATAAAATAAGTTACTCCAATAATACCCATTGACCTGCCCCATTGACGGGGATTTTTAGTTGCAGATGAGTTGGCACATGGCTAGACGGGATGAGAACCGGCGAAACAAAGCAATCACATAGTGGTGGTCAAGAGGAACAACAAAGCCAATGGGTAGATCGCCAGCTCGATAGTCCGAGGATGTTGCCAAACTGGGAGGATCAGGCTGGACCGTGAGAAATAGCACAGCAAAGAAGAGGCCTACTCTCTACAGTGGGTAGATGTAGGCTGAAAATGGTGATGATGATCGATTACTCAGTTTGTTTTATACAATAGGGGAACGGACTACTTTATTTTATTTTATTCGATAGCAGAAACTTCTTAGTTTCTGCTATCGAACACTAAAAAATATTTTGCTCTATCTTTAAAATTGACCGAGTTATAAAGGTTTGAAATTCAAGATTAGACAGAGAGGCACATACCCACTTATAACATCATTTGTTAGTAACGCCATATAATCTCCATACAAAAAATCGTTTTTGACCGATTCTGTTTTTTTTTTCGCGAATCGTCTGCTACTAATCTATATTTTAAAAATAATTCATAAAATATGATAAATTTAGGAACAGTCCAATCCCCTATTATATCATCAATCAGCGTCAATAGCACGCACAGAAGACGAAGCGGTAGCGGTAAGTTCTATCCAAGTCTCATTCGGATTTTGCTACAGTTTGAACTTTGGTAAAAAGAGCGTCGGTAGTGTAGTGGCTAGGGCCGCTGTCTTTCGTTCGGAAGACGCAGGTTCGGTCCCCACCACCCGTACCAATATGTTTTTAAATTTTGAATTTATATGTACGTTTATCCGACGCTCTTACGAAGAAGGAAAACATTGCGATGAAACCAGCATACTCCTACGAAGTATTTTTAAGATTGTGTGTGAAATCGACCAAACCGCACTAGGCCAGCGTGGTCGACTGAGGCCTAACGCCTATGTACCTCTATATGAGCTGTTGATATGATGAACTTAGGTATGAATGATAACGAGTTTTGACCATTTACGACTTAGGTTTACGAGTAAGTTTTTTTTTTCGGTAATCTCCGGTATAATTTTTGACCTTTCTTCACGTTATATTTTCCTCGCTGCGAAAGGAGGGGCATTATTCACGGCAGACTTTACTAATGCATTTTATGGTGGCGGTGTAATATTTACGAGGCCCAGGTGAACGAGAAACAGAGGTAAGCACCTCAACGGGCCTATTTTAATATTAGTTCCAACAGCAAAAAATATCACCTAAAATTATGCGAAAGCACTCTGGAGAAGTCTAGATTAAAGTAGAAAAAAAATCATTACCACTGACAAAAAATCTACAAAAAATAATTTAAGTAGTTTTTACCGTTGCGGTTTTACCCAAACGAATATCTAATTTACAAACAACAGTAAGTGAGTAAAAACGTTTTACTGTACAAAAAAGAGACATTATTACAATTATCCTTTCGTCTGTGAAAAATTCGTCCCACGGATAAAGTTTTTTTTTCCGTATCTGTGTCATGACAGTCCCACTGTCAACGCCAGTAGCCGATCTCGCGCGCTTATAGCAACGGTTTTGTTGTATTTATCCCTTTCTAACTTACACAAACATGATCATCAAGAACAAAGCTAGCCATTGAATCGCATATTCCCGCGCGTTTGAACTTTAGGAGTCATTTTAGATGTGTAGCAAAAATTGTTCACCAAATTTTAGAAACAAGGTTTTGTTAATAAAATATAATGGTGATGAATGATGTTTTATTTTTATTACTTGATAAAACAAAAAAAGGGATAAAAAAAAACAAAATAAAAGGTTAGTTTAGTGTCTTATTTTTATTTTATTCTCAAAATACATAGTTTCTAGGGTACCCCATAATAAAAGTCTTGATATTACTGTAATTATATACCTATTTTGCAACAATTTACTAAATTATAGAAGCAGTAGGTAATGTATTCACATAATAATGACGGGAATAAACAGATTTCTTTGTAAAATTGGAGAAATTCGTCATTTTAATGAAATACTGCCCTTCACCTGTGTTTCTCCGTGAGCTGGATACACACATCCGCCATATTGGGAAAAACGATGCCACACAGATGAAAGGTTAAAAGACAGAACAAATTATAAGTGAACAAAGGTGGCCGGGTCGTATCGCTTGTAGTGATCTCTACCAGACAATCTTTGGGTAGAGGTCACCTACTTATATATGTAAATTACTGAAGCAGTACACAGTACATGAGCATAATCAGGAGTTAAATAATAATAAATTAAAATACCTATGTACTGCGAATTATCGACAATATTATGTAACATACAAATTAAACTATTCCTTTCGATTTTTTCCTCTTTTTTTGTTGATGACTGCTGATAAAAAATGCTTTAAATTTTGAATTTCATATCATAGTTGGTAAAGGATTAAAAAAATATATTTTTTCAACAAATCCTTCGCTGACACAAACGTTTTTTTAAGCGCTCTAATAGCTTGTTATCTTTCTTTCGGCACCCAAGACTTAAGGAGCCGTTCTATAATCCGTAGTATTAAGAGTTATGCGTGGCTTGGGATTGGCGACGTGTTTACCCCCGTACCCGCTATTTTCTGGGCTGAGTCGCGTCGTCTCCGTTGGGGATACGCTCTGAAAAAAACCTCCATAAATATTTCTTACAGTATTTGTATCTTCCTCGGAGTATCGTTAGCACAGTGTTCCCTTTTTGTTAGAGATCCAACGGGCAGATGCGACCTGCTTATCTGTAGGTACATACTATTATGCAAACAGTTTTCAGTCTACATAAAAGTATCTGTAACGAGTATGATAATAAGCTTAAACAAAACGTTTAAATGGAAATTTCCTCTGTACAGCCTATCAACAAAATACACGCTTGATTTAAGTTGCTATATTAATGTACAAAAATGGTTATATTATTTTAGACGGTTAAACATATTAAAGAACTTAAATAAAATTCCAAATATCGTTTTATATATTCTTGCCAAAGGCAATTAATAAATAATGAAATTTTTAACAGCCGTTTTGTTTAAATTTTAGGCACACTAAATTCGAGTGTTTTTGATGAAAACATGATCAATTAAATATTGAAATAAACTAAGACAATCTAAGTACTACTTCGGTCTCGAAAAATTAAGTCGAATACTTAACGTAAAAAGGACTGGTTTAAAATTTATACACCAGAATCATTATATTATTATTATTTGTTTCTTATTATTTTAGTATGTGTTCTTTCCAGGGTCTCATACAGGTTGATTGACGCGCAGGCGCAGGACAGACGAACAAAAGCACTTTAATATGTTTGTTCGCTCAACGTCATTACAGTTTATCGCTACTTTGGCTCGGGCCCGAATAAATGGCCGCTATCAAACAGCGATTACACAAACTGTTCACAACCTCATAAAAAGACAAACATTGCGAAATCTCTGGTGTCAAAGAAAAATAAATCTGAAATAAAATTTAACTGCTCCGGCGATCGCTTTTTGAAAATAATGTTGAGAGGTCCCAATAAAACAGCGCGTTTAATAAAATTATCCAATTGGTCATAAAGTTTGCTTTTGATGAGAATTAGACTGAAGAAAACGATATAAAAATTAGTTTTATTATTAATATTACATGACTAAATAATTAATAACATGATATTATCATCATCATCTTCAACAGCTTAAGTATATTACCTATATTCTTAGTAATAAATAATAATATTTTATTAATATTAAAATAAAACGCAAGAGTGTGTTTCTTAGTTTCTACACGTTTACAGAAATGGGCTGTGGACAAAATCTTATTCCCGAGTTAAAAAATAAATAACTTAGACCTATTTAGAAAGTCAGAACTCTGCATAAGAACCTGACCTATACTTGACCGGTTTTCACATCACATAAGTATTTCGAAGGTATTGAAATTCGAGCTTAATTGACAATTTACGCCGTTCGCGTTTATGCGCTCGACGAAACATCTGGCCCCTGATTGCTCGCGTTTTTATGCGCACTTACAACTCAGACGTAGCGCCAAAGGTAACTAAATAATGCAATCACAATGCGGGCATTTATTGCCCTTATAATTTATATTTAAAGTCCAGACTGAAAACGGAAGAAGTTACGATGGGGAAAGTATTATATTTTATTTTATTTATGCCTTTGTTTGCACAAACTGAAACAAAACAACCCAATTACGTGGAGTTTCAGTGCCTTCCCGTAGAGGCCAGGGAAGTGGTTCAGTACTTGCTCATATAGCTAAGCTTAATTGTTCAAATTAAACTAACTTTCCGCTTGTTGAAGTCACGTGTTTTTTTATGAGTATTTCCCATGAGAGCGAGCCATAACAGGCACCGCAGCAAATTCCTAAATAAATAACACTTATGTACTTCATCAATGTTAATCCTAATCGGCAAAATCGTGAAAATTTACCAATAAACAAGCCCAATTATTATCATAACTTTTTAATTAGTGTGCATTACCAATGCATATTTTTTATTTGAAGTAGATATTAACTTACAAGTGTCAATGACAAAAATTCAGGGTAGGCTCGAACCCTTCGGTGGGGACGTGTATGGGCTGTTGATGAACAACACAAATATCAGCGTAACTTCACACAAAAAAAATAACTTTGACTTTATCTATGTAATTTAACTGTGCGGTTATAATACGTAAAGATACGTTATAAATTTTGTAAATAATATTTAAATGGCATTGTGTAGCATCTGAAAAACTGTCTTCAAGAAACTTGGTTTGAACCACGGAGACTTGAAATAGAATATAATGACTATTGATAACTTAATAATTTATTTTTCTACATAGTCTCCGAGTCTCTCTACACACCGAGTCCAGCGCTTTTCCAAGGTATCAATCCCTTTAAAAAAAAAGTTTTGTCTTGGTCCTGCAAACAGCTCTCCACGGCATCCATCACCTCGTTATCGTCTTCGTACCTGTTTCCTCTTAAGTATTCTTTCAATTTGGGGAACAGATAAAAATCGCTTGGCGCCGGATCTGGTGAATAAGGGGTGGTCAACCAATTCGAAGCCAGCTTGCTGAATGGCAGCCATCGCAACTGCCGACCTGTGCGCGGGTGCGTTGTCGTGATGAAACAGCACGCCCCTTCGAAGTTTCCCTCTCCTTTTCTCTTTGATGGCATTCCTCAACTTAGGAATTAAAGCTGCATAATATTTGCCTGTAATAGTGGTTCCACGCTCCAGATAATCAATCAACAATATCCCCTCTGAGTCCCAAAATATTGAGGCCATAACCTTGCCAGCCGATGCCACGGCACGAAACTTCTTCGGGGTCGGTGATGATGGCCGTTTCCATTGCGAAGATTGCTGTTTTGTCTCAGGATCAAAATGATGGACCCATGTTTCGTCCATTGTTACGAAACGAGACAAAAAGTTCTCAGAATCTTCTTGAAACTTGTCCAACAATATCTTCGAAATGTCAAGTCGATTTTGTTTCTGACTGTCGGTTAACATTCTCGGCACCCATCTTGCGGAAACTTTTCTCATATTCAAAGATTGTTTCAATATGGATTAAATATTTCCATATGAAATGCCCTTTTCTTGAATTAAGTATCGGATGGTAACCCTTCGATCGCTCAATACAATTTTCTCGACTTTCGCAACATTTTCTTGGGTGACTGACGTCAATGGATGGTGGCTTAACATACGCAATAGAAGAAATGTACACACGCTCACTTTGTTATACAACATACTTCACAATGCCTGGTCTCCAGAATATCTCCGTGAGCGATTCGAATTTAAAAAGTTTGTCGGAGGTGTACCCCGCAAGAATTACAATAAATCCCTTACTACCCCTCAAAGTCACACGGAATTGTATGCGCAGTCTTATACTTGCACAGCAACAAAATTATGGAATAGCTTACCGGTTGAGATTAGGGAGGCTCCGTCAATCGATGTCTTCAAATCGCGTGTATCCGAACACTTTTTACAAATGCAGTGTGGTGTGAATGACTGATTTTTATTATATTTAATATTTATGTATTATTATTATTATTATTATTTATGTAGTACTTTTATATATTATGTACCTAAGGTACCTTTATGTTTATTCTTTTATATTTGCATGTATATTTACGTATTAGTAAGTTTATCAATTGTCTGATTAATGTAGTAGTTCAAGTTGAACGCTGTTTTAGCGGCACTACCCTCAACCTGCTCTTAACCACCAAAGGTTAGCTGGTAGAAAATGCTATATAGCATTAAGTTCGCCTTTGTACACCCCTTTTTGGTGCAATAAAGTATATATCAATCAATCAATCAATCAATCAATGGACGGCCGCAACAATGTTCGTCTTCCGTGCTCGTTCTCCCTACTCGAAATTGAGAAGCCCACCTTGCGACAGTAGAATACGGCAGAGCAGACTCTCCTAATGTTGCCTCCAAATCGCAATGAATCTCTTGAGTCGTTAACTTTTTTAAACAGAGGTATTTAATAACGGCTCGCACTTCGTTTTTCTCCATTTTCGAGAACACGTTCCGACACGAAGCACACAAATGACTACATTTAGAAAAAAACAAAAGAGAATCGAAGATTTTTTTCTTTTTTAATATTACAAATATGTATCTGAGCTATGCCTGCCAGTATTTTTTTTTCTTACCAAGGAGTATGTCGTTCTCACTACTTTTTGATCCCTCCTCGTAAATAGCTTCCCACCATATTATGACTGACCGGCCAACAGCAATAATTGTACGTATTAATGTCAGCTTTCTATACACGCTGTATAGAAACGAGTGACGTATCTATAAAACCGTACTTACGATACTACGTAACCTTACGGCACGTGTGCATACTAAATGAATTTACACGTCGCATATTTTTCCTAATCAAACATCCAAGCTTTCAAATCAGGATCGATCGAGTTTATTAAAACCCCATGAGGGCCCTTGATTTATGTGGCTCGAAACTCGTATCAGAGGTATGCTTTCATTTGAATGGATAAAGTAATCAACATCAGAGATATAGGATCTTTGGAAGCTGCGAGACCCAGATTGTAATCTTCATACTTGTAATGGCACCTTAGCCTACCCCATTAGCTGATTAGCTATCTTTCTAAAAGCTCTCGTGTTCAGATTATTATTGGTAGACGTACTTTTGCTTTCTTATTATACTTAGTTGTACGTACGTACAGATATCCCAATTGGCATGATTTCCCGAAATGATTATTTTCATGTTATATTTTCATCAAAGGCACATCACATAACGCTGAGTCCACACTTGTATCGTATGTCCGATATTTTTTCTGACGTCATCGTCGCCACTTGCACTGAAAAAATGCGTCTGTCCCCACTTTAGTTTAGTTATGACATTGAAGGCCGAGTCACATGACTGTTCGAAAAACAGAACGATTCTGTCTCAGATGAACAAAAGACGATCGCTATAGCGCGAGGCGACGCACACTGTAAGAAATTCGCATTCTAACGGGATTTAATTCAAAATTCGAATATTGTTTTATCTAATATTTATTGGTGTCTATTTATTCCAGAGCTACCACTAAAAACGACGGCATATTTTCTTTTGTTGTGGGTAGGTCAACATAAATATTAGAAATGTTTATATCGGCAGCAATACTGAGTCACACTCATTACACGTTTTGCGGCGTTAATTTGTTTGCGAATTACGATTACGATTACGAAGTGATTATAAAGTTGATAGTGTTATTAACTGTATTTATTATAGTGTTTGTGTATAATACGTAAGTACATATACATTTTATCCGATTTATAATAGGTAATATATGTTAAAATCAACCATATCTATTAGGGCACGAAATTGACTTTGATTTATTTACGTTGTAAATTCATTGGACCCGAAAACAACTTATATAGCAATATATAGTAAAGTGAATACCATCCTAATAAAGCTGATAGTCATAACTAACAGATGCAATTCACAAATTTTGCGCATTTTTGCGCCACCCACACACATTTTTTTTATTTTCAGCATGGCTGTCGAAATAACGAAATTGCAAATTTTCGAAATTTGGTCTTCTAACAGAGGAAGTAATGTTTGGATGAAGTTTTTTCATTTGTTATGAATAATTATCCTCGTGTATATTTTTCTGAATGTTCTAAAAATAAAATCAAGGCTTTGTTGAGAGCACTCTGCCAACAAATTGAAGTAAAATGGACAAAATGTCATCGTCATCGTGACCGTTTTTTAGAAAATAATATGAATTGGTTAACAACTAATATCACTTTGCCTGAAAGTGTTTTACAAGAAATTCCATCATCTAGTTCAGTTACTCCAGGAAGACCAGCAAAAACTTTTCAAGACTGTTGTGATATAACTCAAAAACGAAAAATCCAAAAGCTTTTGGAGACGACCAGTCCTGAAGAAATTGTAGTAGCTAATGTATGCAACTTACGCAAAGCTGGTAAACGAGATTCTGCAGCCATTGTAAAGGAATTATCCTCCGAGTCCGGTAGTAGTGGGACAGCAATCAAACAGGCTCGTAAACGTCTAACTAGTGATTCTGCATCTCTATCTGCAGATGAAGCTCTGGGCATGATGATAGATGCTAAATTATCTACGCATCAATACAATATAATTCGTGATAAGGTGAATAAACTGGCTAAAAACTTATTACCTTCCTATGACCAAATACTGGAAGCAAAAAAACAGTGTTATCCATTGGAGAAAACTGTTACAGAAACATTTGCAGAATGCAATCTTCAATCTTTAGTGGATCATACCATCAAACGTATGTGTTTAACCCAAAGAGATGTGTTAAATTCCATTGAAATTTTAAAAGTTGGAGTAAAGGAGCTAACGTTTCTGATTAAGTGGGGTTGTGATGGAGCTCAACAGCAGAGATATAAACAGAAGTTCACATCTGAAAATCAGTTTGACGAAAATCTCTTCTGCATTTCGATGGTACCTATTCAAATGGCTTTGAAAACCGAAAATGAGAATATGGTTGTATGGCAAAACCCTGCCCCCTCGTCTCCACGTTTCTGTAGACCTATTAAACTTAATTTTGCTAGGGAAACTACAGAATTAACAAAACAAGAGGTTAAGTCGATACAACGTCAAATAGAAACATTATCACCTGTTGAAGTTCAAATAGATGACGTTCTTATTTTTGTGAAACCAGTATTCATGCTTACCATGATTGATGGCAAAATTTGCACTGCCTTATCGACAGTGTCGTGTTCCTCGCAAACTTGCTATATATGTGGAGCAAAGCCCTCCGAAATGAACAAACCTGATGTTATTTTAAAGAAACCACTCGATGTAAGTGCATTGAGTTTTGGACTTTCTCCACTAAATTCGTGGATAAGATTCATGGAGTGCATACTGCATATTGCATATAGACTGGACATAAAAGTCTGGCAAGTTAGAGGAGATCAAAATAAAAATTTTGTCAAGTGCAGGAAGGAGCAAATTCAAAGAAGATTCCGAAATGAAATTGGTTTATTGGTGGATATGCCTAATCAGCAATCTGGCAACACCAATGACGGCAACACTGCCAGACGATTTTTTCGAGATACCTCAAAAACAGCTGAGATAACTGGCGTGAATTCAGAACTGTTTCATCGATTTCATATAATATTAGAAACTCTGGGATGTGGATTTTCAATTGACTTAAATGCCTTTGATTGCTTTGTAAAAGATACCAGGGAACTGTATCTCAAGGAATATTATTGGTACAATATGCCTATCAGTGTTCACAAAGTTCATTTTCATGGTACAGATGTGATATCATCATGCATAGTACCAATTGGCCAGTTATCAGAAGAAGCTCAAGAGGCGCGGAACAAAGACAATCGTTACTACAGAGAATTCTTCACAAGAAAAACTTCGCGGGTGGATACAAATACAGATCTCTTAAATAGATTATTAATCTCATCTGACCCCTATTTAGCAGCATTAAGGAGCATACCTCGCAAAAATATAAGTAAATTGGAGCCAGAAGTTTTGGCAATGCTTTTCCTGCCCACGACAAACTCGTAATATGCCTATTTTTAGTATTTTTCACTTTTTAAAGCACAAAAATAAACCAAAATGGTTTTATTAAACTATAATAACACTTTTATAGCTTATTTCAATCAAATTAGTAGGTTCCGTATCATCAGGAATTAAATCCCGCT
Organism: Carpatolechia fugitivella; assembly: GCA_951230895.1. Classification (NCBI taxonomy): domain Eukaryota; kingdom Metazoa; phylum Arthropoda; class Insecta; order Lepidoptera; family Gelechiidae; genus Carpatolechia; species Carpatolechia fugitivella. The sequence continues at coordinate 10,000,685 of OX579653.1, read as the reverse complement.
AGAATGCGATTTTCTTACAGTGTGCGACGACGGGCGTCTGAAATCTTTGGATTCTGTGATTCTGTAGCCTACAGAAATAATGAGACATGTCAGATCAGAAGTCATTGGCGGTTCAATTGGTATCAACAGGTATCAACCAAACAACGCACTTAATAAATTGCAAAAAAAAATGAACCGCTGAAGTCTGTCGTGATAATGGTAAATGATTACGGTAAAATGGTTAAAGTTTCAATCCTAATATTGATTACACACGTGAATTAGATATACCTACAGACTTTTCACCTCATTTAAAAAAACATCGTACAAATATCGAAGTTCACGTAAAAGCCCGATGTGAAGTTTCCAAATAATGTTTGTGTGAAAGCGAAACCGTGTCGTATGGTCCCTTTGGGATTTTAAGTAACCGCGTCCTGAGGGTCATCTGAAGGGTTTGACCATACGACAAGCCTTTCGAATTTAACGGTGTCCGCGCCTGAAATTAATGGATTTAAGACAGGAGTAACGCACTTAAGAAGTATGCGAATTTTATTTATTTAAAAAGAGCGTAGCAGGCGTAGCAGTGTCCAGTTTTGATGCCTCTGTCTGTAATTTAAATAAACAATTTAGAGACCGACGACCCTTCGCCTCATTATAAAACAATTGAAAGTTAAAATAGTACATTGTTATACGAGGGGTGAAAGTAACTTATTTAGCGCCGAGACGGGGTTTGGGGCCTGAGCGTAGCGAGGGTCCTAATAGTTTGAGGCACTAAATAAGTCTTTAACCAGAGGTAAACACTGTGCTTTTCATTACGAATACAAGGAAAGTAAAAATAAAAACACGAATTAGCTAAAGAAAAAGTGAGTGACTTCCATATCTGAATCAGATGAACTCATTGTAAACAAAACCCTACAACTCGAGAAACAAATGATAATCGGATTGTTGCTTTCCCGCCTATTTTTTATTTTTTGATGTGGCCGTGCCGGCCTGCTTTTGTGCCATTATTTTTAATTTCCATCATTGAAAAATGTTAAATATTTTGCCCAAATCTATTTTATTTTAAAGAAATAGTTGAAAGTTAATTATAGTAAAGTCATTTAAAAAATACATATTCTTTAATTAATACTTAACTTTATGTTATTTCAATTTAACATTGCGCTGTAATTGAGTGGCTGTATAGAAAGATGGAACATAGTTCAATAGAAATGTAAAATTAGAACCAGTTTTTTTTTTATAATTTGCCAGAATGAATGAAAATGAATGAATGAATGACAGCTGTCAGTTGAAAGTGAATCTCCCTCTGGGCTGAAAAGTATTACTTTCAATCGGCTACGGCAACTTCCGAACTACTTTTAGAGTATGAGTAATGAAAAATAATAATTTAAAATTAAGAACATGACTGCACTGCCAGAAAAATTATAGCTAGGGTCACTCGGGCTGATGTAAGAATTGTAACGATACCCCATAGATCCAAATCTGTTTAAGCATTTAGAAGGTATGGTGGAATAAAGAAACTCACATACATGTACCCTGAACACAATACACTCCTGTTTTTGGGCAGTCGTGTAAAAATAAAGTACGTTTACTGACGTGCTTAGAGTTCGTTTCAGTTGCGTTCAAATAATGTTCTCTAAGGTGCATTTGAAACTCATATCAGCAGACGAGTTTCATCATAGTCCCGGGCCTAATACCTGAATTACAGGGGCTCATTTTCGCATAATTAACTGTCCGAACAGGCACATGGAGTGTATTACGGCGGGTTGCATGAGTATTTGCGTTCGCGTTCGAATTCCCGAAGCATTCGGAGCGCTTCACCTGCCCTAGTTTATAACCTATTCAGCAAGCTCGCACAAATAAAATTGTATAATGCATAGGCGATGGCGAGTTTGATTTACGAGGGCCCGGCGCTGGTCACGTGCTGAATAACTAACGCACGGCTATTCAGATGCCGCACTCTCCACCCGCGCAGGACTTCCACAGTTTGTACATTTTGCGTTCGCGTCAAATTGAGTTGACTGTTGGTTCTAATTGAATGAATGTTTAGGACCACAGATATAAAAATGTAGTTTAGAACCTAAGTCTAAGACTTACCTATAGATTACTACTGCATTGTTTCTTGGTTATAATCAAATGAATGAATATACTTGCACACACAGTAAAAATACAGAAGACATAAAATAAAAATAAGAACAAAGAAAAGTGTACAGTTAGGCGGCTTTATTGTTACATAGCCATTTCTTCCGGGCAACCTAGAAAAACCAATGAAATGATTTTGATAAATATGTCGTCTAATATTTCCATTATGTTAGAACATAATCTGAAAGATTGTTGCGTTCATTCGATATACTCTTACCATATACGTGTATAAAAAATGTTTATGGTTATAACCAAATTTCTGTTTAATGAGCGTATAGTGCGCGTTAGTTCCCAGGGTCTTCATCACGGCGCGCGGCGGTGCAGAAAATTCACTCCTACCCTCGTCCACCCCCCGCCAGGCGGCTGTCTCGACTCAGTCCATACCGCCGCATCTGCTGGCAACACTAACCCTTTTAATAAGTAATATCATTACGTTACACGACTTAATTTTTTAAATTATAGAAGACTTGATTAACGTCACTGAAGTTTTTTTCAAGATCCTTAGAAAGTACAAATATGAATTAAAATAAAATTATTTAAGACTCTATTTATAGTCAAAAACAATGATATCATACTGCTATGCAAGCTTACTAATTTGTATTATTATTTCCACCTTGTGAATATTTTTTACCTCCACTTTTGTTTCTAAATAAAGGTGTCAGTAAAGAGCGTAGAGATATAGAGTACTCGTAGCACCATAATGCGTAGCACCGTGCTACGCTAGCTACGCCGTAGCATTCTCGTAATTAAAATATTTAAAACAAATCCTGTAGTGGCCTGTATATTTAAATCTTAATGGAAATAATTTGGTTCTCGGAAAATATATGGTTTATAAAAAAATAGTACATTGTTATACGAGGGGTGAAAGTAACTTATTTAGCGCCGAGACGGGGTTTGGGGCCTGAGCGTAGCGAGGGCCCTAATAGTTCGAGGCACTAAATAAGTCTTTAAACAGAGGTAAACACTGTGCTTTTCATTACGAATACTAGGAAAGTAAAAATAAAAACACGAATTAGCTATAGAAAAAATGACTGACTTCCATATCTGAATCAGATGAACTCATTGTAAAGTGTAAACAAAACCCTACAACTCGAGAAACAAATGATAATCGGATTGTTGCTTTCCCGCCTATTTTTTATTTTTTGCTGTGGCCGTGCCGGCCAGCTTTTGAGCCATTATTTCTAATTTCCACCATGAAAAATGTTAAATATTTTGCCCAAATCTATTTTATTTTAAAGAAATAGTTGAAAGTTAATTATAATAAAGTCATTTAAAAATATATATTCTTTAATTAATACTTAACTTTATGTTATTTCAATTTAACATTGCGCTGTAATTGAGTGGCTGTATAGAAAGATAGAACATAGTCCAATAGAAATGTGAAATTAGAACCAGTTTTTTTTTTAATAATTTGCCAGAATGAATGAATTACAGCTGTCAGTTGAAAGTGATTCTCCCTCCGGGCTGAAAAGTATTGCCTTCAATCCGCTCCTCAGGCAACTTCCGAACTACTTTCAGAGTATGAGTAATGAAAAGTAATGAAAATTATGACAATGGCCTCGATTCGGGAAGTCATCTTCTAATTCTAATTTTAAAATCCAGCTATCTTTTTCGTTTTTATGACCAATGAAAGAATGGTGATGAATTCAGACGAACGAATTATATTATTTTGAATGAATGATATCCTAAAATGAGGGCATAGCTGTCAGATTAAGAGATTTCTAAGTCGGTTGTTTTACGTGCTCTCTAAAATTGTGCAATCAACGCGTCTATAAGGTTCAAATTCGATATTTGACAGCTCTAATATTAGGATGGCCATCTCCCTTTTTAATCTTTAAAAGATGAAAAGGACTGACGATCCAAAATTAAGGATCAGAGCGTGACTGTGTGAATCGTGATCAATGTTTCTCAAAATATCTTAGTATTTCTCATAAAATATTACTACAATACTTACTTACTATGCGGATTTTATTTATCAATTTCTCAATTTTACTTTTTTAATTTAGCAATTATTTTTTCTAATGTGTATAGGTACATTAGACACAACACAACGAAAAGCCATAAAGTGATTTATGCATATACACTATGAAACAATTCAAGAATTATTAATATTATTATTTTAGAAGTCCTAAAAATTTGCCAATCAGTTATATAATCCCTACTCCCCTACTAATATTATAAATGCGAAAGTCTCGTAACTCTGTCTGTCTGTCTGTTACCATGAAACTTTGACGCCTAAACCACTGAACCGATTTTGATGAAATTTAGTACAGAGATAGACTAGAGCTTGGGAAAGGACATAGGCTTTCTTTTATCGCAAAAGAAAGGCTTGGAGGGGTTAAAATGGGGGATGAAATTTTGTATGGAAGTTCGTCACTATCGAAGATGACACCATGAAACTTTGTATTTAGGCACTTGATAAGAAATAAATAATATATACTTGTTGTAGCGTTTTTTAAATTTTGACCTGTGTGGGGATGTAATATTATAAATGTGAAATATATTTGGATGTTTAGTTCCGCTTTCACGTCTTAACTACTGAACGAATTGGGAAGAAATTGGGAATAGAGATAGTTTATCCAGGGTATTAACACGTAGGATACTTTTAACGGGAAAAAGTCTTATTCCCACGGGAAAATCTTATACAACGCGAGCGTTGCCGCGGGCGGACCGCAAGTTTATCATAAATAAGATAAATCATAATTTTAATGAAATGGGAAACATAATGGTGGCAATTATTGCGGTGGTAGGCTAGCATTGTTGACGACTGTACCACCCCCGCTCCCCGCACACCACCCCGCTGCTGGAATTACCTGGCATTACCCCCGAAAATATGCCCAGCAAATAGCCCCATTTGTTCAAGTACCAACGATAATAAGTCGTAATTATGATTACTCAAATTTCAGACAATTTCGTCGGTCGCCTTACTGATGGTAGCTCTATATTTTGAACTCCCCATTTTATACTCAACAATAATCATTTAAATATCACCTTTAAAACCCCGGAAAGAAAAGAATCATTTACACAAACCCACAAATCTGCACTAATCAGGGGGAAGGAAAATTGGGCTAAGCATACTCGTATTTCAGGAGAAAAATAAAAATAAATTATTAGCGTGAAGACAAGTTAGCGGCGGGAGGCTTAAGCTGGCTTTACACTGTCGCTGTCGCCGTGGTTCACTGAGTTACAGCGACGAAGAGTTTACCGACGGAATATTCCTCAACGATTCTGCTGATAAATGTGCATCAAATGAACCGGAAAATGGCTCTTATGTTTCGCTCTTTTAAAGAACGTTAACATGTAATTTTGTCTGTTGAGTGGTATCTGTCTACATTAACTTCGTAGTATAAATATCACTTTATTAAGGTTATAAAGTCTTATTCATAAAATTTAAAAAACGCCTAGGTGCTAGAAGCTCTCCCCACGAATAATTTATTTTTACTACAAAGCAGCCTTTTACAAATAAGATAAGTCTTCAACTTTTGGAATGTTAGACATTATTTTTATATGGTAAGTAGGTACTATAAATAAAATCCATTAGATTTTAAAAATAGCTGCTAATTTCAGTAAAGTGATGTTGAGAACAAGAGAGACAAGTTTTGCCAGCAGGTGTGAAGCCAGCGTTACCGGCTTCCGCGGCGACCCATCTGTCTTTATTAGTGGGGATTTAGAACCGCAACACGCGACCACTACGCTGTTGCTCCTATTCTCCGTCTCCACCATGAAATGCTTCTTTAAATTATGTCAGCGTTTGTTACTATCAACCTAGTTAAGCTAATTAAATAGTAATTGCTATGTCTCGTCTACCCATCGAATCAACCCACAATTTCGATAGCGGATTATTTTCTGTGTCTGCAAGAGGTCTGCAAAAATCAGTAGACATTGTTAATAATAATAATAACCTTGAGCTCAAGCATCTCTCCTTTTATACTAAGACGTCGAACCCTATCTAGAGAATAATGGTAACGTATCTCAATTTTAGTACCTATTAGGTCTTTCCATTATACTGACCCTTCTTCGAAAACTCGAGAATAAAGTCCGGCGTTCTATCCCTGCGGCTACGTTTCGCAAAATGTATCGCAGTCCCGTATATTGAGTGAGCTGTTATATCGAAAGTTTCCCGCGCCGTGCCAGGCCCTAAGGACTCACATTCTACTTTGTTCTTACACGAACTTTAAGAAGTTGCTTAACAGATGTTCTCCGTGACTTTTGTCCCCAGCCCGAGTACTTTATATGTTTGCTTATGTTTTCTAAGAATCGTAAGAAAATATTGTCTCTAACACAGGGTATATGATATTCCATTCCAAGCTTTTGATCTAACAAAACGACACGTATAATCTATCTACTTATAGTACAAGTTGTTAAGCCAATTGAAGCATCAACTGTCTAGTAGTTCACATAGTGTAATTGCGCGCAAGCTTATTTAAAGTAACCTTAATACCATTCCCGTTGTGTTTGTTCAAATTGAAACATAAATAACATTTAAATTCAGCTGGAGTGAGCTAGACTAAAGCTGTCATACAAAGAGGCTTAGTTTTGAAAAGCTGATCGCACTCGTCGCAACAGCTGGTTCAAACTCCAGGCCGGAAATACTGGCCCGACGTGACTCGCCGATATTGCATCATTGTCCCGCACCCGCTCATACGTGTGTTACATGCTACTGGTGCATCGAGTCTGTCTAGACCTAAGTTTCCGTTAAATAAAATCATTTTTACACTGATTATTCCAAAGTTTTGAACACATTGTAAAACATGAATTACAATCTAAACAGACGTTTAAATTTTAAAGTCGTTAGCTAAATGTGGCGTTAAATTTTCAGAAAACGACAGGCTCTTTCGAAAAACTCTCTCGTGTAATGGAAATCGTGCCCCAGGCCTCGGGGGCATCGCGGATTCTCTGCACAAAAGGCCCAACAAAAAGGTCCTGCCGTCACATGAACATTGTAAAACTCGCCTTCGTACTCACGTCCGTGACCGCACGCAAATACCTTCCCTACTCCACTGGACCAAAGACGGTTTTTGCTACCTCCACAATATTTTGTAACAGTTTTTTCCAATCCGATAATGCGACCTTAGCGTCGGGATCATGGTTTACTACAAATTGTATTAGAGTAGTAGATTTAACTATTTATGCGGTCTCCGTCGGGGTCCGTAGGGACTCCCGAACGAACACGCTAAGTCCGGGAGAAGTAGTTTTAAGTTTTTTATTTATGCCCTTTGTTTCCTTGCGTTCCCACGCTTCCTTTACTGAAACATTACGATTAATGTCGGTTTCTTTTCGTGTACCTAACATTTGGAAAACACGTTTCAGAATTTACTATTTTTTTTAGTTAGGGAAAATAAGAATACTAAAGTTGGTGGTGTAGTGGGTAGGGCCGCTGCCTGTTCGAGCTCCGAGTCCTGGTCATAATTCAGAAATTCCTCGGTGGAGACTGATATGAGCTGAAACAACGATATAAAGATTATTTTTTATTATAATTGCTTCGCCCACGTAAGTTACTAATTATAATAATGATTGGATAAATTACTATTCCACAATTATAGATGTGGGTACTCCGCGTAGCTTCATCTCGAGCGCAGTCTGCAGCAGGCGGGAATCGATTATCTCCAGGCGCTCGCATTCCTCAGATGTCGACTTGATCTCGGTCCCGCTATGACGATCAGTATTAAATGTCGTTCCGGTAGCATTTAAAGGAGATTTTTCATTTAAAACAAAGGATAAATCACAAAGTTTTATTGGAATTGACATACTATTGTATAGGTATAATAAGGTATATTAAATACTTTATACTTACAAAAGAGTGATACTGAAGTAGAATATATCAATAAGTAAAAAGGTGAGTAAGTATGCTACGTCCATTTACTTATACAGTTAAATCCATTGTTATTTTATAAACAACTTTTTTTTCTTCTTAACTAATGGCGACACATCTTATTTAGACGTATTTCGCCAGTGTCGAGTGATATTTGTAGTTTTGAGATATATCCTTGGATGACCGTTCGGTTAATTGGGCTCAGTAATGTGATAGTACAATTACTGAAGCCACCACGAGGCCTCATGCCATCATCTAAAAATGTCAGCAAAGTGTAAGCGATTCAATTGTTTTATTAAAGTTTATAGTCCCGAAACATTCATAGGCCAGTCAATATCGACATCAAACATCGCAAACGCGCATGGATCTACGATTTTTTTATATGTTGTTAGGTTCCTTGAGAGTATCGTAGTTACATGCGCGTTTGCGATGTTTGTCTTTTTTTGTGTTGATATTGACTGGCCTATCACTGGATAATGCACTATCGAAATTATACACTAAACACTTCAATAAACTAAAATAATAATAAAAAAACGAAGACTCGTCCGCCATTGTCAGATGCCGACAAAAGACCCTCTTTAAATAACTTATAATAGTTATAACAGTTATAATAGTTATTTATAGTCAAAACAAAAGCATGTTTTCTAAAGCTTCATTGTCGATATCAGCAGTACACAAAGGCATAATATTATCTTCCCCAAAATCCTTGTATCAAATCTCAAAATCGCTGTGCATTGTTGTCTTTTGTGTTCGGATACGCATTCGTTTTCCATCGCACACCATTATTCACATTAAGTGGACAGATCTCGGGTCAGATCCAGGCACAAGAAAAGCACAAAAAGTGCCCGCTTTATCCGAGCATGATAAATCTACTTCAAATCCGAGAATAGCGTCTTTTATGAAGGAAATTGAAATAAACCGACCGTGCGGATAACGGCTAAGTAGGAAGATCGGAGCCTTTTGGAATATATTGGTGAATCATTTTCATTCATTAGCCCCCCTTCTAGTAAATGAAAGGCTTTGTGCAATTCCCATTGCTTAAAACTGTGTTTCAAAAATACTTACTCACTCGTACTTATTTTTAAAAAGCATTTTAATCTGAATCAATATTGCGTATTTGTGTTAAGTGCCTGAAAATCGTTGATAAATAAAATAATTTGATGTCCCAACCACGATCCGGCAAACTTGACAAAAATGATATTACTGCGCTCACTGAATTAATTAATTAATTAACTAGTGGCTCTTTGAGCTGTAGATCTCGCGTTGAACCCTCATAACTCTGTAATTTTTTTAAATTTCCTAAAACTGACTAGACAAAAAAAACGAGAATCGGTTGAAAAACGCGATCTGTAGAGTGGAACAAACAGACAGATGGACAGATAGACATACAAAAGCAATTTTGGCCAAGTTGAAATGGAGACGCTTCGCGCTCGCTCGATCAAATAACAAAACGAGTTATCTGGTGGCCCAATTAATTTATACAATGACTACACTTAACTAATGAAGTGTGCTCTCATAATCATAATTAATACTTTTTGCTTAATTGCATACAATTTAATATCGATATTATTGGTAGGTATACTTATTTATATTTACCTTTTTAACAAGTAGTTATGCTGGTTCTTCTTTCAATTAGTTTTTTTTTGCAAATAGTACATCTATTAGGGGATCGGGCTACTTTTTTTTATTTTATAAATCCAAATTTCTTAGTTTTTGCTATCGAACACTAAAATAATTTTTGCTCTATCTTTAAAATTGACCGAGTTATAAAAGTTTGAAATTCAAGATTAGACAGAGAGGCAGAGACAATAGTTTTTGAAAGAGACAGACATATTGAAACTTTAAAAAATCACTGTAAATTCGTTTTTCAACCGATTCTATTTTTTTCTTCGCGAATCGTCTGCTACTAATCTATATTTTAAAAATAATTCATAAAATATGGTAAATTCATAAAATATGGTGAACAGAAACAGTCCGATCCCCTATTGTATGGTACTTAATGTATATTTTAACTTACCGCCAGCAGCATAGTTATATAGTGGCTCAGATACAGTGGCGACGGAGTGGTATCATAGTAGTGACGTAGCAATACCATAGATAAGGGAAGGCAAGACTAGCAAGGGCATAGCGGTAGTATAGAAAAGACGTAGCAGTAGCGTAGCAAGGGCGGGCGTAGCGATGACGTAGTAAAGACATAGTGGTGGCGGAGAAAGGACGTAGCAGTGGCGTAGCTAGGACGAATCAGTGCGGTAGAAAAGGCATAGCTGTCTTCGGTGAGCTCTTCTCCACAGATTCCGCCATTGTGTTAGTGAACTCATCCAAAAAAATGTAATGACAGATCTAAGTAATGTAATAATATCCTATGGAAATAAATAATTTTGACTTTAACTTTGACTATAGCAACGACGCGACAGCGTGTTGTTGGTGTAAGCAGTGTCGTAGCAACGACGTAGCAGTGGCGTAGAGGGGGCGTAACAAATACGTAGCAATTACGTAGCGGTAACGTAGAAAAGACGTAGCAAAAAGGATCAGTAGCGCAGGAAGGGCACGGCAGCGGTGGCATAGAAAGGGTGTAGCAGTGATGTAACTCGCACTATGTACTGGACTAGACACTTCCTGATGTGATGTTTATATACTGTCTCAGGGCCCGCAATACCAAGAAAGTAGAGGAACGGAATTGCAAAATATAAAATAGCGCAAAATGTTTCTATAGTATATGAATATGTACGGACTTGCATCCCTCTCCTCTGAAGCCCTCCGTCCTAGATCTTTGAGTATTTAGTTAGACATAAACATTGCTGACACTTCCAGGATTTATAAAATAAAATAGGTTAACACTTATCATGAAGCAGAATACAATCACGGTATACTTGCGAGAACCCGCGGATCATAACCTTAGGGCTTGCCCCGAGCCGTTTTACAATACGACAACGTAACAGGTTTATATCGATCGGTTTACATTACGTAGCCAATAAGCCTCATCTAAACTTCAATCATATTAGCTACGCAGTGTATATCGAATTGTGCTTTTGATATAAAATTGTTGCGTCATGAACCGGGCCCCTGGTGGTTATTTTACTGTTTGCCGTAACGCAGGCTGATATGGACAACATACTCCTATGTTTTACAACGTATCTAAAATTTGATGGCCAGAATTTCTGATAAAATGGTTTCGTGATCACAAAAAATATGAAACAATAGCCACGACCTAAAAGGTAAAATTGTTATATTTTATAAACGGACTAAGTGGCAGCGTGCTCATTTTATTCAATTTTCACGGAAGATAAATCAATTTAGCTATGTCTCAAAACGTATCTAATGCTAGACCTTCTGCAGCCCACGCCGCTATATTTTAATGTTACTAATTATCACATGCTAAAATTATTATTCTGATAGAATTATACATGGAATTAGATTTAGGAGAAAGCTTTATCTTATTAGACCAAAGGAGGTCGCTTCGAAGCGCACGGCGACGCGACGCACGGTTGGCAAAGATCAAAAACTCCTTCACGCGCATCTTCATGAAAATTATCCATAAAGCAAAAGGAAAACTTGTTCAATGTTATTTCTCTTTAGTCATGTTATTTTTCTCTTTGTCAGATTAGTTTTGTTGATATTGTTACTCACGATTTTCTGTAATAATATTTTACTTCATAATTACCGATACATTCGATACTCGGGGCGCCCGCAGCTACGCTCGCGCTTTGTAAGATTTCCCGTGGGAATAAGACTTTTTCCCGTAAAAAGTATCCTATGTGTTAATCCAGGTTACAAACAATACCCATTTCCAAATTTTATCCAAATCCGTTGAGTACTTTAAGCGTGAAGGCGGAACAAATATCCAAACATCTAAACATCCAACCTATATTTTCACATTTATAATATTAGTGTGATTTGCATTATGGTCAGCGAAAATTCCTTATCTAAGGAAAATTCAAACGACGTCACTGAATTAATATAGTATACCTTATCGATAACAAATTCGCTATTAATGATTGTGCAGGATAATATTATTCGATTGACAACACTAGAACAGAACAATTACCAATCTATGCCAAGTCATTGCCAAATAGCTGTCTTTTTTAGCAAAGTTATGCACGTTTTTTGAAGTATTTTATATCAACTTTATATTTATTTTATAAAGAAAACTCTCGTTGTGTCGTTACGCATTTTATCAATGAGACTGTGATTGGATTGTGATTATGAGAAGATGATTAACATGTTATTACATCTTTGAAAGTTCTATGCATGATGCAGAAACCTAAGCCAGGTTTTGTAAGTGGTATACCAAGGCTAAAACACAGCCAAATAAACAAGCAAATACTAAAAAAATGTTTAGAAGTGGTAAACACACAGAGCGATGAATCCCCTGAACAGATGAAAGATGCGCTCACCAAAATTGCTCAAGAATTACGAAGGTGTGTGTGTGTAGAGGTAATAGTAGAAATAGTCTTAGCGTTAGGCTCGAATTTGGTACACGCAGACGCTGATTACGCAGATATAGATGCGTAATCTACGTGTAACTTCCTAATACTTCAGAGAGTAATAGGAGGATAGTGCGCAAGAACTAAGCAACGCAGAGCCATGGAAACAAGGTACTCTGTGCCATGAAACGTGTCCTGCTAGGGGTCTAACACTCTTTTTTTAAACCTAAGCCAGATTAAAATCTAAGCATAAAAATGCGACTTTAAAAAAACCAACCGACCTAATGAACCGGTCTAGGTGGGCAGCCTCAGGAGAATAAATTACTAACTTATTAACTAGGTATATAGGTAACAAGTTAGGAGTGGGAGCAGGAACCTGGTGAAGAGAAAGCCAAAAGTAGACAGGAAAATTTCATTTAAAAAAAAGACGGCTGACGTAATTTTCACCGTCATCAAACACAAATGAACCCATAGTATAAAAAATTACTCTTACTTTTAACTCGTATTGCAGATTTCAAAGCGATTCATCGCTTGAACTATCTAGTGGAACAGAAAATGTTTACAAGACGAAGTTGAAGATTAAAAGGAGGCAAATCAAAAACCTCAAAGAAAATTTAAATACAGCATGTAGTAAGTAACTAGTTATTTTATTAGGTTTACTAGTGTTTTTCGGTTGAATGCTATAAATAAGTAAGCAAGCTAGTAGCTAAGTAGCTATACAACTGGAATAAAGTTTTCTTCTTTCCTTTTATCTCTTCCTGTCCAACCATTCTGTCCTTTCCCTACTAATAGCTTCTTGTACCTAAGTACCTACTATAAGTTTTTGTCTAAATTCTGCTTTTCACTTTAGTGGTCGCAAAAACACTGACGTCCTCAAAGGAAAAAGAATACAACTCCATAAATAAGCATTTAAATGTATCCAGAAACGAAACTGCGAACTTGCTAAAGAAGAATGCTGAAAATACGGACACGATTCAAAAACTGAATTCAGAAAAACAAGCTTTCATCTCAAAACTTCAACATTTGACAAACTTTATTGAGCTGGGATACAAAGAATTACAAAGCATACGCAAAGAAGAAGAGAAAAATTTGCCAATTGAATTGCAGTTGAAGGAAATTATTATGAGTTGCGGTCAGTACTACGCGGACTTTTGCAATGAACATGAAAAATGTACAAAGTTAGAACAAAAGAATCGTTTTAATGCGAACAAATTAATTATCCTAGAGAGAAATTTAGAAGAAGCTACAGCACTGTTGAGGAATAGCCAACACCGTCAGAGGAGCAAATCAAGAGAAAATAAAAATAAAGACAAAGTCGATGTTCCTCCCATCGGATTCGTGCGTTCTGAATACAAATTGTCACAGGACATAAACGTTGCTCGGGTGACTATAGAGCCAGTGAACATATTCAAAAACCGGCCGGACCGTTTCTCCAAAGATGACTTCGCCATTGATCTCACGTCCCATATGACGCTGATTAAAGACCTGATGGACGATCAAGACTGCATGTTGAGCGAGTTAAAGAATTTGAGTGAAGAATTAAACTATTTAACTTCTTAAAAAAACTATCATCATCATTGACGATATTATCGTCATCGTGTGGTTTGTAAGGTACAACCGACCTCACAAACCGCTAAAGGCCGCTGGCATGGCTCATGTACGAGTATATCTCTAAATTCCATAGCTCTGTTTTGAGGTTTTATCTTGCATGATATTTGTATTTACCAAAAACAACTTACCTATTAAAAAATCTTGTTTCTTTTCTTAATTCCTACTTTATATTATAGGTGATGGGGTCATATCACGTGCACAGATTTTTATTTTTTCTGTCTTTGCTATTTCATGAAGTGTATGTACCCGGGGCACAGCCCAGGGACTGTATCCACAAGGATAAAATAGTTTGATAATAATTTTCCTTAGTTCTCAGAAAATACTCAAAGATAGCAATTTGACTGCATTGTTTCTTTTTTATCCTCCCTCGTGTGTCTCTGCGCTGCTGCACTCTGTGAAGGTACAGTTGGGCTATTTTTTAAAGGAATTCTCGACTACTACAGAATGCCCGACGCGGAACTAATAGTAGAATTAATTGAGTAAGACCCGGTAGGGGTCATTCTTCTCCGACGCGCTTCTCGCCCTGGCAACGTTCTGGGCCGCGGTCCGAGCCCGTCTGAGGGCGCCCCCAGATGCGTTGTCATAAATATCCTAAGGGGTACGAGCCTTCTGCTCCCCCGCAAGTCCGCGCCCACTATATTACCACTCTGATAGTGATTAGGTCCGTCAAAAAAAAAAAAAGGAATTCTCGGCTTTCAGATCAAAATTTATTGTTCGCCGCAATCTGCGACCCTGGGTGCTTAGCTTCGTAGTCCTATGTTTCTAGCGCTTTTCTGTGTAAATCCTCAGTTACTTACCTCTCATATACCTATACACCGGCAAAAAAGAAGTAAAATTAAGTAATCTTTTTTTTTATATGACCGGCGTTATTTAATTATAATCATTTATTTGCTAAGAAATAATAATAATATTTTTTTGTTGTTATGTCTTGAACAATAGACGACAATTTATTACTTCTAATAATCATTTCTTGAGTCACAAAATATTCCTACTATGTTCCTACTTTTTTTTCTGTTCCGCTAATGGGGATTTTCCGACAGCCAATTAAAAAAAATAGTTCATAAATCTTCGATAGACGATTCGTGGATCCCAATGTAGATCCGAATCCGAAGAAACCCGGCGAGTCACCCAGAGCCATAAAAGAATTTAAAAAAAAGAATCCACGAAGTGGCGCCAACTATTATTTTTATTTTTTAAGAGCTGATCAGCTGACAGAAAATCCCCCATTGTTCCGGTATACAACAAACAAACAACTTCATATTTCTTTTCTAGGTATTACATGGCCCTTTTGTCCGAGATAACCTTTGACATAAAATGGTTTAAATGGTGATGAAATGAACGCAGCTAAAAGCGCTTGTCAGTGTTTCGCAAACAATTTTCAACCCTATTCACGTGCACTCAATGCTTTGTTTTCTTTACTGACTACTGTTGTTATTTTATATCGGGGGGGACCGACCGCCACGCTTGTTCTTTGTCTGTTGGTTGTTACTTTTTGGAAATTAGTTAGGTAGTTAGATTCTAAAAATAGCGTGGCTTGTATGTTTTTAAGTAATATTGTGAAGTCTGTAAGGTATTTGAGTTACAGCAGTAGTTTACAAAGTGTCGCGAAAGTTAAAATGTCTTTAGAGCAAGCAAAACAAGTCGCCGCAGACCGGGCTGTTGATGAATTTGTGACGAACAACTGCATATTCGGCGTCGGCAGCGGCTCCACAGTTGTTTACGCAATCCAACGACTTGCTGAACGCGTCGAGACTGAAAATTTAAAAGTCACTTGCATTCCTACTTCGTTCCAGGCAAAACAGCTGATCATAAAACATAACCTCACTCTTGGAGAACTCGACACTAACCCCTTCATAGATGTTACCATCGATGGCGCTGACGAAGTGGACGCAAATATGACCCTAATCAAAGGAGGTGGCGGTTGTTTACTGCAAGAAAAAATTGTTGCATCATGCTCAAAGAAGCTAATTGTTATCGCCGACTACACAAAAGATTCTAA
This sequence comes from Carpatolechia fugitivella, assembly GCA_951230895.1. NCBI lineage: Eukaryota > Metazoa > Arthropoda > Insecta > Lepidoptera > Gelechiidae > Carpatolechia > Carpatolechia fugitivella. The sequence goes on along the minus strand of OX579653.1, from coordinate 9,984,724 downwards.
GAAATTAGGGGACAGGTACAAAAAAGGCATACCTGTAGAAGTTATTCCAATGGCTTATGTTCCTATTAAAAATAAAATCGTGGCAGCATATGGTGGTGAAGTGAAGCTTCGTAGCGCTGTAGCTAAAGCAGGACCTGTCGTCACAGACAATGGAAACTTTATCCTTGACTGGCATTTTACTAACCAAGACTTAGATTGGAATATGGTGAATACCAAAATCAAAATGATACCAGGTGTGGTGGAAACTGGACTGTTTGTTAATATGTGTCATAAAGCTTACTTTGGACAGCCAGAAGGCAATGTAATTGAGCGATCTGCTTCCTAAATATATACAGGGAATGAGAGATTTTACTAAAGGCTATGGTTTTTCATTTAATATGTAACCATGTACTATGTATTGTTACTTTTTTTACCTACTGTAAATGTTTAATCTTAAGAATAAAATTGATATCATGCTTGTTATTCAGAAATGTATTTTTTATTTACTACTAAATCCTTTTTCATATTGTAAGAGGAGAGAAAAATAAAATCAACTAAAGTGTGCCATAAAAATGTATTGAAACATTCATTTATAGTAAGTAAATCAAACAAAACCAGATACATCTTACATTTATCCAATAAAATAGGTCTTTGGTAAATTACTTAAGAATATTAAAGTGCTTAAAATAAAAAAATACTTTTGTGACTTTAGCTTATAGATAATCCTCTAAAAATAACAATTCAATTCAATATTTATATTTATTGCCTTTGTCAATGGTGAAAAAAAATAACACCATTATACCTGGGTCACTATAGGATGAGCTCTGTCTGACAGATTAAAATTTTAAAAACTTTTTAATATTATTTTGTTTATTTAGTTATTTATTATGTAAAATTACTGTGTAATGAATGATAAAATAAGAGGTGAAGTTATTTTTTTATTATTATTATTTAGCTATTATAGTTTTTCTGAATATTATAAAAAAAAGTTGTTAACATAGTATGGGCTCAAACATGGTCGCTCACCGAGTGTCAAAACTCCAAACTCAAGGTTTGCCAAAGAGCAATGGAACGTAGCATACTAGGTGTCACACGGCTAGACTGAATCAGGAACACCACCCTGCGTTCCCAAACTGGTATAGCTGAAGTTGGAGAGAAAACAGCCAAACTTTCGGCCATCTGATCCCAAACTAAGCAGAGCCTGTACTATGGGTACCAGACAGCTGATATACGAGTACATTACATAAATAGATAAACAACAACCAGACACAAGGCAAACACAAGTACTCATCACACGAATGTTTGCCCTGGGCGGGATTCGAACCCGCGACCCTGTGCGTCGGAGGCAGATACACTACAACCTGGGCTACCGAACCAAAACTAAAGTGGGAATGGGCTGGGCATGTTAGTAGAATGGGTCCGGAACAGTGGGCTGGAGTTGTTATGCACTGGGTGCCCGAGGACAGTAACAGACGTCGGCGCAGACCCAAAAAGAGATGGTGTGACGACTTGGATGCCTTTTGCGTAGACTGGCCAGAACATGCGCAGGACAGAGAGTGGTGGATAAAATCGGGGGAGGCCTTTGCCCAGCAGTGGGATCGCGTAGGCTAGTAAAAAAAAATGTATGAAGAATTTTGAAGCTGTCAGGGCTCATCCTATAGTAACCCGAAAAAAAGCTGAAAAGCTGATAATTTTCTTGAACCATTGGAAACCATTAATCAAGTCAAACTGCATAATTTTGTTATTATTATGGAATTGGTCGACTTTGCCACCCTAAAGCACCACGCTAGTGGGGCAGAATTGATTTGTTAAATTTTACATGTCTACTTTGCCACACCAAACGGACCAATTTATACTTACATAAAATGTTGGTAAATTTTAGTCCCATTATTAATAAATATATGGGGACATCTTCACACACGGCCATCTGATCCCAAACTAAGCAGAGCTTGTACTTTGGGTACCAGACAGCTGATATACATTACATAAATACATAAACAACAACCAAACACCAGATAACCAGACACAACGCAAACACAAGTGTGCTCATCACACGAATGTTTGCCCTGGGCGGGATTCGAACCCGCGACCCTGTGCGTCGGAGGCAGATACACTACCACCTGGGCTATGGAGCTGTCGATTATTATATTAGTAATGTTTTTTTAACTTAATATTTAGACTGGGTAAAGTTCTAAATATTTGTTATCCAAATTGTATATCATAGACAAGTAACATACATACTGCACTAACAACATTAATATTATTTTAGACATCAAAATTTTAACAAGTTGATTCTGCCCCACTAGGTTGGCTAGTGCTTTAGGGTGGCAAATTCGACCAATTCAATGCTTATAATTTTACAACTGCACATCACAACAATAGATTATAGTTTATGCTTCTATATTAGGCAAGGCCTAATATTATAAACTCATAAATGCCAACACCATTAAATAACCATCTATAATAAGATTGTCTTGAACATGTAACTATGAAGTAATACACACAAGCATTTTGTTATTCCTATCATAATCTATAATAATGTGATTTCTCAAAAAACTTGCATGCAGTTGCACAAAAACAGTGGAATGTCTATTTGAAAAATGTGCAAAAGTGATATGCATAGGAATAGGTAACCCTCATTGTAATCAACAGGTCAAAAATATTAAAGCATGCCAATTGCATATTAGTAAATCTTACTGATGAAATTATTTGTTCTTTAATGAAAACTGCATTTAAATACTCATTACAAAAACAAACTTTAAAAGAGATTCACTCTAAAGACTTGTACTTACAAAGACATATTACTGGCATATTTAAATGTAATAAAAATCTGAAACAACATTGCCCATGAAGTTTTAACAATACAACAGTTACATTGCATTAATTTTACTTTTAGGGTCTGAAATGAACAAAGTGATCTTACTGAAGGTATTGTAGAAACAAGCCATAGATACCTAAATACAATTAGAGATTCTCAGTCCATGAAACACTTAAAATCCATGTTTGATTAATATAAACTAGTCTTTTTCATAATTCGTAAGAACTCATCCTGATTAATTTCTCCATCCCCATCTCTATCAGCCTCATCAATCATTTCATGAAGCTCTTCATCAGTTAAATTTTCACCAAGTTCTTTTGCCACTCTTTTTAAATTCTTGAAGGAGATTTTTCCTAAAAACAAACAAATCTTAATAAAAAATGAGGAATCATGATTACCATGACACATAATGCTGATGCTGATTTGCATGCTACATAATGCTTAATAACATCAATAAGTGTAAATACCTGTTTCATCATCATCAAATAACTTAAATGCTTTCATAATTTCTTCTTTTGTGTCTTTCTCTGCCATTTTTACCGTCATCAAATCAAGGAAATCTTCAAAAGATACTTTTCCATCACCTTTATCAATTTCAGCTATCATTTTCTTAATTTCTTCTTTTTTGGGTTCAAACCCTAGGGCTCTAATAGCCACTTTCAGTTCCTTGGTGTCTATCTTGCCTGTATTTTCTGTGTCAAACAGGTCGAAGGCTTCCTTGATATCCCGTCTCTGTTCTTCAGAAAGCTCGAACTTAGGGCCAGATTTCTTGCGGACCCCTCCTGGAGGAGCATTAGTAGACACGGTTTTTTTCGGAACGGTGCTTACAGCAGTTGCCTGGAACGTGAAATATTTACAAAAGAATATTCTACTGTTTGAGTTTGATTTGTTCGTGGAAAGTAACGAAACACTAACCATTGTTTTTTATAATTAAATCAAAAGTTTTGTAGTAAATATTACTTATAGTTTGTTGCAATGGTATTCTTTTCTTTACCATTAATCGTATGATTAATCGATCGATCTAAACAAAAAGAAAGAACCACACCGCACAAAACATCTTTTGACAAATGACTTTGACGTTTGTTACGAATTTCAAGCGCGTTCCATTTTGCTTGAGAATAAAAAGAGATAACTGTATACACTTAAAGGTCTGAATCAGACTCTGTCAGTGATAAGAACAGCAAAAAAAATGTATGGCTGACTGACAGTGATTCAGAACGCGATTAAGGGCCCCGTAGACGGTCAAACGGTCTGATTCAAACACGTAAAGTTTGGTTTGACTCAAACCATTTTGATCGTTTACAAAGGTGGTTTGAACGGTTTGTCAAACATTTACGTGTTTGAAGCATGTTTGATGCAATTTCATATTTTTCGTTTGATGCAATTTCATATTTGGCGTCATCGTATTGGGAGCAATCCTGTAATGATGACGTCTTTTGTAATTATTAGTTTTTAATAAATAAATAATTTTTGTTGTGTTTGACGCGTCAGAAGTGAAATTACGACAGCGTACAGAATCAGACTGCGCAGAGCCGTTTGACAAACCGTTCATACCGACCTCAAACGGTTTGATCAAACACGTAAGGTTTGAGTCAAACCGTTTGACCGTCTCCGGGGCCCTTTATTGGTACTTCGATTTCAGTGCGTCTCGGAACGCAGGGGCAGGGTAAGTAAGGGCACATTCCAAATCAGACTTTCAGCGCTGTCAGCGATCAGAAAAGCAAAAAAACGTATAAATTTTGACAGCAGCTGACAGTAAGGCCCGGTTTCCACCAAAGCGGATTATTAAAAGGTTCTCTGTGGCGGAGAGGAGAGGAGATGTGTCGAGCTGAACTGCGAAGCTGGCTGGCTATTTCCACCATAGCGGAGAGGAGATGTGAGCTGTGCGTCTGTAGCGGCGAAGCGCGGGCATCAGCGGGGCGGGGAGTGGGAGCGCGGGCGCCGCCGTCGCGAGGCCTCACACGCCGCTCGCAGCGCGCATCTCGCCGCTCGCCGCCCGGCTACACACTTCTTCGCACAGCCGCGCCTCGCTTGCTATAGAAAAATTTGACATCTCCTCTCCGCTCCGCTCGATCCATTTCCACTGAAGCTAAGCGGAGAGATGTGGAAATAACGAAATCTGATTGGTTATTCAAATACATCTCCTCTCCGCTCAGCTTTGGTGGAAAGATCGTTCGTTTCATCGACAAGTCATTCTCCATTACCTACACCTTTTCAGTTTTCATTCAATGATTTCTTCCTCCCAAAGTTTACTGCACTGAGCATATAAGTTTGTTTACTACAGAAATGAATAGTGATACTAAAGCGGGCGCAGACTTTTTTTTTTTTTTTTCAAATTCAAATTTATTCAAATTTAACAAAAATCTAATACATAGTCATTACAGGATTAGACCTAATTAACTATGCTTTGGTATAATAAATAAACAATCGACATAAACATGCAACTCAGTATGATTAAACATTTATCAGATGTTATCGTATACATAGCCAATCAATACCTACAATACGTCTTAATAACTACGATAATAGTAGGTAATTATTAATAACGGTCATTAAAATATGTCAAGCAATTTAGTCTATATAATTTAAAAGTCAATAAAATAATTAATAATGTCAGCCATGGAATAACAGAACCATGTCAGCAATGGAATATAAAGATAAACAGTCAAATAATAATTACTACTTACCACTATCACTCAAACATAAATATGCATATGCAGCTTTAGTAAACTCAGACAGCGGACAAGCAAATAAATCGATTTCTTTCGCAACACCATTTAAAATTCTCAATGCTGTGACTAATGGAGAATTTTTTAAAATATTGGTTCTATTCTTTGGTATAGCTAGAATATCACACCGCATACCCCGCCGCAGCCGCCTGTTCGGTACTAGTATTCCGATAAATCCTAATATTTGAGAGTTATTAAGTTTCCCTCTAAACACTTTGAACACGTATGTTGCGAGAGCTAATTTTCTTCTAACCTCTAGCTTATCATACCCAACCATTCCCATGACGAACAGCGATGGATACAGCAACGGATAGGAAGGATATACGCCATACTGCCTGTAATACAAATACCTAAGAAATTTGTTTTGTATTTTTTCGATCATAGAGCAGTACTTGCGTTCGTGCGGGTTCCATACCATCCCGCTGCACTCTAACCGACTCCGCACAAGGGCATTGTAAAGGGTTGATATAGTTTTCAAATCGGTGAATTCTTTCGATTGCCTTATTACAAATCCGAGATTTTTAAACGCTTTTTTACATATGCTGACTATATGATTACGAAATGATAAGTCAGCTGAAAAGTCAATACCCAAATCCTTAATATATGAGATCCTAGAAATACTTTCACTATCTATCTTATAATTGAACTCTAGTTTATTCACAGCTCTTGTATATGAAACAACGCTACATTTAGATGTATTAAAATAAAGCTTATTATCCTTTCCCCACTGAACCACTCTATTAATGTCCATCTGCAACCAAACGCAATCTTCCAATTTTTTAACAGGTAAAAATAATTTCAAATCATCGGCAAACAACAAACAACGCGCATTAAGTACTACATCCGGTAAGTCATTTATCATGATCAGAAACTGTAATGGCCCAAGATTGCTTCCCTGAATTACACCGGAAGGCACCACGTATGTCGCGGATCTTCGGCCCGCATACTCTACATATTGCTTTCTATCACGTAGGTAGTTTGCCATGAATTTCAACAATGCAGGTGTGCATCCGACCAGGCCTAACTTTGACAGCAAAATGTCATGGTTTACCCAGTCAAAGGCTTTTTTATAATCAAAGTATGCCACGTCTAGTTGCCCCCCTACCGCCTCATCAAGAGCGATCGTAGCATCCTGTATAAAGCACATCAAGTTGCTGTGAATCCCTCGCCCAGGACGGAAGCCATGTTGTGAGTCAGACAAATTAGCTTGCACCTGTGAGCCTATGGATACGCAGAGAATCAATTCCAAGACTTTGGAAAAGACCGAAGGAATGGCGATAGGCCTACATCCAGATATGTCTGTGCTATTTCCGCCTTTTGGGACCGGAATAACTCGTGTAACTTTCCACTTATCTGGGCATGTAGCTGTGGCAAGTATCAAGTTAAAAAGATATTGCAATGGCTCCAACAAGACAGATGAGCAGTCTTTGACCATATAAGGAGGGATTCCATCAGGGCCAACTGATACTTTCGACTTTAGAAGCTTTAGAGCCTTTTTTATATCTTGAACTCTTCAATCTCTTCATATTTCGGATCGGACACGTACCCTACACATAAAGAACCAGCACATGCGGCTGGTCACTGGAATAAATTACAGTAAAAAAACCCTTACCAGTCAAAACAAATTTTAACTTCGAAAATCCGCAGTCATTGCAAAAATCTGGCAAAGTGGTTTTAACCAACATTCCACCACCGGGACCGGTTTTACCTATTTTTTTTTAGCAGTCATAAATTGGTTTTCATTTGTTATGAATTTTATTAATTTGTTAGTTAAATAATAAAACTACTGTAGGTATTGATTTTGCAAAAAATATTATTTTATAAATTTTTATGACTAAAGTGCCAAAATTGTGAATATACTTTTTAAAATTAATATTACAAAATATAGATCCTTAGAGAAAAATAATTGGAAAATTAAGCATAATTTCCATGGCATAGATCTATACTAAAACGAATTATTAGTATTGCATTGATGACTGACCACAGCAAATATTTCCCTCTGGTTGTATATTTAACTATCAAACCTGCTGTACCTATGACTCCATGTTTAACACGAAACTATATAATTTTATGAAATAAATAGGAATAAATAAATAAAGCTAAATCCTTTCAAAATTTCATTGGTCTTACCGTGGATTTTACTATTTGATAGATATCAGTATTAATTTAACAGTTACACTAACAATATTAGATCTTACAAATTTTCAGTTGACGATACAATAACGATTATATTATTTATTCCATTCATCATGTTACAAATTAACTGTTCTTATGAAAAAAAGCTAAAAAGAGGATTGTTTTCTAAGTAAATAACAAAGTTTTTGAACACACTGTTATGAGAACTATTATACAAACACTTAATATTTTTATCATTTTTATTCTGATCTGTGACTGACCTCAATCTTAAAACTAAATTATTGAAATATGCGTAAAAGTAGTAAAAAAGAAGGAAAGAAAAAAAAACGTTCTCCGTGAACATGTGTCGTAACGGTTATATAGTACATAATATAACCATTAACCACGATCATAATATAAGGTTGTTCTATTCTGCACTGAATGAAACTGGGAAATGATTACATAGCATAGATAACCACGGCTATACGGTTTAAAAATGTAAAATAAATCTTATAGAACCTAAGTACTTAAAGAAAGGCGCCAGCGTCTTTAAAAACTAGCTTACAGCAAAGCGACCAAACTATAGTGGAGTTCTAAAAAATAACTGATCCACTGAAGTATAAATTTATTCTTAAAGTGCACATCGTATAGTGCATTGTGACACAAATTTGATTGCGAATTTGCATTCGTTTTCTATCGATGAAAATTCACAGCTACTGTTCGCTTCGCGACTCTGGCTTGAGGATGAGCGGCAGGCGGATGCGGTAGCAGATCTACCGCTTTTGACTTTGAAAAGGTAATCTTATTCGCTAACTTATAAATGATAGAATAACAAGCTTTTCTATCCATAGCACGCCCTTTTCAGATTAGTTCTAAAACCTAGACAAAGTATCGCAAAAGACGCTACAACTGTACATAAAAATCAGTATAGTGAAACTGACTTAAGGTGGATTCACAAGGCAAATGGTGCAGTGATAAATTGCTGCGATTTCACGCGCCTAAAGGTGGTACTAATTAGGAGCCGCGACGCGAAACATGCCAAGCTTTTTATTTTAATGCCAAAAGAAAATTCATTGTGAACGTGCGATCAGACGTGCGGTTTGTACGCGAGTTCTATTCGTGTGCTGACAAAATAAACATTTAGACAATCAGCATAATATACAGATCTTTGAAATGCCTAAAATTGGAACTAGTACGTCCAATAATGTAATGAACTGTCGCGATTGGTTAAAATACAGTTTTGTATTTCGCAGCTAAGTTGGTGGGTCTGTACATTTTATGCTTGAACATCTGAACGCGCTTAGTTCAGATTACATAGATTTTTTTTTGTATAATACATTTCCAGATACATGTCAATCTCGATTAGCTGACAAGACTTGTCTTGCACTTAGTGTGAATCACGAACAAACTTTTTTCTGCCATACATATTTTTGACTTTTTTCCAATGTTATTTGAAATGAAGTATAGGTTATGGTTAAGGCTCAGGGCGCCGCAGGAAGCGTGCCGACGGACTTCATGAGGTGGTAGCAGTGCGGTAGGCGGCTGCGGTGGCCGATCTTCTGCAGCGTGGCGGCGGCCTGCGCCAGCATGCCCGCGCGCTCGCCCGGCGCCGCGATCACGGCCACGGGCAGGTGCTTGCACGCCATGTAGAGGGCCACGGCGCGCTCGCCAGCGCCTCCACCGCCCTCTAGCGAGCGCTCTGCAAATATTTCAAAGTAGTAGTTGGGTACACGGTAGAAAAGTTCGCGGACCGACTGCACTGCACTCGGTCGGACGGATCTAATCCAAATGAGTGCATGGGCATACCCAGCATTTGTTAAGGAGTGGGGCAACAGTAACAAATAGTGGGACTTAAAAATGTTTTTTTTTTTTTATGAATTACTGACCGTGGGTACGGCAGAGTGAAATAAATAATTGTAACTGCAACTTCAAAGTCTATTAGACCGTTCCTAACGAGTTAAAGTTGTTCTGCGTCTCTAACAAGCTCTGAAATCAAGAGTTTCATCTTAAATCATCCACCAATAATTTTTTAACTTTTTGGATATAGTGAGTATCACCAAAACATTGGTAAAAATAGAATATTATTAAGCACCTTTGCCGCATATAATGGAGGATCTGTTGAGCCTCGGCCGCAAGCTGCCGTCCAGCAGTTGTTGCGTGCGTTTGGGCGCCGCGCCCGCCATCATGCGGCACACGGCCGACTGGAGGAATACTCGCGACGTCACCCACTGGAAGGTTAACACGTTTTAATTAGAATCCAAGATGTTATAAAAAGCCCGAAAACCGGAAGGGGTGGTAAAAAGTCTTTGTAATTTATTGACAAGATTTAGAAAAAGGCTATGTTTTAGAGTTAATCTCAGGTTGATAGACCTTGACATTGTATTAAGTATGATTGAGGGATTTTTTTAATTAGTGATAAATATGTTTTTTTATGTTTATTTTATAGCACCAGTGATAGTGAAGAAATGAGAAACATGGCTTTTGCAGCTTAATAACGCAGGGCTAGGATTTGTGATGTCAGTTATCACCACAAACTTTCAGACTCTTATAATAAAAGTATATAAAATTTGCAGACTCTTATTGGCGACCACCAGCGACGATGCAAGCTGTCGTTAAAACACAAATGTCATTCGTCGACAGCTTTTAGGCTACATATATTATTAAGGCCAATTTATTATTATCTTAGTCTTTAAGATAGTAGGTATTTTATTGTAATGTGTTTGGTAATAAATTATTATTATTATTAGTATACTGACCGGCAAGCTCTGCGAGAGTCGCCGTAGCGAGTGCAGGTCCCGCTGGAAGGCCCGCAGCTGCGCGTGCGGCGCGGGGCCCGCCCCCCCCGCCTCCCACACCCCCGCACGTACTTCCAACACCCAGTCGCAGCACAGCACCTGCATCAGCTGGAGACAGAACTAATGAGTAGCGGCATGGCACAAAAGAGTAGACAAAAATTTTATGCCGTGACGCCACAATCGACTGTGCCCAAAAGGTGTTTATTAGTTAAACAAATGTCAGATTTCTACTCTTTTGTATTGCACTATAGCTCAAACAAATATTTTTCAATGAAGAGGAGAAAATCTGTAATTAAACGGCGTTACAAGCGACTGTACCCAAAAAGCGTCTATTGGTTAAACAAGTCACATTTAGTGACGGTACATCACTCAGAGTAAAAAGAGGCGACGCGCTTCAAAAATCGTTGGTTTATCGTCATTGGGCTTACCTGTTTGTAGCGTCACTTAGTGCACTTTTCCAGTTGCACTTTTTAGGGAATGGTGTTTGATTTTAGTCTCATCTAACGGAAAGCAACAACAAGGTCGAGAGTGGATCACGTTTACCCAGACTTGGCCTCAAATTCGTACACAACTTTAAGGGGCTCCCCCACGCCAATGACCTTGAACGCTAGCGCCACTTCAATAAAAAATCATAACTCCGAGAAAACAAAATATATCAAAAATCCGGTCGGTTATATTATTTTAAAGGTTGTGCTGCATTTTCAAAAATGACATATTGAATAAAATGTGTTTAGTTGTAGTAACAGATACAAGCAAATACCGGCCGTTTTAGCACTTTCGCTATCTGTAACTACAATTAACAACATTTTCATAAATTAATCAGTTCTAAAAATACTAAACGACCTTTAGAACAATAATATAACCGACCGGATTTTTGATATATTTTGTTTTCTCAAAGTTATGATTTTTTATTGAAGTGGCGCTAGTGTGCAGCCAGGTAGTCCCTTAAAATGTTAGCGAACGAGGGACTAAGTTAATACAAAATTTAAGAAAAGAGGTCTTCTGAAGATTCTTTACATAAAATCTTCATACTATCGTCAGTTATAAATAAGATAGCATGGATATTAAACACTCTAATACACTTATGCGGACGACAGCAGATTAGCAAGAAAGGTGTCGAATGCATGCAAATGACACCCGCATCATGCTCGGCGGAACGGTGATTATATAGCTTATTAAGGACTGGTTAAAAGCAATAACTAATAACTACACAATAAATAAGAGTTACAGTGCCTGCTTACTAAGTTAAATTGTGTGGTACGTTGGATACCGACCAAACTTTATTTTAAAAAACGCGGTATTGGATAGGGACATACTTAAATTGTACTATTTAGTACCTAGTATTAAAAAATGTGTACCTATAGACTGTAGAAATTATAGCTAGTTCAAATTGGTCGGTACGCAACGTAATTTACCTACCTACACTCAATAACAATAATGAAGTGTCAGTTGCTTGCTATATTAATATTAATATTTTGTAAGTTGTTTATAGCTGACCTTAAATAAGGAGGCTCTCACTAAGTCAATAATCGGATGGTACATTTCTGGTACACTTAATTGACAGCAAAAACATTTAAATAAATACGTAAATAAGCTTTATGGTCGGTACAGGACGTGTTCGTTTCGTACGGCCCAACTTTAAATAAGAATTTAAATTGATCTAAGCATTACATTAAAGTTATAGTGGCTGAATCAGGAGGTACATAATGAGATCATTTATTTCTATTGCTTCTGATACTCAAATTGGCATTGTAAACCATTGGCCCGTACGAGGCGAGTACGTTGCGTACCGACCAATTTGAACTAGCTATAATTTCTACAGTCTATAGGTACACATTTTTTAATACTAGGTACTAAATAGTACAATTTAAGTATGTCCCTATCCAATACCGCGTTTTTTAAAATAAAGTTTGGTCGGTATCCAACGTACCACACGTTAAATTAGTAATAGAATAGAATACAAATAAGCGTAAAAACAAAAGTACAATAAAACATACATTCATTCGGTCATGCAGCAGAACAAACTCTTGAACGATGATTGTGACTAAAGCGAGAATTGCCTTGTAGTAATATTGCACAAAATCTGATACAAGTGCAATGCAACTACAATGCACTCCCGCAATAGTGAAAAGAAACATCTTCGACAACTTGAACGCATGCTTGGAAAGTCACTGAAAATAACGAAATGGTAAAATAAAATGGCAAGCGTTACAATGTAGACTTGCACTTACCAACATAAGCGGCGTTGGTTTCTTACAGCAGTAGTACGCTAGCGAGTCTGCTAGTCTGGCTCCAGCGATGTCGCAAACCTGAACAATATGAACAAGATTTATAAAGCATATGGGTTGAGTATCATTACAAAGGTACTTAAATTATTATGTAGTAGACTGGTCCTTGTTGGCCATACATCTCAAGCCCTAGACCATCACAACTATTACTCGGTCTTCATCGACCTACCTTGTGACGTCACCTCTCCATAGGTTGATAATCGGTTTGCCTCAATGGCCATCATTTTATGCCGCTGTCTGTATTGGCCAGAAAAAGAACAAGACGAGACTTAATTCAAATCTGAATTTGCATAGAATGATGAAAACGCACACAGCGCCCCTCTTAAAGAAATATAGGTTAATACTTATAGTAGTAAAATGTTCTTACCTTGAGAATGGTTTCCGATGTCCTCTCGATGGAGTGTTCATCTCGACACTGAGCGAGGCTTAACAGGCCACGCCGGCTTTTGTACGCCATATGCAGGGCCCTGGATAATAGACAATAGCTACACTCTCATCATCCATGTTTATGCAGGCCAACAATAGTTATTGATATCACAACTATAAACTTACAGTAATGTTTGATAAACATCGCGACTAGAAATTCTAAATCGGTCGGTGTGAGAATCTGCTCATTGTTACTGGCAGGTGACATAACCATGTGAGTCAATTCTCGGCGTGACGGCGCGCCAGTAGTTTAGGACAGTCTCCAGTCAGCTGCGCGCTCCACAGGTGAGGGTTGCTTCATTCTATGTTTTGTAAATTAATTCGCATAGTACCGTCGCGTTGGTATATTATTATCAGTCACATAAACTACGCAAGTCCTAAATACTTTGCTGTCGGTTTTAAATCATTCAATTCTTTACGATCCTCGTTTGCCCGAAGCAATTTGGTTTATAGATATTATTCCACGTTGCTCATATATTACTCGACTAAAATTCCATTCTTTCCGACCGCATTGTTTATTAACCAAAACAGCGCGAAGTTTTGGTCGAAAAACCATAATAATTTACCCAGATAGGGTAAAATGGATTGACCACTTCAATAGCGCGGGTTGTCCATCAAAGCATGAGACGTTGGCCTACCATTGGCTTAGCATAAAAATTAAGAACGGCTGTAAAAATAAAAAATACCCAGGCAAAGGATCTTCGCAGGCAGCCAAATGTTCCGGTAAGTGGTAAAGCCGGTCACCCAGGTCCATAGCATGCTGAGTGTCGGCCAGCAGCCACGCCGCGGCCACGCCAACCACGTTGGCCCACCATTCCATCACTGGGTCCCAGCAGCCTGCAAATTGCAAGAGTAAAGTTTAGGGATGAATCAAACCACTTCAATTTTCTTCCCAAAAGGTTTGTACTGATAGGGTCTTTTGTCAGCATCTGACAATGGCGGACGTGTCTTCGTTTAAATTTTTTAATTTTAGTTTATTGAAGTGTTTAGTGTATAATTTCGATCCAGTGAATGTTTCGGGACTATAAACTTTAATAGAACAATTGAATCGCTTACACTTTGCTGACATTTTTAGATGATGCCAAGAGGCCTTGTGGTAGCTTCAGTAATTGTACTATCACATTACTGCGCCCAATTCACCGAACAATCATCCAAGGATATATAATATCTTAAACCTACAAATATCACTCGACACTGGCGAAATACGTCTACATAAGATGTGTCGCCATTAGTTAGGAAGAAAAAAAAAGTGTGTACTATTGCGTTTCAAAAGAAAGCCAGAACAACTTTCATTGTTATCTTCGAGGTCAGATATTACCCCATTATGGTCAGTTGGCTGACTAGTCAAATTAGCTTCCTTTTAGTAATATCAAAATCAAAGCAAATAGCGAGGTATGACGTCAGGATCTGCCGTGATCGTTAACCGCCGTGTCTTCGTTCGTTTGTAATAATAAATCTTTGTTTGAAATTAGACGCGGACTAAACAAATATTATTATACGATCTCGTATCTAGTTTAAAGATAGTTTGGAAAGGGAGTAATCAAAGGGAGAATCCACACTTATTGTTATCTTATCATCATTGTAATAGAGTTAATTTTTCCGTGCCGGTCTTTATTTTTTTATGATTTTAACTGTTGTCAATGTAAGTACCATTGTCTCAGCCGTGTTGGGCCGCCGCGTTAATATAAAGCGATTGGCATTTAGTTAAGCAAATGGCAGAAAAATCTACGTCTATCTAACTATGTTAGAATTAGTATAATTATGTAAGTTTTCTTACATTTCCCTTCACTATAAAAGCGTCGAATACAAATTTCAGAATAATATTATAGTTAGCAATCGAAGGAAAGCACCCAGTGGAGCTATTAAGGCTAGTTTACATGGATCTAGCGTTACTTGATTCCTCCCTCAATCGTGTGGATTGTAAAGTTGATATTCAACCGACCTCACAAACCCTGATGTCACAGTGTTATAGAGCCGCCAAAGGCCACTGACATGGCTCGTGTAAGGACTATTTATAATTTTTATGGATAGTAGCCAGGACCAACGGATTAACGTGTCTTCCGAAGCAAGGAATCATCTTTCTTTTCGGACAATCAGGTGATTTAGATTGCAATTTGCTAACCTAACAGGGGAAAATCTCACAAAGGAATATTTGCTTTTGCTTCACAGTTTTCCTACTGGAATACGGATTGAAACGAGTTTTTTCACGAATTCAGTCTAAATCCAATTGCGGCCAATGGTGTCAATTCCCGCAGCGAAACTAATTTTTTTAATATTAGTTTTGTTACTTTCTGACCCACAACCATGAAAAAGGACGGGAGATTGTCGGCTCTTTTGAATGTCAAATTTTATGTCAC
Source organism: Carpatolechia fugitivella (assembly GCA_951230895.1). NCBI lineage: Eukaryota > Metazoa > Arthropoda > Insecta > Lepidoptera > Gelechiidae > Carpatolechia > Carpatolechia fugitivella. The sequence continues at coordinate 9,969,217 of OX579653.1, read as the reverse complement.
AAACGTCAAATGCAAGCCGTTTAAAATTACATGGCACACGTCAAAACTTGACATTTGCGCTATAAAATTTGGCGCTCACAATGGTTGACAATCGCCTGTCCTTTTTCATGGTCGTGGGTCAGAAAGTGACAAGACTAATATTAAGAGGGCGCCGAGCAAAAAAAGCGAAAACACTAGTCACCGTTAAGTCGGTCTAATGAATAATACTTCAATAATAAATATAAAAATTATACATTTGGTATAACAGAGAATGTATTTACACTTAAACGAAAGCTAAAATGAAAAATAATTAACAGTTTATGAAGGAAAACTATCTAAAATTGGCAGAAAATTTAAAAAAGGCGGGTTGGCTTTTTAGTAATTCCGATTAAATTGAACTGCAGAATTCTATTTAAACCTCAATATTAAGACAATTAAAAACTAAAAAACAAAAAAAATTAAAACTACAGACTACAATTCAACCGGCTCACATTCTAGAAATTATGCCTGGTTATTTAATTATGATTTTTTCAAAATGCATCTCGAAACCGCCATACATTTTTACTATGGCCGCGCCGCGCGGCGTTCAAATATCATTCAATAAATACGCGAGAAAAGCACTTGAGAAATCAGTCGTCCACGAGAGCTCTGAGCAGGGTCACGTTTCGTTTCGATCCCGATCCATTGTGTGTCTGCCTACGAATAAGGAAGCTATGGAAGTGTAATTGTAAACAAAACCCAAGAAAAATATGGCCCCAAATCAGGGTTGGAATCAGGCTCCCATAAAATTATTGTCTATGGATATTAAAAAGATACTTTTTACCAAAAAATTATACTACGTTTCGTTTTTGTGTTGAAAACGTTTTAGATTAAATAAAAATCATTTGTTATTGAAACGTTAAAAAAATTATCGTACTTTTGCATTACTGATATCAATCAGATTGCTTTGTAATTATTTACTAAAATCACCTTTTATTATTTAAATGTGTGATTGTTTTTGGGAAAATGCCATTACTCTGTGTCAAACTTCTCACGTTTTCGTATTGTATTTTGTATCCATTAAAATCTTGCCAATCATTTGTTTTTTCGAGTTGTGATTTTACTAACGTTTCAACGTTTCAATACAAGCCTGAACTAAGGAGAGACTACATTATTTCGGGAATCCATCCACCATGTGCGATCCTGCTGGCAACGGTTCTCTGTCAAATATAAAGAGATTACTTTGTCATTATTTTCTGAAATAATATTATTATTTAAATGTGTGATTATGTGCTTGTTTTTGGGAAGAGGCCATTACTCTGTGTCAAACTTCTCACGTTTCCCTATTGTATTTTGTATCGATTAAAATCTTATTCTTGATCTTCTTGAGACCTTTCGTTAGACCATGCACGCCAGTGGTCCAGGACTAATAGTTTCCGTGATATGACTGTTTTAATTTTGACAGCTGTCATCGAAAATGAAGATCTCGTCGAGACCTTTCATTAGACACTGCACACCAGTGGTCCAGGACTAATAGTTTCCGTGATATGACTGTTTTAATTTTGACAGCTGTCATAGAAAATGAAGATCTCGTCGAGACTTTTCAGATGTTCTTACATGCCAGTAGTCTAGGACCAATAGTTTCCGAGATACGGCTGTTTTGATTTTGACAGCTGTCATCGAAAATGAAGATCTCGTCGAGACCTTTCATTAGTTTCTACACACCAGTGGTCCAGGACTAATAGTTTCCGAGATATGACTGTTTTAATTTTGACTGCTGTCATCGTAAATAAAGATCTCGTCGAGACCTTTCAGTTGTCCCTACTACACACAAGTAGTCTAGGACCAATAGTTTCCGAGATATGAGTTTTAATTTGACAGCTGTCATCGAAAATGAAGATCTCGTCGAGACCTTTCAGTTTTCTCTACTACACATAAATAGTCTAGGACTAATAGTTTCCGTGATGTGACTGTTTTAATTTTGACAGCTGTCATTGAAAATGAAGATCTCCTCGAGACCTTTCATTAGACCCTACACACCAGCGGTCCATGACTAATTGTTTCCGTGATATGACTGTTCGACTGTTGAATGGTTGCCTGGAAGAAATCGCTTAAAGTGATAAGGCCGCCAATTGCATTCTCCTGTATCGTCTGTGATTGGATGAGTGTTTTTTTATGTGTAATAAAAAATATTTGATTTGACTGTTTTAATTTTGACAGCTGTCATCGAAAATGAAGATCTCGTCCAGACCTTTCGTTAGTCCCTACACACCAGTGGTCTAGGACCAATAGTTTCCGAGGTATGACCGTTTGAATTTTGACAGCTGTCATATGCTTGTAAGAAAAATGAGGTCAGTTGTCCTGTTACTTTTTACTAATGGATAACTCGCCCATTGAGCAGATTTGAATGTGGCCGAATATACCCCTTGACTTCACAAAAGTGGACATTTGGGTCAGGGACCTGATTTTTGTTGTTTTTTTTTTTTGTTTTTGTTTTATTTTTATTTTTTTTATAGCGGGCGACATATCCCCTAACCCGGCAAGCCGAACTTCATACGATCGCTGTATAGTCGTCTAGCGGAGCGTTGTGTAATAATAAAACTAGTGGCTCTGTGATCTGTAGACCTCGCAAGTCTGTATATCTTTTCATATTTATTTTTATTTCTTATCCACAATCACCCTCCCCTTCTCCCCCCCGACCTCCTCCGAAGGGGGGGGGGGTCAATCCCTTGATTTTTTAAAGTATTTTTAATTTCTAAACCAAATTTAATTTTAATTTCATTTTGTATTACTATTTATTTTTTATTTTATCTTATTTTATTTTATTGGTTGAGAAATGTAGAGGAAAACAGCCTCAGCGGTAGACCTTGTAAGCTGGCAACCCTCATAACTCCGTAATTTTTTAAAATTTCCAAAAACTAACTAAAAACAATAATAATAAAAAATAAAAATAATAATTTATCAAACCTGCTTACAAAATTTCACGAGAATCGGTTGAGAAACGCGACCTGTAGACTGAAACAAACAAGCAAACAAATAAACAGATGGACAGACAGATAGACATACAAAAGCAAATTTGTCCAAGCTGAAACAGAGACGCTTCGCTCGCTCGGTCAACAAACCATTCTGTCTAATCTTATTATTCTTCTTCGCCCTAAGGTAGCGGTTCCCGTCTGTCTGGTCTTATTATTTGTGTTGGTGAGCCAAATAAATAAATAAAAATAAATAATAACAATTTTAATCATATAAAAACCCTATGTTAAGAAATAAAATGATGTCAACAGTTTCGGGAACGAGCAAACATTTTTTTTTCGAAATATGTTTTAAAGTGCTATCAGTTTATAAGGTAACAAACAACTCAAGATTTTCAATAACTTGGTTAGTCACTTTCGTCAGCCGGGTGGCGGCCGCGCCGCGACGACTTGTAGATGGGTGCGTGCGGTCACGCACACATAACTAGGGATACCTAACTAGCGCTCGCGTCGTACGCTTGGCGCAGTCTTAAATTTAAGTTTAGTTTCGCTGCGGGAATTGACACCAATGTATATCTCAGCCTAGTCCTTTAGACCAAAAAAAAAATGTAAAATAACCGAGTGAATCTGTGGATGATTTGATTATATTTTTTGTGTCTGTGTACAAAGTATGTTCATTCGTTATTTTATAATTAATGTACACAGAGCATCGGTGGTCTCACTAGACCACCGATGCTCGAACCACTGTTCGGACTGCTGTGTTCCGTCCGGGAGACACGGAATCGATCCCCACCACGAACCAATGTGTTTTCGAATTCATATTGTTAACCGAACTTTATTGATATTGCTACATCACTAGTGGTTGTGTCCATAGAGCGCATGCGCACAACACTAGTGGGAGGACTTTGACAGATAGACAGTGTGCTCTCGCGCCAATTGGGTAGCTCTTGTGAAAATATAATAATTACGTGTGTAAGATGGTTTTCTACTTATAATCTACTTATTAATATTTACGTATATTCGACGCTCTTGCGGTGAAGGAAAACATCACGATGAAAACTGCACACGCTTGCGAAGAAATTCAAAGGTTGTGTGTAAAGTCGACCAACCTGCACTGGGCCAGCGTGCTCGACTAAGGCCTAATCGCCCTAATTCAGAGTAGGGTAGAGCCCCTCGGTGGGGACGTATATGAGCTGTTGATGATGATGAATGTACCCATTTGACCTCACCAGTGTGCTGTGGTGCGTCGGTGGAAACGTCGTCTGTAATCAGCTTGATGATGTCCAGTACATCCTTGGTGTTGCTGCGCTCGTCTGCACACAGGAGCATCTGTAGCCCCTTCTGAAGCAGGTCCAGGTGGTAAGCCTGGGGAGTACAGAATAAGTATTGTTTTAGGAAACCAGTTACGAAACCCCAGTTTCCTTGACGGCCGAAGCGGTTCATCCACTGATAAGAAAAAGGACACTGACAAGTTAATTTGTAATCGTCCTAAATTAAACTTTTGTAGGATATAGTGCATAAAGAAAAGAGTAGAAAAACAAACCTAGTATGTGTTTTAAAACGTACGACTGCCTCTAACTAGAGAGTGATAGCCTATTTCACTTTAAATGCCTTCAAACCCTATGAGTTAAAGTGCTGTCAAGTAATTGCTGTACCCGTTTTAGAACACACTCTAATATTTTGTGTTTTGACAGTGTTCGATCCAAGAAGTGTCTTCAAATCGATCGTGCAACTATCTGTGCTGCGAAATTAATCTTCTTACTTAAGTATTCAACACCGCTAATGAAAAATGGTTTAGAAAAACCTTCATGGCATAGGTCAGTGAGGCGAGTTAGCCTGTTGCCTTTTAGCTGTCCATAGCGTCTAAAGCGCAGGAACTGGTATTTCTCGGGCGAGTGGGTCGGGCGCGTTGGCCAGTTGCGAGAACAGTAGAGTGGAAGGCGAAGACTCGTAAGTTCAGTGTCTGGAGCGCAGAAACTAGTGTCCTTAGGCGAGCAAGTCTAGCGGAATAAACTTACCCTCATAGGCGAGTGGGTCGGACGAGTTAACCAGTTGTGAGAACAGTAACGCGTAGGGTGTGGCCTCGGTACTGAAACAAGCTAGGCGTGGGGAGCAAGTTTATTGTGGATTTTCTTATCCTGCTTCAGTAGAATAGACTTACCCTCATAGCATAGGCGAGTGGGTCGGGCGAGTTGGCCAGTTGTGAGAAGAGTAGAGTGGAGGGCGTAGACTCGTAGATCCAGTGCCTGGAGCGGAGGAATTGGTGTCCTTGAGGAGAGCAGGTCCAGCGGAGCCGCACCGGCACGGGCGAACACGAATCGTTGCAGCGGGACCGGCATAAACGTAGGTAGAAACTGGTGGGCAAGTCAAAACATTTAAAATTATTGGGTATTCTCGAGCCTTTCAGAACTTCTTTTCTAAATTCTTACTGCCAAGGTCTGCAGTAAGACATTTCTTTAGAAATAAGCAGTGCCTGTTATATCGTTTTTCTATGTATTTGTGTTCGGTCCAATTTATTATGTACAATTAAGGCCGGGTTATTGCAAAAATTAGCAACTCAACGCGGTTTAGTTGAAAGTTCAACCGACGTATTACTAAAATAACGTTCATATTAGCGTGCGATGCTTCACGGTGGTTACGTCCGATACCGCGCAGGAATCGTGCGAAAAACTCGTTTTTCTTGAACTCTTTTGCTTATTAACAGAAAATGGCAGAGTTTATAAAAAATGTAATTGATTTAAAATCTAAGTCAATAATTGGCAAGTTATATTAACGAAAAAAAAACTATGGTTATCACTTTAAGTTACGAGATCAAGGACGTCAAAAATTTTTCTTGCTGCTTTTTTTTTTAAACTTGTGCTTCTTATATCTAAATTATTATAATGTATTTAAAAATTCTACTCGATTTATAATTTAATTAAGGATATATTCTAATAGCATATATATTTTTTACATTTATAGAATCAGTACAAGTGCTAGTATTTGATCGTCAAAGTAGCGACTATGGGCGCTATTTCCACATAACCCCGCCTTAATAATAAAATAAATAAATAAATAATATTGAATTTCGCCTGCAAGCGTGTGCAAGTTTTCTCAAGTTGTTTCCCATTACCGTAAAAGCGTCGTTAAATACATAATTTCGCGGTGCACATAATTTCATAATTCCACCACACGCTCGCTCGAACTCGAAATCGACGATTTAGAATTCATTACGCGGCCCAACCATCGTCGCCACTCACTTTTCCATTCAGATTTTTAAGAAATCTCCTATACGACCGTAAGTCACAGTGACTTATATATAAATACTACTCACCCACACAACCAGTTCCCAATCTTGCGCATATCTTTGAACACCATTGCCGCAGTAATGTAAGTGTCGGCTAGGAGTTGTCTGTTCCCAGTTACTTCGGCCAAGTTGAGCGCCTGTAAAGCTAGCAAGACCCGTTCGCTGCGGCCCGACTGCGGAGACAAGATCTCGAGTTGGGCGAGGCGGTGCGACGCGGTCGACACTTCGGCTGCCCAGTGCTGAGTTGCTCTTCTGGACGGACTGGAATATATCGTAAATAGGAAATTTTCTAGGCTATAAATCCCAAAGGCTCTAATGAAGAAGCTAGAAGAAGAAGCCCCTAATGTTCTCTTGTTAAGAGAATCAAGTAATCAAGATCAATTTAGAACATTCATTCATTCTTGTGCTATTTCTAAATAGCACAAAATCAAGAATCTAAAAAACCAAAAATACTCTAAATCAAACTACGAATCAAATCTTCTCAATCTTCTTCTTTTTATCTATCTAATCTTAATCTATTAAGAGAAATAACAATATGTAATGTTGGTGAACACAAAATCCATAAAAAAATAAGACTTTATGTGTTCTTTGTATGTATATGTATACCTAATAATACTTATAATACCCAGGTTCATACCTAAGGTTATAATTAAGATCGCATAATCATTACTTTACTGTATTTGTCTGTGTGTTTCTTGTGTGCAATAAAGTATTCAATTTTACTTTTACTCCTTCAAATTGTTTTATTTATTTATTGATGATTTACAGACAGCATTTACATTAAGCCTAATCCGAGCAGCAGGACATTTTTCCTTCTAACTAACCTGTCAGTCCACAGGTCTCCAGCCCGCCTGGCCAGGAATCCTCCGAAGGGCAGTCTTTGCAGGATCTGCCGCAGCACGGCGGCTGCAAGAGCGGAAAACTTCGCGTGGCCTTGTCCTCCGGCTTGCACGCTCTTACCGCACACTGCCAAGGAGCGGTGAAGCTCCAGCCGTGCGTTTTGTAAGTCACCCTAGAAAATGATTATCATTCAAATCTAATTAAATATAGGTCAAATCTAAAGAAAATATTTATTTTTTTCATTATCATTAAAATTAAGAGATAAGTCAACCCCAACCTATTCTAACTAGTAAATTAATAATCATTATCATCGTAACATTGTGTTGTGTATGCTGTGTGGTGAACCAACCCAGGTACCTAGTAAAACCTTAGGATAGGTTGGAGTTGGGGGAAACCAACCCATGTAATAACTTCACACAGGTATTCACCTAGCTTGAGAGTCAGGGGACTGTCAATTGTACCATACCCTATAGCCGTAGTGTAGTGTTAGACTTAGTATGAATAATGTACTTACCAACTTTGTACTAATGGCTTAAATAAATAATTTTATTATAAAAAAAAAAAAACTTAACGTGCCTACCGAAGCACAAAATTGTTAAATACTCTAGTTTGTGATAGACACTATCGACTTTTGTAATAATACCTAACAGTAATTATATAATAATATATAAAACAATGCACCTACAACATAAAAAATATATTATAGAAATTATGTAATTATACCTTTTTAAGAAAATTATCAGCTTGTCTTTTATGTTTATAAAATAGTCCAGCTTCTTGCGATTGTGATTTCGGTACGGAGTCGCCATAAACTAGAAGTTTGACCAAACAACCTCCGAGGAGCAACACATTAACTAGGTAAATGATGAATGTGTTAAACAGCCAAGCACTCCATGATATACCGGAATAACCTGAAATGAAATTGCAAACAGGTATTTATTTTTCTTTCTTTCCTTTTTTACATTAAATAGCCATTGTTTTAAATGTCTGTAGCTAGACAAAACATAAGCATTTTTTCAATTAATCTATAACAAGATCGCGTTGAATTCTCTACATTAATAATGTAAAGATTAATAGTGACTCCGGTTCATGCTCAGCAAAAAAAAAACTTACTAATATCAGTTTTTGTTCATCTATAACCACTTTTATTTAGAAAAAAAATTAAATCAGATTGTTTTAATTTAGATATCCAAGTGTTATTATAATAATTGTTTTACCATCATCATCTGATAAAATCCTTCTCGTGTCCACTTTAGCACTGAAGTCGACAGAAGAAGATTCCGACATGAAGCTGCCGAAGAATGCGCTGAACGGGTTGAAGGCTATAAGGCCAACCATGAAAGCGCACAACGCCAAACGGGAGTGATCGCCCATACCCATGACGATTTTAGAATACTTGTCCTCAACCTACAAAAATATAAATTAATACTTAGTTACCTAATTTTATTTATTTTCTTTTTGTTCACACAGGTCTATTAAACAAGTCTATTATATTTTTATTTCTATTTGCAATAATTTTAAAATAGTAAGGTCGTCATAAACGGCAGTTACAATAATACAAATAGGTAATATGTATAAATTGAGATGAAGCAAAATCTCAAATACCTAATTACCATGAGTTGTAATGAAATATATAATTTCAGCTTTATCATTTTACCATTTATCATTTTACCTTTATTTGAAAAGGCAAGAGTCAACTTGTAAACTGTACCTTATATTCGGGAGATGATGGCGAGTCGCTATCGATAGATCCATGAGGCGAGTGATATGGCGAAGAGATGTCGCTGTGTGGCGGAGTGTACGCCCCTTCGAATACTGGCTCCTTGACACCAGACTTCTGGCATGCCAGTTTGAGAGCCATATTCTCTTGTTTTAACCTAGCATTCTGGTTTTGCAGGTACTTTATGTAGTCAATAGTCTTACGTAATATAGCTGATTTGTTCAACTAGAAAAGTAAATTGCTCATAATCATCATTGTGTGTGTTGTAAGGTCGATGAATAAATTGTTGAAACATTGTGAATAATATCATAAAATACAGTAGGTGTATTTGGGAATCAATTTTTAATCAATTTCACATTGTGTATTTGGGAATCAATTTTTTTCAAAATGTTTATGATTGTTTAGATTTTGCTTCTCACAAAATTAATTAATTAATTTACTACCCAATACAAGAAAACTTACCATCATCATCAGCTCAGTCTTTGTAGTTTCAAAATACTATTTTTTAATATTTTTAAGTATGTGTGTCTGTAGTATCCAACAAACGCTTTATCTATCTATCTATCTATCTATCTATCTATCAAAGACCTCACCCCTCCCCCCACCCAAGGACAAATAAATAAGATAAAAGAAAAACATTTAACAGTCTACTTACTTTAGCCTCTTCTCCCACCAACATATTCTTCAACTCCACTATCCTATCATTAATGCTAGTTCGATATCGCCTTTCAATTGCATTGTGTGCACTCCTCTTAACTTCTTTCACTTTAGGGAAGCCAGTACCTGGTGCTTGGCTTAGCGCTATCTTTTCTGTCTCAAGAACAACTGGAATACCAGTAGTCAGAAGAGTTGGTCCATTATTACTGGCAAAGAATGTGTGGACTCTCTGCCTGGTTTCTGCACCTGATTTTGCATTAGTTTGAATACCTTGGGTTGAACCTGAAAGATCAAAACTTATCAAGTAATATTACCAGTACCTACAAAATAGCGAAAATAGGTAGAACTGTATAGGTACATACTGTTAGTTGAAATATGGAGAATTTATTCCAATAAGTTAATAAACAAACATAAACAATCATAAACAAAATATCTATTATACAACAACCACTAGTGTTGCATCATTGTTTTTATGAAATCTCATAGTTGACATACATAATAAAAATACTAAGTAAAATTGATCTAGGTACTTAGTACTTAAATTAAATAAATCTTACCTTGCACTGGAGCCGTAGCGTACATTAAAGTTTGTGTCACAGGATTCATAATATTTGATTGTAATATCACAGGTGAAAAATTTGAATCTGAACTTTTTATAATTAAAGGAGTCACTCCTTTTGTATTATTCTGAATTAACAAAGGCTGACTCATCTGTGGCTGGTTTACATGACTCACTGGAGACACCCCATCCATCTGAACTAGAGGTCTTATGTCTGGCACTTGTTGCAGAGTGTTAGGGGCTAAATTTACATATAAAGGGCTCTGCACAACCTGTTGGACTATCATAGGATCTTGCGAGGGCAGTTTTTGTCCATGCTGAGTGACATCTGGTAGCGGCATATCATCTTTTCGACAGAGCAAATTATAACTCTCTTCCCTACCATACATTCCCTGCACTGGACTACTTTTAGGCTGTAATATCTTAGGTTTTGATGATTGGGAGTACTGAGGCATTAAAGGGTTGCCTGAATTGTTGTAGTAAGGGGAAATCTGAGGCTGCGAGTTATGTTCAGTTTTAACTTTGGTGTCAATACTCAGTAGCCCAGAGTCATTATCTACTGTAGCTAGCTCCTGCTCAAGCTTTAGCATGAAATCTCCATCACAACCGCTGAGAAAGTCTGGAAGATGTAACCATTTTTTAAATTAAATTGTGAAGCAGAGAACTGAATCATATTGAAAACTTGAGTGAAGACCTTACCTTCGATTTCAGCAATGTCGTTCACATTGAACACATCTGTATTTAATAATGGTTCGTCTTGATCCATTTTTCTGGCTCTAAATACTCATTAATAGCGAAAAACAACCGATTTTTCATGTAAATAAGAAAACATTGCGCACTGTTTACGTTTTTTTACAAATTGACATCTCCTGATTTCTATCCACCAATCACGAAGGCGGAAAATAGTGGCGCGATATTACGTCATAGCCGCGTTCATGATATCCCTTTTATTTTTATATAAAAACAAAAAACTACATAACTTGCAACCGATTAACAAACATTTTATTAAACTAACGAATGCTAGTAAAACATTTATAAAGCTAAGATCAGACTTTGATAATAATAGTTTGAATAATGTTTTTTTTTTATTATTTGAACGCGTTGTGAATGCGGGCACTGCTACTGCCATCTATAGTCACAAATGCACTTTATTAAAAATCGTTCTGTGCGCTAGATGGCGCTAGCTATCGAAAACTTTTTTACAAAAATAATGAACTAATATAAAAGTTTTTTTGCGTTTTGAAAACAATGCTAGCTGCTCCACTTTCTAAAAAGATTAAGTATTCTTATTTCAATAATAAGCTCTTTTCAAAATATGGTATTAGGTTAAAAGGTTAAGGTTGCCTGGAAGAGATTTCTACCCTAGCAATAAGGCCACCTTTTGTTCCTCTGTTCTCTGTTTTATTTTTCTCATTGTTTATTTTTGTTGCCAATAAAGAATATTGTATTGTAGAAGCACAGAATTAAGTACGTAAGAAGACATTTCGTCGGTGTTTTGTAGAAAGGGCGAAAGCGCCTTTTAATAATTTGACAGACCAGCAATTTTTTAGTTTCAATGACGGTCTTTAACTATTGTTGTGTACTGTACTAGAGGGTAGTTCATGAAAAACCAGTCTGGTAAATGTCAGGTGAGTAACCGCATGCTCTTCCTGTTTTCGGGATAGTTTTAGAGGATATAATAGTGGCGACGAGGAAAATAGTGATCAAAGAGTGATTTTACATAATTAAATTAAAATATAAAATAATAAAACAAAAAAGTGAAAATATGGGTGTTAAGTTTGGTGAGTTTGACATGGCCTTTTCATAATTTGACAGGACAGCAATTTTTTAGTTTCAATGACGGTCTTTAACTATCTACGGTATAACTGTTAACTTATTTTTACGCTTATAACAAAGAGATAACTATGTTAACTCTTAACGCTTTCGCCCTTTCTACAAAACACCGACGACTTCTTTATGAAGTTCTAACTTGCCAAGTGATTGGCGGTAGTGATTTTTTAGATCATTGGGAGATAATAATATATTGAATGATAAATATGTTTACAAATATTTTCAGCCTAATTTATTTGTATTCTACGCACAAACATAATTTTATATATAACTTGCCAAGTGATTGGCGGTAGTGATTTTTTAGATCATTGGGAGATAATAATATATTGAATGATAAATATGTTTACAAATATTTTCAGCCTAATTTATTTGTATTCTACGCACAAACATAATTTTATATATAAGTAAAGGAGCAAGAGGTCCATTTTGTAACGCAATGAAGTGTTGAAGAGGTCATGAATATTTTTTAATAGAATAAGAATAAGATTCTAGACCAATAGCAATATGTTTGGTTTTATTTTACGGTCCTATATTCTGGGTTCTAATTAGATTAGATAGGTAGAATGTAGATACATTGGTAAGCAAAGGAAAATAGTAATCATAATAAGCAAACTTTCTTAGATATTAAACGTTTAATTTATATTTATAACATTATATTATCTGTAAATATAGAGTTCTTATTTTAATTATGAAGGTACGAGTATAAACAAACTCGATCTAATAAAACTAGATATATAGATAGATACATAGTCAACTACATAAAAGTACTTACAAGAAATTTTTGCATCCACAACTAAAACTGATGAACTCTAGTGCATAACAAATACTTATCTAAGCACAAAAGTGGGTATATAATATTATATAACATCTGTTTCAACAAAATTGGGAGGTAAGTGTATAGAGAATATGATAGGAGCGATAGTGAAGTAGGTACCACCTAAATGGTATACGAGCTCTATAGGCCCGAGGTTGAGCCGTAGCACTAAACACGAAGAGCACAAAGTGAACTACTGGAATGTCCTAACCACGTCCTAACACATATGACATGAACCACTACATCTCATTTACAACAAAAGGCACAACACTGTGAGACCTCCAAAGTGTAGTCTTACACACTAAAACACATTGCAACCTAAATAATATAAACATTAGGGATATGCGATAGTTACTACGCCGAACATTACTCACATCTATGGCATTTTCAAACTAGACTAAAGTAACAAATCAGTCTTCCAATCAATTACCAAAAAATAAGTAATGAAAGGTACAATATTATTAACTTAACAATTACGATAAAATAAACATCATAGGTACGTGAATAATAAACACTTCTCTATGATTTCTTGAGGTACTGTAGTTTTACTATATTACATAGATATATTTTTATAAAGATATCATTTGGGCTAACAAAAAAATGTTTATATTCTAGAAATAATTATCTTTTTGATAATAAAAATAGATAAACATAGTTTTTAATACGTATAATTAAGATCGAAACGCGACGAAGTGTACTAATAACCGTAGGTAAAGACCTAATGAAAACATTGAGCATTCTTACCAGTAGTGTTGTTATTTATTTCATATCAAGTTTCTCTATATAAATAAGTCTAAAAACGACCGTGCTTGTGCAAAAAACCTAATTGATGACAAGTGAGCACAACTTGTTAAAGTAGATATCAATAACAATGAACATTTATGGCAAACGACAAACAATCGCATTAATCTAACCCGTAACACAAGGTATTAATTTTACTGTAAGTAATTAACGTCGCTTTTCGCAGTGACATGAGCGTCACGCACCGTTCGGTGTTCAGTATACGCCAGCGCTTGAAATTCGCGATAGAGACGTACTTTTCTCTACTGAAATTGTAGCCGAGCGGTGCGGCGGACTAGAGAAGCTGTAGTGAGCGTGAGGTAGTGGCGGCATTTCAGTCTATAAACATCACAGTCGCGGACAACAAATTGCACAATAACTCGTCTAGGCGGAATCACCTGGGGCGCGCGGCGTGACCGCTGCCTTCCTGCCCTTCGGCCTTACACGGTTACCGCTCCAAATAAGACAACATTTACTTTACACCCTAATTAAAGCTAACTTATTTCGCTATTTTATTAACAGTGACGTAAATGTTATAAACAAAAAAATAAAGAAGAAAATAAACAAAAATAAAATCACAAGGCGACGCCCACCGACTAACGGAAATTTTATTTCGTTAGCGGGTTGTTGGCGCTTGGAAATAAATAGAGAAGAGAGGTAGAAAAAGAATGGCCGCGGGGCCCATTGCAATCGCCCGGCCGGAGCGCCCGGTCAGCGTGGCTTGCGCGCGCGGCGCGTCCTACCAGGAGCCTACCATTATATGCTTAGTTCTAACTTTGTACGCCTAAGTCAGTCTTTTCGAATGTCCTCAAATCGACGGCGTCTTTATGTCGCTCAATCTCTTTCACTGTTGCAGTCGAGTGCAAAGTTTCGTGGAGGTACAATAACGCCTGAAGGAGGGTCGGGATCGCGACGCCGCGACACGGACAGATCTTCCACGTGATCATCTTCCTGTGGGGGTGGAGGCGAGTGCATGGGAGGCGACCTCGGCGGCGTTCGGGGTGTGAGGGCGGCATGTGCTGCGGCGGCTAAAGCCATTGCATGAAGAGCTTCTCGCCCGCCATCTCTGGTAGCACCCTCAAGAGCTTGTTGTAAAAATGATGGGTCGATAAGAGGAGTCGCAGGTGGTCCATCGTCGTTACCTCCAGTTCCACTTAGACCGTAGGGAAAGGCGGCACCATTTGACTCTCTTTTGATCCCACGACTCATAGGACGACTTGTCGTAATACCTAGTTTCTTTACCTTATCATATAGAGTACGTGAGGGCACGCCGTATTTTCGTGAAGCCTGAAGCGCACTCATTCCATTTCTAACGCATTCTATAGCAGACATGATATCGGATCTCGTATATTGCTTATATCTTTTCCACTCGGGCTTCTGCTGTGGTGGTACGTATGGCGCTAATCCAGCTCTGACATCTTGCTGGAAATTGTTCGGAGGTGGAGATGGATGAAAAGTGCGCGGGTGATCTTCTTCAAATGAGCGTTCCGTGTAAGGTGAGTGGGCGTCTTCTGAACGGTCCGAGCGATTGTAGTGAGGTGATGAGGCTCTTGAAGAAAGGCGACGGGGACGATAGTCGAAAGGTCGTTGAGGACTTGGAGCCCTTTCAGGGTCGTGAGCCGATCCGTTAGAATTCATTCGAGGAGGAGCATGCTGGTTGATCGGATGACACACTAAAGATATCGGTTGTGATTGTGAAGAATCCATTGGAGTGTTCTGAGCTAAGACGTTTCTCAAAATAGGAGTATCGCGTGTAGCTAGCATGCTGGAGAGTTTCTTACGTTTTAGGGGGTTCATGTCAGCAGAATCGTAGGCGGCGGAAAGGGCTGGTAAATTGTTGGTGTGTGGAGGTGGCCAGCGTGAGGGGGGCGCGGGTGCGGGGGTGGGGGGCGAGGCGCTGGAGGGGGCGGCGGCGACCACGCGCGTGGGCGACCCGCCCGCCGTGCGCTCGCTACTGCCTGGCCGCCGCAGCTCCGTCATGTCGAACAACCCCTTCACCTCCAACTGCTCCGCTACCTTCATGATCCGCGGGATGTGTGCCTGGGTTACGTTCACCTCCCCGGTGTACATGTACTCTAGAAGCGCTCTCATCTCAAAGTCTTTCACCCCGGGGAAAAGGATGCTGCAGTGATCCATGGGCACATCTGCCAGGATAGATTGAAAGTATGGGGAGTTCGCTGCGAGCACCACTCGGTGGGCCTTGAAAGTGACCTGGTCATCGACCACCAGAGTGCAGTCTACGTACGTCTCTACCTTTATTAACGCCTCCAGTATTTCCACAAGGTTGGTCTTATGGTGGTTCCATTTCAGACAGAACGTCTGCTGTCCTTCACTGCTCCCCATTGTACTCATGTGTGCTTCTGTGGACAAATGAGATGCCACGTTATTGAAATGCAAAATATACGGGCTTGCTTAGTTGAAAATGCATTTATGATACAATGAAAATTTTTATTTATTTTAATTGGTATTTTTTTATTTTATTCAAAAAGTGTATTAAAAATTGTGTAGCATGGATATTTTGATTTATTTTGGTTTAATTATTTATTCATTTTAAGAGTTTCTCATTGATTTTTGTTTTTAAAAATTCTTTACACCTATTACATGACATAAAATTGTAAATTGGTTTCATTAATTTTATAAGTTAATGGTGCTACGACGAATAAAATAAGTAATATGGAAAGAAAGTAGTACCTGGTAAGGTGTCCTCGTACGTAGAGGCGGGATACATTTTATGTAGAGCTGGGTCACGTTTACGGCAAAAACTTGAGTTGGTTTGCAATGAGCGCGTTGCGGCGTGCAGGTCGCGTGGTTAGCAATGCACCTCGTGCGCGCTGCGAGTGCGGACGTATGCGTGCTGTGCGAGCCACCGCTCCAGCTCGACTGCACCGCCCTTCCCCATTTACATACAGTTTACGCTCTGTAGCCCTTCCTTACTGCTAAATTGACTTTTTACCTTTTATTCGGCAGGTAAATCGAACTTAGGGGACCGATGAAAGCCGCTACACCGGCTCCCTCCGTTCATGTACTCACCCATCGCCGCCACACGAACTTGCAAGGTTTCGATCCTATGTGTCGCTGAACATGGTATAAAATTAGTCAGCAACCATTTTAGCACTTTTAATTACTTACTTGAATATCTAGACTTGTTCTACGGATCCGCTACGAGACCTACGAACTCGTAGCACTTGCTACGAGTATTTGCAATAAGTTTGAATAATATAAAAACTTACCCTTATAGTTGAAATCCGTAAGATAATGATGTCTGCGGGGCAGAAAAGCCAATGAAAATTCATGGGAACACTATGAGGAAAATTCACACTGGCACTTTAAAAGTTTGTAGCACTCGAAGGAGGAGGGAGGGAGGCGCGCGCCCGGTTGGGGGCGGCGTGTTGCTGCGAGCGTCTGGCGGTGACTGCTGGCTGCAGGCCGCGCCGCTACGCCCGCCCGCGACCGCCGCGCCGCCGCCGCCCGCTCCCCGTGCGTGCGCTTTTTATGCACGCAGAGCGCGGCGGTGCAGTGCAATTGCGTGCGGGGGAGGCGCGGGCCGAGACGCGCGCGCCGTCGTCGACGAATTGCAGCGCGCTGAGGAGGGCGCGCGGCTACGTGTGCGTGAGTGCGCGCGCGCATTATACGCACAGTTCTCTCTGTGTGCGTAGACTTATCGTCACCGTCGAGACGATAGAATAAAGCCGAATTTGGCTTATAAAAAATTAATGCCTCGCCTTGTCGGCCCTTTGTATGCTAACGTTGAACTTCGCGTCGTGCCATCGATATCAAGAATTTTGTTACAATCACGTCGTTAATTAACATAAAAATCGAATTAATATGCCTCGTTGCATTAACATTAGATAAAAGTTAACCAAGGTATAAAAAACAGACACTAAGTTAAATTCTACTCGATAAACAAACATTTAGGTTAGTATTCTTAATTACCAAATAAAATATTTCAACTCATTTCATTTATAGAACATTTGTTTGAATTAGAATGCAGAGTAACTTATGACGTCATTATCACGACATACTTTTTATACTAACATAAATTAACGGGCTTTATCTAACAGATTCAACAAAAATAATTCACATATAAAGCTATACGCGCGTATTACTTCGCCTGTAAATATCCGCGCGCGCCGCTAGACTACGCAGTTACGTTGCAGAGACGTAGAGCGCCCCAAAATTTCCCAAAAGTTCGTGAACAACGCAGCAATCGGGGTCATTGACACCTGCATGCGGAGGGAACGCCAAAATAGCGCGAAATGCACTCAAAAATAGAACAACGCTCTGTGTGCAATATTTTTTTGTTAGACGCGGCGCATCCGTCTAAACTGGGGAATGTGCTTTTGTTTACACAATTCCACAACAGTACCATTAGTTCATTCTAATACTACTTCATTTATATTATATTGTAAGTATTGATTTAATTTCTTCACTTAATTATGCTTTAATTATGGTTTCAATAGCAAATACTCAATTACTACGTACTGACTGCAATTAACAGAAACTAGATTCATTTGTTTTCAGTTTTGTAAAATATCTATCAATAGATCCCATCATTATTAGTGATTTAGTGATGCATGTTGTCAATCTTCATCATAAAGATTATTATTATACGGGACACGCGGATTGCTTCCTATTGAATCGATGAAGTAAAGGGTGAATCAATTGTGTTTATCTGATACATCAACACTGCACTGGACCAATCGACGAGAAATTCTATTGATTAAATGATGAGAGCCCATGTATATCGAGCGGTTTAAGTTCGTCATATATTATGAATAGAATGAGAAATGTATATCTGACATTCATAGAAATATTATTACGTCAAAACATGCAAACAGGAAGGAACACAATTTTATTATTAATTATCAGACAGCCAACCACACTATAACAAAGAAACATGTCACGTTTCATGTGAACGTTTCCTTTTTTTAAATGTTTATATAATTTTTACTACCTATTTATTGTGGTATAAGTTCACAATTTCACAAAATAATAATTTAATGAAATGTTCTCACGCTGCAACCACAAATACTGCGTTCAAAACAATGGCTGCAAATGTCAGGCTCACTCACGTCATTCTCAAGTGCACTCAAAGCTCTCAGCTTCTGCGCCATTTGCATACCAGTGACACTCACACAGTGCTCTCAATATAGTGCATTACCTCTCATAGCCAATTTCATAAAGATCCATTACGTAAACCAAAGGGAACTTATACGATCTAAAGCCAAGCCGTAGCCCTCTCGAAATGATATGCTATTGATACATGAACTATATGAGTAAATTGAAAAACCCGTTTTCTATTTAAAAGTACTGTTGTTTTGCAATAAATACGTTTTGCACGTGTACAGTGCGATGCCGCCTGCGGTCAACCACTCGACCGTTAACATTAGATGATAATTCGCCGATTGTTTCGGAAATGCCAAAACACTAATATGCAAATTCCCCTTTGTCAATGCTCTTAACAGTTGTTTGACCCCTGATACTGAGTGAGGTAATTAGTACATACTATCGATATTCGCGGAAACAATCTCCCAACTCATTAGAAAGGCATCGAGCACAATAAACTCGAGGAAGCGCTACATTTGCAATTCACGTTCAAATAAATTAAATTCAATTGAAGGAGAGTAGAAAAGTGATGCACATTATGCTAATACCAGCATAAACATGACGCTGCCGCGACCTATCCCACGGCGCGCATGTCACAAAAACTGCACGCAAAGCGGGGGTTCAAAAAAGCTAATAAAAAAGCAATAATGCGATCCCGCATAGTGGCTTGTTGAGGCTGGAATTGACGCGGCTGATGAGCCGAAAATAAGGGATAAGCTGACAACGAGCGCAGTTATTGCACAACCGCGCTCTATCGAGACATAAGCTGATCAATATCTGCTACAAGATTGTTTTTGACTTTACTTTCAAACGTCTGATCCAAAGTATTTAAATTGAAATGCAAATTACTACAACAATAGAAAAAAGTTTGGTCATGTGACCTATCAATTAATGCATAAGATACGGGGTATCTATTTCAAATGGAAGGTTCGCTATTCTACAACAATTAATGCGTTGACTTTGCATAATGAGCGGAGGGGCGGCTGGTGGTTGGTGGTACGGATAATTCTAAAGAGATAATTTATAGAGATGTAATTGTAATTTTACGGAGCCCGTCATTTGTCGCCAGCATCCCGCCACGCGCCCTGCTCGAATTTATTATCGTAATTATTAGGGGTGCCTTCACCCTCTTATCTACCATATTAACAGCTATGAGACAATTAAATAATAGACTGTGTAGATCCGTTCTTGACTTTGCACTCCATTGTTCGTCTGGCCATTAACTATTTATGTATTTGTGTTGATACTTTATTGGGTTTTAATTGTCAACCTCATTGAAACACAGTTAAATAAATATTATTCTGATTATCTGCAAATGATCTGAGTACCTATATAATTTTAAGTAAGTACATTTTCTATCTATCTATTGATCATCAACATTTCTAACAATCATCATCATCATCAGCTGCTCATACGTCTCAACCGAGGGAACAATTCACATACTCAACTTGCTTAAATTCAAAGCAAACGTATTGACAAATTTTGCTGAGTCAACTACGATTATGCCAAGCACATAGGGAAATATTAAGAAATTGTCCTGATACAAATATCCATATTCTGTTATAATATTTTTTTCTTTAATATTGCACTAAAATTGTCACCAAACAAAATATAATTCGTGGTTTAGGTGGGCAAGGCGGGTCCGGAGGCCCGGAAGCGGCTCATTGTAGCGAAACTTCCCGCGTCCCTGCGAGTGAAACAGTACTCGTCCTCCATTGTCTCCATATATTTATGTTATAGGTTACTAACCATTTTATCTATCATGGGACAGAATCGCGAAATTTAATATAATTGTATTTTGGTATTAATAGTATTACTGAGGTTCTACGAAAATGCTACGAACATTACCTTTGATGTTGTAGCACTAATCTAGACCTAGCATTAAACTAATATACGTGCCTATGATATTGTAATTATATAACACAAAAAATAGTCACTGATTGTGTATAAATCAATACAAAGTCTAATCCTAAGCCGTTGGAAATGCTATTAAATAATTAATCGTAACTCTAAATTACATTAACTCTAGACAAAAAAGCAGCAATTATTCAGTTCATAATAATGCAAATGTCAAATTTTGTGAAGATAATATCGACTATTTTGGAAATGGGTCAAGTGGATACAAAAAAAGTGTATTAAATTAAAAATGGGTGGTTCTGCTAAGTATCGTTGTCAAAATATCGGCGAGCACCTGCCTCGCAGACAGGGCGGCGCGTAACGAACTTTTGTGCCACTAGCTTAGTAGTATTATTTCTTCAAATTTACAATTCAGTACTATACAAAATTCTTAAACTTACTGTAGAACGTAAAAGCTAGATAGAATTAAATTCTTGTTGGCGATCCGTTTGTTATTCTGAGACAATCAAAAAATAAGTTATTACTTTAATCTCAAAATTATACGACATTTAAGCTCCGTATATCTAGTACAGCAAGATAAGAATCTTATTACAGCATGCATCCAGAGATAATTCGCTCCCCGTGCGGCCATGTTGCCTTCCCGGACTCCAACAAAACAACCGCGAGCGAGCGAGCGAGTCTTTTTACCTTTTTTATACAGGATCATTTTTCTTACAAGCTCCGGGGATTAAAGCAGCAGTAGCCACAGAAAAGTGTGCCTTATTTTCAAGTGGTAAGGTTATGTAAGCTTAGGGAGGCTGCGCTGGAGTGGACGTCCTTGGGCGGACTCGATCTGCTAGCCGCGAGAGACGGGAGCGTCGCCGAGCGCAGCATGGTCGTTGCACCTACTAGATACTTTAGAAATGCATTGGAAAGTTGAAAACATATTCGTTGGTATTTCTTGTATAATAGTATTATAAGTTTCATGTAAATCAATAGTTACGTGCTGCAGATCTAAATCTTAATCAGTAGAGTCGAAATTTTATCGCATTCAATTTTTTTATATGTTGTGTTATTTGTCCTCATAGTTTAACGAACAAAAGATTTCATTCAAGAATCACTTTGTAGCAGTCGCACCCATCACTAACGAAGCAAAATGTATTGCCTTCAAATTTATGACTCCACATAATTACTGCTAAAATGTCGAGAAAATCCACAAAAGATTTCGTAACGAGAAACGCTCCCAACATGTTCACTGTTCTAAAAGGTTCAAGTTTCGCAATGAACACTTGAGTGACTGTTTTCTACTTCATTATCTCTAAAAGGATGTTGTGCGTGATATTAGGAATTTTCAATCAACACAAACAGCCTCTTTAGAAAAGCATCAACCCCACTATTATTTTATGCCTTTTACAGTAGGTATTTAATTTTCCCTGTTGACATATTTTCCTTAAGATTTTAAAACTCTGTCTACATGACTCTCCTACATTAAAAATCACTATCTATCGATGTACGTGGGCATACTGAAAATTGTGTGTTGCTATCAAAATGAATTTAACTCTTGAACATTTTCGTTCAATTATTTTTTATGATTTTCGTTGTAGCTTAAGTCAACAAGTGAGTTGCCAAAGACTTCAATCGGCATTTGGTGATGAACACCATGTTGCAGCTCTGTGTATTCGTGGTTTGGAGAATTTAGATGTGGACGTGGTCATCTCCATGACGATCGACGAGGTACGTGAAAGTCGGCCGTCGACTGCGGTTACAGACTATTGACACCGTACGACAACTTACTGAAACTGACGAAAAAATTCGTGCTTGGAATGAGCCAAGTGCAAAACATTTTACATGTGCGTGCATCTGAAGGTTCGGAAACTTTGCACTCGATGGATACCGCGTATGACTTAACGGAGGACCAGAAACGACTGTCTACTTAAACTTAATAAGCTAACATGAGTTGAGCTAACATGCTGCTGTATAATATAATATCGTGACAGGTGACGAAACCTGGGTGCACTGCTTTGAACCCGGAAGAAAAAGCCAGTCGGCATAGTGGGACTTTCATTTTGAAGATTTGCCGACGAACGTTAAGAAAAGTCAAAGCATTGCTGGTAAAAAAATAGTAGCTTCTTTTTTCGGCAAATCAGGACATTTCACTACAGTATCGCTTGAAGATCAAAGGACAGTGGCTGCAGATTGGTACGTCAACACTTGCTTGCCCAGAGTCTTAAAAAAGTTCGCGAAAAGCGTCCTCGAAGCAATGTTCTCCTTCACCACGATAACGCATCCTCACATTCCGCTTAGGTAGCAGAAGTAAAGGCTTCAAATGTGGAACTGATAACGCATCCACTTTACAGCCCGGACCTCGCACCCTGCGACTTCTTTTTGTTTCCAAAAAATAAAGACAAACTAGAGGCACACGTTTTACGAGCCCTTGAATGGGCGGTGAATGCGTTCCATGAAGCCATTGATGAGGTCCCTAAGGAAGACTGGTCCAACTGCTTTGTACAGTGGTTTCAGCGAATGCAAAAATACATTAATTTGGCGAGGGAATATACTTTGAAAAACTATAAATAAATCGTAAGTCTTATATTTAGTCTTATTTATCAGAATCCAGAAACTTTCAGTATGCACTAAGTACTTACATTTTTAACTCTCGCATCACGGTTCCGGTATTTCTTTGCCGTTGCTTGTTCTGAAGATTATCGACTTTATTACGGTCATCTGTTTCAGATGTAATCTAATCAATTATGTTTTAAAGAAATACATTTTAGAACATTAAACTAATGCAGTGTTTTGCTATAATTTACCCATATAAGGTTCAAATAATGAAGATGTGGAAATTGACTAACTGACCAATGTTCGTAAAAATAATAAAATTTAGAAAACGCGATCGACAAAGATAATTAAATATTTAATGGGTGGTTGGTCCTATTATATTAAATTAAACAAATAGAATTAGTTATATAATTCCTAGCTACATTTATGCACTCTTTAAAAAAGCAACCACAATCTGCAAACAACGAAATACAGAGGATGTATTTTTTTTAGCAAAATCAATAATCATTACTGGGTTCGTTATTTCCGTCGCGCGTGCTGTGTGCTGTAGATCGCCGATACCGGCCGACCGGTAATTACAGGTATCACTCGCTATAAACTCACTGCCCGACAATTGTAAAGACACCTGGGGAACATGCGCGAAACAATATAAAAGGTTATTTGAGCCGCGTATAGATACAAGATAGAAACAGGATTAGTGGTTATTGGATATGCCATAAATAATATAAAACAAGCCTGTGTGTAACGTACTTACAGGCTTTAACCAATTATTTTTATTTGTAGAGCATTTTTTAAATGGTATGAGTTATTATAAATTTCCTTTAAATTACTATGTTTTAAGTGTTAAATAAGCCCCAAATCGTTTATTTTGCTAGGATACTTACTATAAATTAAAGCACAATAACTATTATTTATTATTATTTACAACACAATAACACAACACCAACCAACCAACAACCACCAATTAACTACCAACCACCAACTATGTTAATTGTTGTTCCCCATCGAGGGGCTCGAGCTTAATCTGGCAATCGTAAAGGGAAATCATAAAATATGAGTTTATTGTTTTAGTATTGATATCTTGCGCATCTTTACAGAAATTTTAACGAGTATTTTTAATTAGTACAACACGAGTGAATACACCAAAAAGCTTCGTAGCCACGCACCGTTCGGCATATGCCGATAAAAAACATCGGACCGATTACAAGTTTCACGCTCGCTTTATTTGCGAACCCTCGCCCTGGGGTTGCGACTTGCGGTTGTATCTAAAATTGTATTTTTATTATAATCACCCTGTTTATAGAGTTGCGCTAGGGTAAACATTGTCGGGTTATGTTTCGCTGCAAATAGAGCAAAGACAGGATCGTGTAATTAGTATTGCATGTTGTTATTTGATATAATTTAAGTATTTTATTTATTTTCATGGGAAACTTACAACCTTGATGGTTATTTGGATTATTTACTAGCTAAAGTATTTTTTAGTGCGGGAATCCTGTAATAAATTGTCAGGTACCTATGTTGATTATTTATTAGTTAATCCACACTTTCATCATCACATACACAACTACTGTAGGTACTTATTCACAAAATTTTAGTAATGGGTGTCTAGAAAATCGCATTACGATATCACATCTCTAAACTGAGTGGTTATCTGAATAGGCAATTTTTCGCTTCAAACCCTTAGAAAATCCCAAAAAATGAAATTGTAATAAATATCAATAGTGCGTAAAATATATCGACAGTTTTATTATTCACATAATAGCAAAAACCGGCAAATGTGTCGCCCTGTCCAAATCCAATTCGACCCGCTTCAAAAGGCTTAGCGTGAATCCTTTTTTTCATCCTTTTATCACGAAAAGATTGCCCATGACCATTTCGTTGGCAAATATAGTTGATCCCCAAGTCCATAAAGTCCATAATTTTACGCTATGTTCCTTGGTGAAGAAAACTGAGATGAATATCCAATTCGTGCTTACCGGGTATTGTAGACAACAGGTTAGTCTAATGTTATAAAATTTGTATCTGCTTTATCTAGCTTTATAACAGTATGAGCGTGATTCCACAGTATTGCAATTTGTCATTTTGTTATCTGTGGTATCGCTGCATTAGTTTCTCGGTATATCGATAGTGTTATCTATCGGTAACTAGAATTCGTTGCCAGTTTGTTGCTTTTCTAGATTATTGCTACTTTTTACGATGCGATAACGCGAAACCTCTCGGGTAGTTCAGCCCATTAATGAAACAAAAATTGTTTTATCTACAACTTTAAAAGGCAATTTTAAAATTTTCTTACATGTAGGTGGTAATGAAAGATCATTTCGATTCTTTTAGTACTTACCTAATAAAATTGACTCGAGATTTTGAAAAAAGTTCCAGAACTTTGGTTCCGTTTTATGGATTGAACAAACAACCACTCGAGATGTCCGAGTTGATTCCCCTTTACAAATTTAAAATCAAACTCGTACTAACTAGCTGTTTATTAGAAAGATCTTAAATTATAACCCTAATTTTGTAAAACAGACATGTCGTTCTACTACTAGCCAAGTATTTTTTGGTTTCTTTGTTTATTGTTTTAGAAATAAAATGTAGGCAATAATAATAATTAGCCTGTAACTTCATATCATAATTTAACAGCTGTGCGTTACGCGTTTTTTATATTTCAGTCATTGTCACGTATTGTGGAATAATAATATGTAAGTAGACAATTAGTATTCCTTTTGCGAAATATTTTTGTGCAATACATAAACGTGTGAAAAAAGAAAGCGCATATCGCGGCAAACGCAATAGACACGCACGCGTCCGCACGCTGATAAAATGCGTACAGCTGATAACAACGCAACGCATAGCCACGATAACGCACCATGCGCTTCGTACTACACAATTCGCCTAAAAATCTGCTGGACTTTCACCCGCACTATCTATTGGCATATAAATAATTACCAAATTACTGAGCCAAAATTGTTAGGTTAGGTTAGACTGTGTTATCTTTAGCAAACAAAAACATGTAAGAGATCTAACTTACTTGCCAATGTAGAGAGAACCGAATCACCCTTTTCGGCATTCGCACCTCCAAATATCATATTGAGTCACCATTTTTCGTGCTCACTCACACCTGAATGAGAGGTATCCCCGACCTAGAAAAAGTGCAAAGTCGCATAAACATACAACAACTGCACCGGCCACTTTTATTGTGCACTGAGCGTAATGATGACATAACAATGACGAATGCTAAAAGGCGACGCGTGCGCGCAAAAAATCCAATTGTTGTGGGCGGGCGTGAAGTTACGTCAATTTCGCACAATTGTACCAGGAGAATATAAAATTCAAGGAGCTGTTTATGTTTTTGCAAAACTGAACCGAGCAAAATTGCGATCTTTAGTGTCTGGGCGTTTTTAGCAGTGTTTAAAATTTCTTTTATTCTAAAAGGATGCCTTCTCATGCTGATTAAACTCTTGTTCCCCTCTTGCTTGTTATAATTTTAATGATGAATGAGTAGTGAGTACTATTAAATATTCTAATATTGCAGTGACGTAGCTAGATCGACAAATAAGTATCAGTATAAAAAACTCCGTTGAGATGAATCTCAGCAAAGTTTCGCGTATATTCATTAGGGAGACATAAAACCTAAGAAGTCTGTAGTAACATCGACATAATAAAAACAAAAATATATTGGCGCTACAAAAAAATTGCAAGCCCACCTTGACCGTAAAATGTGCGAATAAACTTCTACTGGGATATCATATTAATTGTGGAGGTAGGACATACATACAAATGTTGTGATAATGCTTGCGTATATGGACGTTCAGCTTTTTTTTTTCTTATATAAAAACCTATATACTTTAACAACATTGTCTGTGTGTGTAATGATTGTTGTTCTTCATCATCATTTTAGGGTTCGTCATTATTATTTGATCCCATCGCACGTAGAAATTATAAAGCTAAAGACTTATAACTAAAAAAAATATATAAATTATAAAAATAATGCTCTTTATTATTTATTGCACCTAAGTGGATATCCATAAAATATATAAGTAACAATAATACTGTAATAGACTTCTGAAGCTGTTCCTTTTGAAAGTGATTCGCTATTGAGATTTATTCAGTAAGTAAGAACAATTTAAATAAATAACTTCGTTACACAGATTTTGTAACCGTTAAGTTGGTAATTATTTCATGTAACATTTTTTTTATCATAGAGAATGAAAAAATGCTCTATTAGTTTATTTTATTCACACAGCTGGTCTCTTTTGCTGCGAACTGCCATAACATATCTCAATATTGCCTACAGACAGAACCCATTTATAACAATTTGCGATACCGCTTGACTATAATCGCAATCTGGGTCTGACTCATTTTGGCAACCGGCCCGCGGTGGGCGTTGCCGATTCGCGATATCACCGTCCACACTCGCGAATTTGGCTCGTTGCTGATGCCCTAGTACCCGCTATACCTAACTTATCTTAGCATTGGGGGGCGTTACCGGACGGCATCTAAAAATAGAATAGGTAAAAAAAATTCAAAACAGCTCAAACTATATAAAAATAGCAAATAAAAAATGCAAAGAGCATACTCGTAACACTGATTGACCATGTAATAAATAAAGTAAGGTTAACATGTTACTTTTTAAACGTTCGGAAGGAAACAAACTGTGACAAACTCGAATAACATTATCTGTTCAGTTGCGATATTAGTGGCCTAAACAGATTGTTCAACAAGCCGACGAGGTTACGCGGAGATTTTGGGGCCAAGGTTTCACGCTAATAAATATTCCTCGTGTGAGATAAATATATTTTTTTAAGGTAAAATATAAAACATAATATCATCAAAGTTACTCTAGATATAGTTAAATACATTTATTGAATTAAAGTGAATTGAAAAATTAGATACTAAAATGTCAATGTTGTCGATTCGGCATACGCCCAACTTAACTAAACTAAAATTAGTCCTGTCACTTTCTATCATTTTTAATTATGAAAAGGGACCGAAGATCATCGGTTTTGTTTTTATCTTTGACTTCACGACTAACTGTCAAATTTAGTCTTATTTTAGTGGCTTTTTATTCGTCATGGTGTTTAGGTAGGCACTAATGTCGAAGCAGACCTCCGCGTGGCCTCGTCTCGCATGTGACATTTAAATGGATGTTTTTGGTTCATTATTTTGTAAATCAACCCCTTGGAGCTGTTATTGATAGGTGAAAGCCAGAGGGCCGGTGGCCGGTGGCCGTTGACGGCGTGGGCGAGTGGCGAGGCAGAGGCCGGCCTGCGGAGCGTCCTCGTGACCAAAATACGCACGCTGAATAATTAAAGCCCGTAGCTACCGGCCACCACTCCACCCTCAACCCCTGCCCGCACCCGCACACACTCGCTCTTATCCGTAGACGCAAATGTCGACCCACTCCACTAATAGGTAGATACACTGTGATTAGTATCTACAGCTAAATAGTAAAAACAACATGAACCTATCCCAGCATCAAATTATCAGAGTCAAAGTACATATAAAACCATGATCGTTACTGATGTCTAGCTAGACTTAACTAGGGTGACCAAAGTCACCTACTTATACATTTTCCTCACAAGCGTATACATATTTTCTTTCGATATTATTCCTAGAGCTGAAAAGCATACGAGAAAAACATAATTGGAGAGATGTGTATCTTGAAAATTGTTATGCTATTTTCCCAACGATTGCAAATGCAATATGCCACCGCCCTCCGCACTCTCTAATTTTATTGGGTTTGCTTGTTTCATGCATAATATTAGAAGTAAGACAGAAGCATAGTACGTAAAGTGCAATGTGCATTTATATTCCCAACTAACGCAGCCTTTACTAGTTTCTGTTTAATCTATTTACACCTTGTTAATACTAATAAACTTAAAAATATTATAAGTTCGGACACAAAAGGGCTGGTTTGAAAACTGAGTTTCCTGTTTTGATTGGGGTCTAATTGGAGTATATTTTGCTGCAGGCGGCAGTCATCTCTTAGCACTGGTTTTATCTAAAGCTATTCTCGATTTCATGATTTTCATAAAATCAATAATGACAGCTAAAACACTAGCAATTGACCTGGAATAGCTCGACGCAGCAATTTGAAATAAAAATAATGTTCCACTTAGTTTTATTGGTATATCGAATTGATTGGTCGAGGAGTTGGTGTAATTATAGAGATGTTTCGGCCTTCAGTGCTTCCGAACGGCAACTATTTGTCTTCCACACGCAAATGTGGTAGGGCATTTGTGTGAATAATTGATGTGTGTCATTTGGCAATCCCCCAACTACCCCCCAACCCACGCCACCTAGTTTTGGCCACCACGTGTCACCAAAGTCAACATATCCTGCTCCTTTTAAGTTGGAAGACGGGTGACAATTCGGTGGAGGCAATTACTATCACGTTTGGTTCAATTATGAATGATTTTTGATGCGAAACATTAGTCATTAATGACCATCGTTAGAAAACCGTCTACGAATTTATTTTTCTTTCACTCCATAATCGTTCATCAACAGCTCATATACGTCCCCACCGAGGGGCTCAAGCCTACCTTGAATAAGGGCGATCAGGCTTTAGTCGACCACCCTGACCCAGTACGGGTTGGTCGACTTCACACACAACCTTTGAATTTCTTCGCAGGAGTCGAATAAACGTACATATGAATTCGAAATTCAAAAACACATTGGTACGTGGTGGGGATCGAACCCGCGTCTCCCGGACGGAACCACTAGACCACCGACGCTCTTAATGCCATAATCTTTATGTCATGTGTAATGCGATAAAAACCAAGGTAGTATCATGTAATGCAGAATTTCTGGAGTATGATATACCTAAATTATATTTGTTATTTAGCAAGGACTGTTAGTGAAGAATTCAAAGGAAGACCGAGGGCCACGCACAGTGGTGGTGGTGGCGGCCAGTGGCGATGCCCCACATCGATACTCCTGCATTATTGAGCAGTCGCGTGCTACCTCCCGAATTTCCAATGTTTGGCGATTGATGTGTAGATTGACTTTTGTCATTTGCCTCGGTCATGTCAAACAGTAAAATGTTTTTCTACTCCCACTCCTCAAATTGTGTGCGTCGTCTGTCCATAATGGACTTAGGCGATTTGTACCCAACTTTCTTGTATATCTGATTGACCAGGTGATGGATGAAAGCAGTTGTTTTCTCTGGGGACCATTACTAACCTCCATCCATTATTATTTGGCTGATGTTTCATGAAACGATTATGAAATTCATTTGCGATGTAAGGACGATAAAAGGACAAATAAGCGGTCAACAAATAAATGTTATTGATTGGTAAGAGCAGCCCGAAAGTGGCGTGTTTTCTGTCTATTTTGGCCGTGATGATGGCCGTAGAGATAAGGGTGTAAAGAAAGAGTGCGCCTTTAGGGCTATTTGGCAATGATAAGGGATGCGTAGGTAGATTGTGCAAATCAGGTGGGTGGCATGGGGCACCTGGGCTTGACGTCATAAAAGCGGTACCTTTGAAACGATGATATAAAATGTCTGCACCTTTGTGCGCGAGCGCCATTGCGGATAACTCTATTCTCCGTTAGAAAGTTTTATTTCCGAGAAACAGTTAGGTTTTTAGTAAAATGTTTTGTGCATTAGCCAATATGTCGGCAAAGAAATGCTTTTTAACTCGGCGAGAGCTCGTAAAAAATCCATTATGCTAAAAAAACTCGGGTCTGTCTATGCGCTGAAACTCAAAGGGGTTTAATTTTATCGAACAATAGAAAATTTGCTCTTACATTTTCTTAAACTGATGTTAAACTCTACTAGGATATTGAAAAAAATTAAGTTCTAACTAAGGTGTTTATTTAATTACCTTATGTATATTCTCATAGCACTAGTTATAGGTAATTTGGTAGCTGTCATAAGCACTACCCACTTTTACTTATTCATTATTTATCCTGAAATGCTAACGGTATAAAAGACGGGTAGGGTAGTTAAATAATATATATTTTTTTATGCATCTTAAGACAGAGAGCATCATTTCAAGATATTTCACTTATCTTACAAAACACTTACCGCCTCGTCCATTAGGCTCATGTAAGGAAGAAATGTTTTAGAAAGGAGTACCGTTAGTCACGGCCCTTGAATAAAAGAGAAACCCAATCTTGCGATTTTAAACCCTTTACTGCGTGTTTTCTGCTCAGAATGCAATTTTTATTATTTAACAACTGCGGCCTCTAATATTGCAGAACTCCGCAAAGATGCCGACCAGAACCAAAATAAAGGGGTACAATAAAAACAAACGGAAAGGGTTTGTACAATGCGGAAAAATTACGCAATGACGAGTTTTATGATATTGAAAAAAATGACTTTGCAGGTACGAAAAGGGTCCTTTGTTGCGCTTGAGCAAGGGTCCAGTCAACACTTCAACAATAGCCATTGCGAATACAAGTGTCATTCACCAACGTAACACTGTATGCAAATAAATGCAAATCTTTTTATGATCGCTCTTTCTTTGGTAACAATAAGAGCACAATGCGAAATGATCGGCGCCACCGAAGTCCATTAGCACGTCGTAAACAAATTATTGATACCTAAAATAGTACAGTTCCTAATTAAGAATACCAACGATAAATAATCAATGTTCCGTTTGTAAAGATAATCCAAATTATTACTATAAGATACTACAATAGAAACTCCCGTGGCGAAAACGACGTACCAGCTAAGACGGGACAAGGAACAAGAAAGGATGATGGGTGAGGGATGATAGCTGAACGTTACCAACACGAAGCGGCGACGTTCCCGGGCAGCCAGATCCACTTATTACAAAACTATAAAACTCAACCACCAACCAAAACCAAAAAAACTCAACTATAATATTTCTAAAAAATCCTTCTAAACGTTCTTAACGCTTGATAATAAAATTGTATATATGTATATTCTATGATTCTGTATTTAATTTTACTAATATTCTGCAATATTATTTTTAAAGACAACCAAAGTACTTTTATTTATATGTACTTTTTTCCTTAGATATAATTAATATACAACCAGATTGTAATCTAGAACCAAATGTGGTTCATATGAAAATCGCATTCTGAGTTGCAGGGATTCATAATAGAATATTCCATGCTGCTTTTGTAATCAAATCACTACCTCAGTTCCGAACCCAAAACGGGGTAGCATTTAATTAAAGTAACGAAACGTCGTCGTGTCAAGTCCCGTAATTGCTACCGCATCTCAAAAGTATGGGGAATCTAAGTACCGGAAGCATTTCCATATACGCGCCGGCCACAGAGACGTTGGTGTTGGTGGGATGGTTCTGAGTTCTTAGTTGGTGCTTAGAAAATCGGTTTTTAATAATAATGGAACACCTCCAAACGTAGTAACATTTTGTAAAAATGTACGCTTATTTTTGAGGAAACTTGCACACATCTGCAAACATCTCACATCATCTAGTTTTAATTTTGTTATGTATGTGTCTGCAGTATCCAATAAACGCTTTATCTATCTGAGAAAAATTTAAAAGGTTGTTTGTGACGTCGATCAACCCGCACTTGACACGGGTAGTCGACTTAGGACTTATAACCACCCCAATGCAGGAGAAACTTGAGCTTCTAAGGTGAGGTAAAATATATAAACAACAATCAATATTAAAAACAAACTTTTCTACGTGACTGCCATTTATAATAACAAATTTCTTATTTACAACAACATCTCCCTAAAAGTTTATATCTAGCGAGAAAGTTATGCCCCTTTGAACTTGATCTTTTTATCAAATGCGGCTACGAGTCTACTACCAAAAGTTATATCAGCGTCGTCGTCGCATTCCGCGCTTTCACACACCCATCCAGACATAGATGCACAACACACACATCCATACGTACGTGTTGAATGTAAGCATAGCATACAATGGGAAACAAGGAGCGAACCACAAGGAGACATACAATTTATAAACCAATCAAAATCGCTCATTATCCTGAAATATGACTTGGTATCGTTTGCAGGACTTTGTTTGTATGATTCCATTAAAAAAATATTTTTCATCTATCTAGAAAACATTTATTAGAACTCATCTTAAGAGCAATCGCTAGACAATTTAATAATCAAAATCGATCATACACGGATAAAAATCTCCTCTCTGCTACGCGATGCATTTCGTAGCATCTCTCTCCTTGCCGCACTAGCTGTCTTGTAACAAGAAATAATGTTGGAAAGTAACCAAGAGCCTAGCATGCAACTCTTAATCTATCGTCACATACCAACACATATGTGGAACTGCGACGCCGGCGCAGCACACACTCATGTACTTTGTGATTCTAATAAACTTTATACAAAAATTGTAGAGCTGTGACTCTACTGAGCGCGTTGGATTATATCGTAGTGGTTGAGGAGGTTTTTTTTGTGTCAGGGGTCTAGTTAGGCTTGCTGGGAGTGTTGTGATTGTACGCACACTGGGGAGCGGCTAGACACGAATATTGCTCGCTATGCTAATGCAGCGGAGATTGGGCAGGTCGTTGGCCGCTCCCGGACGCACCAAGTCATTCGGCAGAACCCGTCGGCCACCCTCGTCCCACCGCGCGCCGCCCCGACCGAGCCCTCTATCATTTAATTTAACCTAACGTCTCCAGTTTCCTCCTTTATCTTTCGAATAACGTCTGATTTAAATTTTGTGTAAGTGTTTGGTTTGTGTTGTTCATATTTCGACCCTCGTAAGCAAGGTTCAATTTTTATTTGGTTTTACAAATCATTACCTATTGAATCATCACAATAAGTAGAGTTGATTCTTAACATAATTTGATCGCAAAAAAAAACGCCTTTGAAAAGTTCTAGTTTAGTCTTAACAAAAAAAAAATAGTACACTTTTATAAATATGATATAATAATTACTTACTTATTATAAATATCATATTCTTTGTTTTGTACTAACTTGCATTTATATAATCTCTGAATATTAAACTCCCAGACAACCGGAACGATAAAAATCCAACAGACATTTCCCCCTAGAAAGCCGACGTGATAGCGACAATGTTTTTTGGTCGGCGCGGACCAGCGCGCTTGGCCAGTGACCTTGAGTGCAGCAGCGCGGGCGCAGCAGCGCAATAGATTAGTTACACGCAACACGCTACAACACGGTCTATGCGTGTATGCACGACGAATGTGTGAGTGCCAAGGGCTGCGTTGCTGGAACGATGACGTGGCATAGGCAGATTTTGGTGGCTAACTCAGATGGTCTTAACTTGGGTTTTATTGGATTCTGGACGTGGAGGAATGTTACTGAGGTGAACAATAAAACTATTTCAGAGGAGGAATTTCACTTGTACTCATTCATTTACATCCCAACCAAGGGGCTCGAGCCTGCCCTGAATTTGGGCGATCATACCTTAGTTGATCACGATGTTGTTGCAATGCGGGTTGGTGAATTTCGCACAGAACCTTTGAATTTCTTCTCAGGCGTGGACGCTTCAGGTTTCCTCATCACGTTTATTTGAATTTTTGGTTGGTATTTACTGGAGCTTAAGTATTCTATTCAAAGATAGTTTCGTCTAGAAGAGGTTACCTAGTAAGCCTGCATTCATCCACGATCACAAAAGTTCAGTAATACGAGTATTTTGTGGTGAGCGTGGGCGTTTTGACAGGAGAGTCATCTCACGCGACGACACGGCGGTCACGGCCGTATCGGACGCGGCGCATAATGGATGCATCCATAATAGCGTGTGCCACTTCTCTAGAAAGTGCAGTGGGCTGGCTGCAGCCTTGAACGGAACCTTTCCCTCGTCCATCAAGCCCGAGCCGCAGCGACTGGCCGCTCTCTCCATTTTTCCTAACCTTACATTAAACTATCAGGCGGACGTTTATCGCCTCTAATTTATTATAATATTGTATTCGTCCAAATGGAAGTATTGAAACGTTAAACTGAATTCGTAGAGGGATCAATTTCATATTTGGCTTTCAGTCTGTTGAACATGGCTACATCACAAAGAGTTTATTGTGTATCGCCGCCTTCGAAAAACAGGACTCCTTCCCCTTTCGGCGGAGTATGATAGGCGTGCCATGCATGGCTAAGGCACACATCCTGGCTGTGAGGGGGGGCGGAGCGGGGAGGCCGGCTAGGCGGTTATTTCGGTATGCACATTGCACGCAGCGCGGCGCATCGCGCGCGGCACTTGCCACTCGAAATAGTCAGGTCAGGGACCGCAAGCCTCGCTCCGATCCTGCCCCAAGGTCAAGTCTCTGCAGCTCAGCCCCTCCCGCGCCCCGCACGCTGCACCCCGCCTCCCCCCCCGCGCCCTCACCTTCTTCATTATGGTTACGCCTCACGAGTCATGCCTGTCACCAACTTACGGCTTACAATTCAATGACATCACTTTAAAAAGCATCAATCCTTTACTACACCTATGGTTCACTTTATATGTATTGGAAGTTTCGCATTAGACGATTACCTCAGCATAACACAAACGTGCCGATATTGAATGCAACGACCTAATGTGAATTGTTATCTAAACTTGCGTTGTCAAACGTGACCCTTGGCCATTTAATCGATTTTTAATTGCAAATTCTTCATTAAGAGGGCGCCGCAAGATAAAACCGCGAGGTGCGTAGTAAATGAACGAGATATTTAAAACTGTAAGAAAATTGCCATAAAATTATACTTAATTTAGCTTCTTACACTCTAAAATAAGGGTTTACCATATGAACACTGAAAGACGAACATTATTGTGCTATAACTATAACAAATCCTTTTGGAACCAACAACGTTTGTGTTTGCCACATATTTTAGTTATGCAACTACATTTATCTAAAGTAAATAGGTATCGTTAGCAATAACATGCGTCATTTTGCTACTCGTATCTCGTATAATGGTGGAGAGTTTTGTTCTCATTAACTTATCTTTGCTTGATAGCGCTCAATTATAAAAAAAAATACAGGATTCTTTCAAAAGTGCACGCGTTGATGTCGTTTTGCGGGAGATGTTTTCGCAAATTTGCGCAAACAAAAGACATAAACGGGGTGCTATCAGGCTAAACAATATAACAAAAGCTTGCAATTTTGAATGATCTTAATAGTCTTAATTACCTATGACAGTGCTGATGATGACGTCTTTAAATTGAATTAAGATAATTGAATGTTTGAATTCTGTAACTAGAAAATACTGAGTATGTACCTACTACACATCAAAATGTAATACCTATTTATTTGGAGTAAACATGAATTATGCTCTACGAATACATAGGTGCGTGTAATATGCCTGTAATAGGTAGGTACAAGTAGGTACTAATATGGTGCTAGTGTAACAGGATTCACCCCCATCACACCACATGGGTGTTCACTTTATGGCTTCAGCTACCCCTGGCTTGGTCATCGACACCGCCGCCGCCGCCAGCTAGGAAGCTTCAAGGCTAAGCAAGTTTATTGAAAATTACAGTTTTTGGGATAAATTATATAACTTCGAGGTAGGTAATGCTTTTTTTTTTAATCTATTTCTAAAACACATTTGTGTCAATTCAACTGAATGCTTCTTCAAATTTTTTCAGTATTTGGCATACAAGCTTCTTCTAAACTTTTTTCCAGATAAATTAGAATGGAGATATGATAAAGGTATGATGATAAAATAATTGCATTCTATATCACTTATAATATTTCGAAGAAATAATGAAGCTCTATATTCTATTCTATTCTATTCTCTTATACCTCCTATAGAGGAAAAACAAAGAAAAAGCGTGTGTGCTAAATGTCATCTACATTTACTAACTTACTCGTAGTTACCAACCGCGTCTTGGCTTTTGCCCACAGCTTTTGCCTTATTTTCCATTTGCATTTAATACAAACAGAAACCTATCTTCTCAAAGTATTATCTAGAAGGGAAAAAACCACGCGGCTCTAAGAAAAGGAAAAAAGTAAGTATCTAATATTTTCGTAAAACGAGTTCGGATTCGGAGTTGTGGTTTCATCCGCGGCGATGTTGGCGTAGGACATTGCACTCCCCCTCCCCCCTACTGGGCCTATCCTTCCCCCCCGCGACTCGTGACGCTCAACCGGATCCTGCTATTTATTACTACCCACCCGTTAGCTTCGGGAATGGTCACTATGGTCTGGATTGTTCGACGTCATTTTATTTTTTTCTTGAAACTTTTCTTTCTGCATTATGATTTGAGGCCAGTTAGCAAACCAAGTCAGATTGTTGTTTTTTAGAAGTCGTCACTTGCGTAGCTTTTTCGCAAAATCGTGATGATGACTGCGTATATTAGTTGGTAGAGTTTATTCAGAAAAGAAACACATAATTGAATTTCGCACTTGGAAGATTTTTCATAATACAAAAAGAAACTCTAGGAACAGTAGATTTCTTCCGTTCTTTTATTTTAATGCTTTCGTTTTAAAATTTATTTTCTCCTTTCACTCTTTTCATCATAAAATGCATTCACCATGTTTCAGAGTACATAGCCTACTTACTTATCTTTGCTGCTTCTCCATAAGCATATTACCGAATTAAACTCCTTACATAAAGGCGATTCAATAAGAAGCGTTGTCGACGGGCAGGCGGCGGCGGCGGCGGCGGCGGCGGTGGCGGCGGCGGTGGCGGCGGCGGTAGTGCATGCAGTCGGCGTAAGAGCAACGCTTCCCGTTACTTGCTATGTAGTGGGCTCTATGTACCAAATGCAGTGGTACTGGTGGTAACAAAAGACAAGTCTACGAAACAAGCGTCTCAATTTGCTTCAATTTTTTTTTTTTAAAGACCGCTGTTTTGTATTCATCTTTTTAGGGGGTAGAAGCGTGATTTTATATAGTAAGTACAGCATTTGTTTTGAATTTTCAAATAAATTAATTGGTATGTAGATTATATTTTTACCCGACTGCTTTAACCCACCTTGGGTTATGTTTTCGAGTGTATGGTACATATGTATATTTCTTTGGCACGCTGTAGCCTAAACGGCTTGATGGATTTTAGCTTAAGAGGTGTCGTTAGATTCGTCTTACTTGTGAGAGTGACACTGGGTACTGTTTTGCGTCGTCTTTTTTGGTGCGTACAGCACGAGAGTGGATGCTCTTCTGACGTCTGTGTTTCCGGAGTCTTATCATCTTGGTATATTCAAGGCAAGAGTGAATAGGCATCTTTTGGGTGATCGTGTATCATCTTCGACCTCGTCATCACTTTCCATCAGGTGAGACTGTGGTCAAACGCGAACCCATTTTACATTTAAAAAAAAACTTATACTCAAAATTATAAAAAACTAAGATGGTCGATTTTTGTCGCAAAACATATATTATATTATATGGGAGTCACACTACGTTATCATTGCTACAACCTAGTGTATGTGTGTAGTTTAGTGTAGTTAGTTACATGTTTTTGTATAAGCAGTTTAATTGCCAAGAATTGTTAATTTATCAGCAATCAAAATAATATTCACTATAAGGCCAGTTTCCCGATAGCAGGATTTTCGTTTTATGATATTAGGGTTTAAATTTCCCAGCAATTGAATACTGAAGGCACAATTTGTAAGTGATAAGCACTTACAGTTTTATTCTAGGCTGTACTGACTGTTTTGTGGACGTTCCATGCGCTGGCAAGCGTGTGGTCCGGCCTGCCTCAACACTCGCCGCGTTCCCCGTGACAGGCGCGCGCGCAGCCGTTCCACGCCGCGCCGTCAGACGTGACGTAGCCACTTCCTGCTGCTACAGCGCTGGTTTATGTCTTCAAGCTGATTTTATTCTTCTTTTAAATACTGGCTGGTTTCAGTTTTGTTGATTGTTTATTTGTCAGCGGATAATTGCTACTTTTGACTATGTTTGATAATGACAGCTCAATATGTCCCACCAAAGAAATCAGATATAACTTTTTATAAATTCTAATTAAGACTTTTTACTATTTATGACGTCCAAGATCTAAAATTAAGGGGGTCGAGTCTACCCTGAATTCTACGCCTACTATTATTCCTTGCTTTTGAAAACATTCATAAAAATCTTTAACTTTATCCATCCCAAGAGCATCCAGATAAAAAAAACTGAATACTTCACTACTTAGTTTAATCATAGTTTAATATATTTTTTTATGATATCTGTACTTCACATACTTGTACAAATATTTAACAAGATTGCATTAAGTGTGTCAAAGTGCAAGTTTGTGTATGATTATTCAAAACAAAGGAAAGCAGAGTGCCAATTTAAACCTATTTGTACACACGCACACCTAAGTACTTACACTTAACGACACAATATTGTACGAATATCAGTACTAAATACAACGTCATACGAACTATCCTAGCCTAGGTCAATATGTTCCATATTGTTTCTAGAACAACATTGATAAACTTATCCAGCAATGCAAATTGTCCCTATTTTGCTTCGAATCGCTAACAAGTTTGTTCATTTTATCTTGTTATTGAGACAGTATGTTAATAAACTGTAGACACTATTACTATTTAAAAATTAATAACCTGCTGCAAGGAATGCTTAATTTAAACAGTCAACTA
This sequence comes from Carpatolechia fugitivella, assembly GCA_951230895.1. Classification (NCBI taxonomy): domain Eukaryota; kingdom Metazoa; phylum Arthropoda; class Insecta; order Lepidoptera; family Gelechiidae; genus Carpatolechia; species Carpatolechia fugitivella. Next base: position 9,929,885 of record OX579653.1, on the reverse strand, counting down.
TAAAAGAACTGGCTAGAGACTTTTAAATACATAAGCAACTGGATAGTTATACAAGCTAAAATATACGAATTATAAGTATGTACATATTTATCTAAGTACTTAAATATGATACACGTACAAGGCTCTGCTTAGTTTGGGATCAGATGGCCGTGTATGAGATGTCCCCACATATTAATTTATTTTTAATTAAAGAAAATATTGATTCAGATTTCCTAAAAATGGGCGCACAAGTTAGTGAACGCTATCATATCAGTACAAAACCACCATGACTAAACACATGTATGAACAAATTACCATCACGAAGCATACCTATCAGGTAGAGATAAATAAAATAAATATCTTATTATATTGTACTTTTCGTCTTTAAGAAATCAGTTAAAGCGATTAGGTCGCACAGTAATTGTTTTTTCTTTTTTCTTTGTTTTACTTCCATATTTACGAGTAATAAAGTATAATTAAATAAGTTTTTTTTATTAATTAGACGCCAGTGTAATGGGACCATTCCCACCGGGGCGGGGGGTGCGTTTCGAGGTGGTCTTTTTGACTATCTAGATTTTTATTTGTCATATGTCAACATTATTAAATTTTTATTAGAATTTAAATACAGGAAACTGTATTTATCCTCATTTCAAGTAATATTAATCTGTTTTTTTTCTCCTTCACATAGGTAGATTATAAAGTAGTAACAAGCAGCCGCAATTAAAATATAAATTATTCTCCCCACGGAAAGTGGAAAAGAAAACGGATGAAACGAGACACTTATAAAAGAAAAAGAGTTTGATAATTATATTTAGCAACCATCCCTACAATTACAGTAGAGTTTCCTTAATTACTGGTTGAAACAAAAAAAGTGTTGCTTTGCTTCCCACGTACGAAGCACGGAAGACGCCGAAGGGCGGGCGGTTACCGCTCTAGGTGCGACATGTGCGCGATGCGGCTTATTAATTACTCGCTTGGTAAATATTATCAAAACATTACGTTTCATCATTATCGCAGAGTAGGATTGAACAGAGAAACCTATACAGGATTTAAATTTGCACACCATTGCACCACATTTCATCATTTTATTATTTTAACTATGTGGTGGATAGGTTTTATGTGTGGGGTCGTACAGTTTGACATTGATAATATGTTGTTTTATATTTCATTATTATTACTATTTTTAATTTTTAATTTATTGGTTTTAATTTGTGTGACTTTAAAAATATTGAATATTGACTTTACTAATTAGATATAAGTATTCTATTTAATTTAATATGTTTTACGATGTTTATTAATTAGATTCTTATAAAAATTTGCATGCTGTACAATAGCTGAATAGAGAAACTTGTATATCTATTTATTAGATGTAAGACCAATTTGTAACACCTATTCAAGGCAAATAAATTATTTCAATTCATTTCAATGTACCTACCAAGTTAATTTGAATTCGGTGCCATCGAATTCTGCCATCTTCATCCTGCCTTCTCCATCTTCATCCATCTACCATCATCATGAAGACCACATCAAAAAATGCTTTAGGATAGGATGAATTACGCTATATAAACTTTAAGAAACTTCATCAACAGCCCGTTACTGTCCACTGCTGAACTATGAGCCTCCTCCATTTTGCCATAATCTCCACGCTTGGCAGGCGGGATGGAGATCGCATATTAAAAGGTTACTGTATCAGAAAGCGCTGCTGCCCGTTCCCTGTTCAATGTGTAGTCCCTAAGTCGCCTCTTACGATACCCACGGGAAGAGTAGGGGTTGGTGACAAATGTATTCTACTCTGCCGTCACCACACGGTTTAAGAAACTTACCTATTTTAAATTAAAGCGAAATCAAGATCTTTTCTGTACTTGAAAAAGTAACAAAATTTGTTCATTCCGACCGCATACCTGTTAGAACGCAAAGGGACTTTTCTGAATTTTTTCCAGTGTTTCAAATTTTATAGTGGATAGATTTAGATTTTGGATGATAGGCTTTAATAAATAAGTTTATAGATAGATTTATCTCAGCTGTTTCATTAACCTATGCAGTGCAGGACGTTATAGAGTGATATAAAAAGAGGAATAAAGTCCCGGAGTGCGACATACGGTGCCTGCGCACTATTTCAGGCACAACGTACACACCTCATTCACCCGGACGGATTAATTGATCCAGTGTACGGTTACACGAAATTATTCTAAACTTAGACTTAATTTACTTTCATTTAAATAATTATCACTTCTTGGAAATCCCGATGGAATAAACCGGATTTTTGTGCACGTAATTCGAGAAAACTTGCCAGTAGCTGTCCGAGGAAGTCCAAAACTTTCGTGGCTCTTTTCATAATTTTCTTAAATGAAGAGACTGTCGCTAAATATAATTGAAATTTTAATAAATGGTTCGCTCTGTAAGGTTTATAATTTTTATTATAAACGATAAAACATAGGGTAAACAAGTACCTACTCGCAATTCGATTTACGCAGAAGGATTTTATCGATCGTTGAACCTTATTGTTCTTAGTTGCGAAACCCGCCGGTCAATGTATGTATGGCTCGGCTGCATAGAAATCGCAATGTTAATGTTCCCATTCAAGAAATTGTTTAAATGCAAATCTGTTGACCTCTGATCCCATCGCTTTATTTATGAAACTGCACGTTTAATCCAATGCAACTTGTGTTTTGTGTACAGAACTAGGTCTAAGTGAAACATACATACTTAAGTACCCAATATTTTGTGAATTGTTTGATATTATTTTCATATCAATACGACCGCTCCACAAAACAACTTTTAAAGTTTTAAATCTCCTATAATATTAAAATAAAAATTAAGTATTTTACTATCGTCTTATTATCACACAAACAAAATATCTTCTTTTTACTGCTTACACAAAAATGAGACTTACGAAAAAGTGTTCCCCGCGATTAAAAACTGAAAATAACTACAGTTGACAAACATAGTCAAAAGTTTTGTTAGTGCTTGTCAAATAGTACTGTTGGTAGGAAATATATTTCAGAACAGGCAAGACTTTTCTGAGCATTTATTAGTTATGTATAATAAATACGAAGAACGGACAATACTTGCCATTATTTACTCTTGTCCTAAGTAAACATTACACCATGCTAGACGAAAATCGTTGGCGGGTCAGAGGTGACCAACGGTGACTGTCCACTCGGTAACCAAGTGCACCCTTTCGCGATAGACGATGCATTCAATAGCGTTGCATACGAAGGAATCATCACAATCTAATGAATTTGAATAACAAAACCCTTTTGTTAAAAACTATCTTCGATAGGAATGAATGGTTTGATCTTCGTCAGAGATGAATCCTGTCCTGTTGAAGCAGTTTTTGAATCAGTTATACCATTAGCATCTTTATTTACTTAACATTCAAATGGCGCAACTGTTTTTATTATCGTTATTTAACTGTTATGTAATTATAACGCTCGTTACGAATTTATCAATTAATTACCTAACCACCTTTAAGACTGCATTCTCTTTTTGACAAATTCTAAACAAACTTTAAAAAAAATCTTATGTACTTATCAGATAATCATTCCATAACCACTGGATGTGCTTTGCAAGTCTTTGAATTTACAACAATATGAAAAAAATTCATTTAGTATCATAAAACAATAATTATACTATGCCATATGAAGTAATAAGAGTAGAGTCTTCACGTAAGTTTAGCACTATTTTTTCATAAATAAACCGGTAGTGGTGAATTCGGTAGAGTTCAATGTCGTAGCCGATGGCTAGTGGGTAAGGTGGTGTAGTTGGTACAAGTTGTCGGTCCCAGGGGGTCAGGGAGCAGTGGTCAAGGGTGACCAACGGATAGCGGGGTTGCGAATTAACGGGGGCTGGACTTACAAAGAACTAATTAGATTTTTTATTTTGTCTACCAAGTAGATTCATAGATCGTCTTTTCCAACAATCACCGCTATTTTAGTAGTTTAGAACTAAAAATAAAATCTGGTCACTTTTAAACTGCATTCCAAATAGAAGGTATCTTGCTTAAATTAACCTAATATTGTGATATGATATGAAACATCCATCATTCAAAGACGATTATTAGCTTTAAAATCATTTAATTTTACTATGTAAAATTAATCATCTAAAACTTAAATCATCCATAATATGCAAATCTATAGCACACAAACATTAAAATTTAAATCTACTTAACAAAATCACAAATATAACTATAAAGTTTAATGACTGCGCTACGTCGTCGTCGTCACGTAACAGCTCATAAACATTAAACATTACGAACCACTTTACAATTTGCAGTAAGAAAATTGTAGAGTTCAATGTCAGGATTAGTCTCATGAGGTCACTGGTCAGCGGTCAGAGGTGGCCAACGGATAGAAAATGCTTTGCGAAAGTAAACTTGACCACCCTGCACCGTGTACCCTCACCTGTTACACTGTATTGTTGCACCCAACAAAGGTTCGCATTTTTTGCGCAATGTTATCGATCGAAAAAAATGCGCAGTCGCATCAGTTTTTTATAAGCAGACAAAGGATTTGGGAAACTAAAAAAGTTATCGCATTGCAAAATCCATTACCGCAAATGCCTCAAATACAATAAGCCCATTCTTATTCTCTATTTGAATACTATTTTCACCTTTCACTATCATAAAAATGTAACTGTGATTGTAAAATCCTTAAATCTTACATCAACAACGGTTTCACAAATACCTAGACGATTTCCCAGACTTTTATTAAAATATAAAAAACGACGCGAATAAAATAAGCAAGAGGGAGAGTAATAAAGAATCAAGATGTTTTCATAGAACCGGGTTGTATGTCCGTTCGTCACCCCTGACCCACGCTTGACCAGTACTTACCGACTACCCTCGCCAATCTAAGGATTAGCAGTTCACATCACGGCCTTGAATCGGGCGTTCAGTTTTTTCATAGTTTCTTATTATGACGTATGGTTTAAAGTGAAGGATACTTATTAATATTATTTGACTTTAAGGCCAGTTTTCACTATGTGACGGTTAACTAAACGTATAATTAGTAATATTATGGTGTTCACTACTCACTTAACATTGATTAAATTTTCTAATCAATGTTTAACTTAAACGAGACATCAATTTTGATAATTATTAAGTGAAAGTGCTACAAACATTGAATTTATGGAGATAAACATCTACAAAAATGCGCGAACTACATTTAAAACTGTAATGTTATAAAAATGATATCATATAATTTTGAACGTCACATCCGTTGGTCACATCACATTTCACAGCGCAGTGGCTTCTACGCGGTTGCCGGACAGCGGTCAGTCCCTAGCTCTTTTATTTACTCTAAGCTTATTAAACCCTTTCTTTGTGAATAGTCTTGAGGGTAATTAATATGGTCAGCATTGTGCAAAAAAGACGGGCCATTGTTCTCTGTTGTTTTGGCTCCTTTATTCGTAGCCATACCCGAGTGCGCATTGTCTGGCGTTTTGTCGAGTTTTGTCCAGGCGATCATTAGCCCAGTGGGCAGTTTTGCACTGACCACGCCGAGTTTTTTCTCACACTAATATGCAGCTGACCGTTACGCAGCGATTTACGGTAAATACTTGTGATTAATGATCGGACTGATGTCTGGTTTTTGGTTTATTTTATATTGCGATTTAATTTTCAGTACCTTTTAAGTAATTAAGAATGGAAGATGATGTCATGTCGGACAATAAGTTTCACTCATATTTTCAATAAAAATTGGTTTTTAGTGCATGCTTGCGAGCACTAGTTCCTTTTTTTGTATTCGTTCTCTACTCAACGTGTATTGTGCGTGATGCAAATTTATCAGATTTCTTGAGTTTTTTTTTTATTTAAATGTCACATTATTCCCAATAAATAAGAAATCTCTTTTAAAAAATGTTGTACTTAAAATGACAACTGCGATACTACCCGCGAATGTCCGTGATTGACCTCTGATCTCTGATGCTCTATGCAGCCGTTGCACAATTGTGCAAGGACAGGTTCCGCCCGATGTGCTTCGTGTGAATCGATTAATATACTCAGTTTTATTTAATTTAAAAAAAAGAATGATTTGTTGAACAAACTGGAATATTAAAAGAACTTTACCGAGCAAAAAATTGCTTTCAAACAAGATCATACCCGCCTGGTATTTACTTCCTATTTGGTAAGTATTAAATTATTCATATAGTATTATCTGCCGTTTGTGCATGCATACATACAACGCAAAAAATATAAATAAGCGCTTGTATGTAGTTGTGTAGGTATAGTATCGAGACGAGACAGGACGCGATTCGCTATGGCGTTGCGAGAGTGGTGCTTGCGAATCATCAGGCGAGAGGAAGGAGGATCGACCTCCGCGCGCCGACCAATCAGAGGACGTCTAGACCGCGTGCTCGCCCGCTCCTTGCGAATTACTTCGCGCTATATCACATATACTTATATACAAAATTTGCTTTTATATAACATTACTTCTTGCACTTACATGAGCGAGACTATACTAAACGCTCATTGGTTTGTACTAACCTTTTATATTATGTTAAATAGTAAATGCCTACAGTGAATGACAACATAAAAAATGACGTCAGCACGAAATCATTCGAGTGATCTCCTCGTCTTCATGCGGCCTTGGTACCGCGACGCGCTCGCAAAGTTCGAACGTCAAAATTTGATAGTCGCTCTTCAAACTACAATAGTGGTTGTCAAAATGTCAGAAATTTATATCCTCCGATGGAAAAACAAAAACAAAGCTGCAAGGGGTGGTTTCTATTAAGAAAGGTAGTTAATTAAAATGAGATTACTCCAATGAGACCGGGAATTAGTCGAAGGGCTACACTTACTTTTCTTCTATGTTTAGCGAGGGATATTATGTGCGAGTGCGGAGTGCAACCCTTCCTTGTAAAATATCTCAATTTAAATGTTTAAAACATGTGTTTGCTTTCACACTGATCCCTGAAGGGTGCAGAATGACACATCGCATGCCCAGGCTGTTAATTATCATCCTACTAAAATACGAATATTTGCTTGATTCAATACTTAAATAAGTTTTTTTTAAATACTTACTATTTAAACAGAAGAAATATAATTTCATTTTATGTTTGCATTCAGACAAAATACAAATTCTAATTTCGATATTCCAAACCGTCCATCAATTCGAGTAAGAATTTAACAACTAAAGTCAGACTGTAGGACACCGCGCTTAAAATGCAAGTTCATTGTTCTCATAATGGAAAACAAAGAACAAAAACGAAAATAGCCGAACATTAAATCACTTTTGGAATTTTTACAAGCAATTCTAGCTGCACCCCTTTCTAATGAGCAAAAAATGAGGGTAAAAAAATATAAAAAGTAGTAGGTAAGGGGTTGTCGCAAGATTAGCCCTCGGAAGTATCACGGGCAAAAACAGTGCACATGGGCGTATTTCAATTAGCTGTCAGTTTGTTAACTCTTCTGCTATTATTTTGGAGAAACCCTCCCGGTGCGGCGCTAAAGTACACCCTCTTCAGAGTAGGTACAAAAGTAGTTAATGAGTTTTATAAATACGCGGCTTAAGTTCCTGAAGAAATAATCCCTAACCATTTTAAGGCTCAGGTGGTCAGGTGTAGTACTTTATTAGTTATGTGCTTAGGAACAGAAAGTTATTCATGATAAGCGTACTGAAAATTCCTAGAAAATCCATGATTAAATTACTTTCGTAGGTATTCTTCAACTAACATTAAATACCAAGATCAGACAAGGATTGTAATGCTATGTTTAATAATTGAAAAAAGTGCCTCAATGCCCGGTTATAATGTCGAGCGGATATTTCTTGAAAGCCGCAACAATGCCAACAATAGATTTCACGTGCACAGAAACAAAATCTCTGTAGATTTTTTTGCTTTTAAAACACGCGGATATTCCATTAACCCTTTGACGAGAGGAAGTGTGTAAGTAGGTCAGACAGGCCCAGATAGCAAACGATTGAGCATTGCACATGTTGTGAAAGCGATAAAAAATGCCCCTTGCATTGCGCTTTGTTTCCATACATGAAAAACTTTGATTATACGATGCAATTTGTACCCCTGCGAAGGTATAGTGAGGTCTCTACAAATTGGCTAGTGGATGTAGTTTATAAGGCTTGAACAAAAAATTAACGAGGGAATAAATATCGTTCTATATTAAAGAAGATTATTATGTTTACAGCTCATCTTATTTTTATTTTATTAATCTGTTCATAAGATGGTATTAATAAGGTGATCTTATTTTCTATAAATAAGTCCAGCAGCCAATGCTTAACATCAGTAGTATATTGAGCCAACGCTTCATCAAGTTTTTTGCTGTCTATCGCATACGTTTTATCCTAAACTTTTAACCCTTCCCGCGGTCTTGGCAGCCATTTTTTACTTACCACCTCTTTTTTGTTAACGTTCTTTTAAATGGCACATGCAGAGCAGAGAGAGCTGTTTTTTTAGGCACACAAGTTTTTGATAAAACGCAATATCATTAGTTTACCTGGACATCCTTTTAATTCGATTCTTTTTAATAGATCGTCTCTAATCGATTGAAACTTGAAAACGGTCGACGCGACACTAAATTGTAAAATTTATAAGTCGTTATCGTATTTATTCAAAATAAAGATGTTTTCTTCTGAAATCAAATAAAACTCAAAAAAGACAACCGCGAAGTGTTTATAACACAAAAAAGATTTGAAAGACAAAAAAATACGAAAAATATATTGCACAACCCGAGAAAGCTTTCACCAGACCTCTACATTCCTGACCTTTTCAAACAAAAAGTCTTGAAATCGTAGGAAATATAACTCCGTTTGGCATTTTTTATTGGATCTAACAGTAAACCCGAAGTCGGCACAGCGATATCCTCACCAAAACAAACGGTCGTGCCCGGGTCGTGCAAAATGTCAGATACGGTGGAATCCAAAATGGAAAACAAAAAATCGCAGGTAAAAAGTCATATACCGGTATAATTGTCACAAATTAAAGCAAAAAACTATTCACAAAAGATATCGAATTCTGCAAGCCACACGAGCAGGTAGACGGAATCTTATACAATTTTGATATTTTGTGTAAAAAATTGTGCAAAAGCGTGGGAGGGGTCGAGGAATAACTGTACCTTGTGAGACACCGGTCGGACGGCCGCACAATAGCGTTGATTGCAAACAAAAATTTTAAACTTTAGAGGTTACTACACGCTAATACCATATTATGTGAGACAATCTAAAATAATGTCTAGTAAAGAATATCGTAATAATATTAAGGGTAATTAGTTGTATAAGTTTCCTCCGTGTAGTATAGCTTTCGATCACAAAAATCATCACACCCGTCAATTTTTTTTACAATTCCTACTTACTTCATCCTCTCATACTCGTATCAGCCAAAATACGTCTAATGTTGGACAAAGGCCTTCAGAGAATGAAAGAATACATGAAAGTAAAAATCATGTTTCCCAAATCCACTTACAAAAATACAAAATTTAAAAATCACGTGAATAATCAAATCCCTCTTGAAAATGTTTCAAACATACGTTGTTTACTTTGCCTCGTCAGTGCAAACAATCTGATCAGAACACATATTTTTTTGTGTCGAAGATTTTTGTACAAAATCGCACAAAAAACGCAAAGCCCGACTTTAGTTGCAACGTGATAAGTTTATTTAGAAATGGAGATGGAAGTAAGAAGGGCTTATCTTTTAGAAGCCTTTACAAAAATGGCTCAGATGACTTGCAGAGTAGACTAGTTGATAGGTATCCGAAGACACATTATGTGAGATTCTAATACGAATTGTAAGATCCTTGTTAACATTGAATTGGAAGATTCTTGTTAACATTGTAAAATTATATTAAAACTTCACGCAGGATCAAGCCACCCTTAATTAATAAAAACGAATACGCAACGCAAAGCATCACAATTAATAAGACTTATCTTGAGCGGTATTAAGTAAAAGTTTCTTAACATGGATATGTTCAAGAACCGAGTTCAAGGATTTGAACTCGGTTCTTGAATCTTTTTGCTCCAGAAGCGGTAAACATTTGCGTGGCGTTGTTGGTGTCGTTGAACCGCTGAACAAAAACTCCCCCGTATTTCAGCGCAGGCGCACGCAGACGCGACGCGTTCTCACGGAGAGCCTCCTGAACTCTGACACCGACTAGGAAAAAACTCGGCATACTGTTTCCAATAAGAGATTTTTAGGATACAAAGTAAATCGACTGCAAAATATTTGATTTTATCTTGATTTACTTGGATTGTTTAGAAAATCCAATGCTTTTCCAACCTCTTTAGTAAATAAGTGAATGAGTGAGTATAATTTACTTACTTAACCTCGGTAGGATAAAAAGTTAATCTTATATTTTATTGCCCGACTGCTTTAGAAGGAGGGTTATGTTTTTGAAAGAAAGAAGACACGCTCTACAGCCTAAACGGCTGGATAGATTTTAGCTAAAGAGGCGTCGTTAGATTCGTCTCACTTGTGAGTGACACTGGGTACATCAAAATTATAAAAACCAAGATGGCCGAATTTTGGTGTCAAAACATAGACTTCAAAAATTTTATCTCTCCAAAACCTATCGAGTGGGGTATCAAAATAAAGGGGGTTTATGTATGGTTTCCAAAAATATACACAGCTTATATGTTTAAATGTAATTTGGAATGAGAAATGCTAAAAAACAACAAAAACTGAAATGTTTTAAATTGAATTACCTAGGTATACAATAATGAGGACTATAGCCTTTTAGCCCCGACGGCAAGGGCTATTAGCTCTTTAGAGGGCTATTCTCTGACAAAGAGACTCTTCAGGGCTATAGCCTTCAAAAAGCCTAAAACCCAGAAGAGGCTTCTGAAAGGGCTCTTGAGGGCTAGAGGCTTTTTTAGACTATAGCCCTATTTAGCCTTTTGGTCTTCTTGAAATTTGTTAACTTTTAGCCGCCGTTTGTTCCGTTTTTTTTTTAATATAGTAATATAAATTAAAGATGGCGGCCATTTTTTTTTATCGACAAACTTCGGTAAAACTTGGTTTAACATACTGTTTTGGCTTAAAAACAACGACGCAATGTTAAAAATGACAAAAATCCAAAATGGTGGCTAACTTTTTGGTTAATCAACTGATTTCGGTATAACTTTGTTTGACATAAAAACAACAATGCATTGTTTAAATACATAAATCCAATACGGCAGCCAACTTTATTGTTTATGGACCGATTTCGGTGAAACTTGGTACGGCATACTGTTTTTGCGTAAAAACAACAATGAAGTAGTAAAAATGACAAAAATCCATGATGGCGGGAAACTTTTTCATTTATGGACCGATTTGGGGGAAACTTGGTTTGACATATTGTTTTGAAATAAAAACAACAATGCAGTTGTAAAATGTCAAAAAACCAAGATGGCTGCCAACTTTTTTGTTTATGGACCAATTTGGGTGAAACTAGGTTTGACACACTGTTTTAGCATAAAAACAACAATGCAGTTGTAAAAATGTCAAAAATCCAAGATGGCGGCCAACTTTTATGTTCATAGACCGATTTGGGTGAAACTTGGTTTTACATACTGTTTTGACATAAAAACAACAATGCAGTTGTAAAAATGACAAAAATCCAAGATGGCGGCCAACTTTTTTGTTTATGGACCGATTTGGGTGAAACTTAGTTCCACATACTGTTTTGACATAAAAACAACAATGCAGTTGTAAAAATGACAAAAATCCAAGATGGCGGCCAACTTTTTTGTTTATGGACCGTTTTGGGTGAAACTTGGTTTCACATACTGTTTTAGCATAAAAACAACAATGCAGTTGTAAAAATGACAAAAATCCAAGATGGCGGCCAACTTTTTTGTTTATGGACCAATTTGGGTGAAACTTGGTTTGACATACTGTTTTAGCATAAAAACAACAATGCAGTTGTAAAAATTACAAAAATCTGAGATGACGGCCTACTTTTCTGTTTTTATGTTTCACCCAAATTGGTCCATAAACGAAAAAGTTGGCCGCCAACTTGGGTTTTTGTCATTTACTTGGGTTTTTGTCATTTTTACAACTGCATTGTTGTTTTTATGTCAAAACAGTATGAGAAACCAAGTTTCACCCAAATCGGTCCATAAACAAAAAAGTTGGCCGCCATCTTGGATTTTTGTCATTTTTACAATTGCATTGTTGTTTTTATGCAAAAACAGTTTGCCAAACCAAGTTTCACCGAAATCGGTCCACAAACAAAAAAGTTGGCCGCCATCTTGGTTTTTGTCATTTTTACAACTGCATTGTTGTTTTTATGTCAAAACAATATGTAAAACCAAGTTTCAACCAAATCGGTCTATAAAAATAAAAGTTGGCCGCCATCTTGGATTTTTGTCATTTTTACAACTACATTGTTGTTTTTATGCTAAAACAGTATGTCAAACCAAGTTTCACCCAAATTGGTCCATAAACAAAAAGTTGGCCACCATCTTGGATTTTTGTAATTTTTACAACTGCATTGTTGTTTTTATGTCAAAACAGTATGTAAAACTAAGTTTCACCCAAATCCGTCTATAATCATAAAAGTTGGCCGCCATCTTGGATTTTTGACATTTTACAACTGCATTGTTGTTTTTATTTCAAAACAATATGTCAAACCAAGTTTCCCCCAAATCGGTCCATAAATGAAAAAGTTTCCCGCCATCATGGATTTTTGTCATTTTTACTACTTCATTATTGTTTTTACGCAAAAACAGTATGCCGTACCAAGTTTCACCGAAATCGGTCCATAAATAAAAAAGTTGGCCGCCATCTTGTATTTTTGACATTTTTACATCTGCAATGTTGTGTTTATGCTAAAACAGTATGTATGTAAAACCAAATTTCACCGAAATTGGTCCATTAACAAAAAAGTTGGCCGCCATTTTTAATTTTTTACATTTAAAACATTGCATTGTTGTTTATAAACCAAAACTGCATGTCAAATAATTTTACGCCTTATTTATATAAATTATATAATATTCGTTCAATGAAAAAAACAGGGCCGCTATCAGAAGGCATGTTAACTGTTGTTATCTCGTTCTAACTTGTTAATACCGCAGTTGCAAGAACTGAGACAGCACGTTAATGACGTCAAGGTATAGGATACGTAGTAGTTTTCAAGTTTCGTTAGACAAGCTTCGGAGGCTAAAGGGCTATTTAGGCTTCTTAAGCCTATGGTCCATTTTGGTCCTCAGAGAGCTAAAAGTCTTCGCAAGGCTAAAGGGCTCTTTAGCTCTTTAGCCTCCGGAGCCCTCACGAAAAGGCTCCGCACCGAAAAAGAGGGCTAAAAGCCTATATTCCGTTTGGATCACTATGTGGAAGAGACACAACAATATCGGTCATTCATTACAATAACTAAAAAGTATAAAATAAAAAAGTATTAAAAAAACAAACATCCCGACTGCGTTCACAAAAACGCTGTAATATTATGATATTGTGAATATTTGATGCCCCCGACTGCTATTGTGAACACTATCAACCACGATCATAAAAAAAACAACTTATTTGCATTTTTACAGTTAATTTATTAATTTTGAAAGTTTTTAATTTTTCACGCAGTCGGGTAATTTGTTTTTTTTTTTTAATTTACCTATACAAGTACTTACCGGAATATACGTTCTCAACTTATATATAATATTCAATCAATCAGCCTATATGCAGTCCACTGCTGGACGTAGGTCTCCAAGACCATGCCAAAGCGCACAATCACCCGCTTTCCTCATCCAGCCACCACCAGTGACCTTCCTCAGGTCATCAGTCCACCTGGCATAATATTACCGCCATAATAATAAAATTACACAATCCTTTATGCACTTTTTATGCATTAGTCAGATAGATGCATTAATGTCAGACCATGTGACGGGTGCGGAAGTGATACTTCTCTGCGAATGCTCTATTTCCGGTTTGTGCTCGGCGTATTCGCCTCCCTCCACCCTACAGCGAAAACTCATTATTCTTTGAGTAAAATATGTTTTGACTCTACCTTTTACCTCTTTCTTTTCCTTTCTTCCCCGGACGTCTCCAACGATGATATAGCGTCATTAATAAATGATTACATCATTATCAATCATCAAAGGGTGAACAAACATATGCCGTGTCAACTGAACGTTATAGGGGAAAGTAGGATCAAACGTGGATAGGGAATTAAATACACAAATTAGCCAGTCCAAAATAAATAAGAAAACAGGTGGGTGAGTTGAGTGAATGTGTTATGTAATTTGTCTTTAAAAAACGATGCGTTGAAGGAAAAGGATATGTAATAGCAAGAACGCAAAAACAAGTCTAACGGATCAATTTATTTGTTAAGAACCCTTTTTTGCAGAAATGCGTATAACTTAGTATAACGGTTATAAATCAATTGAACGATCTCTGTCATCACTTCCTCGTATTCAGGATTGTGGGAACAAATTATCGCAAACACTTCTTTCGTACGCAAAAAACGCTTGCACAAAACCTGGTTTAAAGCAATGTGTGGCAAAAAATCCACTCCCACGCTCCGAAAGGGTTGCGCGGGCGCACCTGACCTATATTGCACTTGTGAAAAAAATATCATGTGTTTTCTTTAGCGTTTTTGCTCATTATTCTTTTACATGCATGCATTCTTATTGTGTTGGAAGTTTCTTAAAGTAAGGAAAGTATTGTGACCATCATTTCAAGGACTATTTGTAATTTAATGATAAATGAGCATTGAAATGAGTACACATTATATAGATTAGATAGACATTGTATTTATGTAACTAAATGAAATATAGTACAATACTAGACAAGTTGTGATGATAATCTCAAAACTATTTTTCTAACTGTAGACCCCGCCTACGGCGTAGCCAGTGTAGCCAAGACGCTACGAGACGTGCAACAGCGCAAAAGCACAAAACAGCGTTCCGTTGCATCATCATAAAACAATATACTTATGGGGAATAGTTGATTTGTCCGGCCACTGGGAATTTGTTGCACACCCCACTTGCGCAACCACCGGACGCACAATGCATCCTTTGTATGCGCGAACGCAGGTAGCGCGCGGGTTATCCGCTTATGCAAAAAAGCTATCCGATTATCAACTACACGAGCTGCCTTTTTAAAATGCTAACGATTATGTTAAGAACTTTATCGTTTCTATTAAGTCTTTATCCTAGAAGTGTGATCGTTTTTATTCTATTTTTTATTTTATGTTCGAATTGCTTATAGTAGTCACATGTACGTAGTGATCATTATTGAATGTTGATGAATGAATGTTGGGGCAAAGTAATTTTAATTTTAAGATTTTGTTCAGTCTATCCAGCCAATCACTTTGTTTTTGTCTTACTTATTTGGATAATTTAACTGCGATGCTTGAGAAGATATTTCATTTCTTATTTATTAAATAAGAAATAATGTTTTTCAGCATTCAGTATCAAATATTCATAGGTGGAACGTAGAAGGAAGTTGTAGCGTGCGTGACAGTTCATGTTTTGGTTGGCGCTTCACAACAACGAAACGGGTGAATTTCGCGGCCTTTAACGAATCCAGCTCATTAAGTATTCATTGACGAGAGCTCGAGGACTAGAAGGGGAGGGTGAAAAGGCCGACAGGCGATGTGTTGCGAAATGAATAAATTGTGGCGAGAAATAGGGGCAGTTCGCCAGGTAACGGTCTTACCGACTCAATAATGCAACATGCTGGTACCATTTTCTACTTTAAAGTCCATTTCTAGTGAACTAGAAAGGGTTGTGGTATAGCACAATGCGAAATATAGCATCCGTAATGAGTTAGTCCGCCGTCACGATAATGCCACGGCAAATAGTTGCAATCGACGGTTCGCAACCGCCCCTTTCCTTGCCAACCTACATTACGTAATTATGGTTTGTAGTGCTTGGTAATTTATAGCAAATTATCGACAGTTACTCGTCATCAATA
Organism: Carpatolechia fugitivella; assembly: GCA_951230895.1. Lineage (NCBI taxonomy): Eukaryota > Metazoa > Arthropoda > Insecta > Lepidoptera > Gelechiidae > Carpatolechia > Carpatolechia fugitivella. Next base: position 9,914,072 of record OX579653.1, on the reverse strand, counting down.
CTTAATCAAGATTTGATGCGAGAGAGTCTCAATTGTTTTATTCGAAGCAATAGAACGTACAAAGGCGAAGAGTAAAAAACTGCATTCGTCTGATCTGTCTACGTAAAAGCATAAAAAACTAGTGGGCGAGTACCATGTGCAGGCGCAGGTGCCCTCCGTTCCCACACAACCCTTTCAGCAGCCGCCCGCTCCCCCCTCCTCATCCCCACTCTACTTGCACAAAAACCCAGCCACATGTGTAACATAAAATAGTCTCAATTTCTACAGCTCATCTAATAATTCCTACTATCTCCAAAATAGGCGCTTACACTCTTTCGATCCTGTTACTATTATTAGGTCAAAATTCTACCTGTTTCGCTGATAGATGCTGTCGTGTCATTAGATTTATTATGGATATAATGCAATCCTCTCTACATTTTTTGTCCTTTTCTTTTTGGTAAAGAACTTTAAACTTGAGGAATTTTTGTATAAATCACAAGAAAGTTGATTCACTTCTGGAATTAAATATCTATTCCGCATGCTTAATTCCAATTTTAACTTATTATTATTTAAGAGATAGATTAAATGTTTTTTGTTAAAAAATCTACTACCTAGATATTTTTTTAGATGAAAACCTGCGTTTCGCTCGCAGTTATCACTGGACCTTTTAAAGAATGGCTTGTGTTTTGTAGCCAATTAAAGGCAAAGGGTCCCGGCTGTCATCCGGGCTCCGGCGAGGCTCTGCAATAAATCGCAACCAGACAAAATGTTTCCGCTGCATCCTTTCCTCGCCAACCCATCTAATTTTTTAAATTCTATTTTATTACCATAGTTTGCATAAAAAATATTATATAAACCCTTTTACTCATGCCCCGTAAACTCGCTAATTTAATTATATTCTTTTGTTTTAGGTCCGAGATTTCATTATTATTTTGAAGGGACGTTGTAAAATTATCTACTTACCTACCCGATACCTTATGTTTATGGAACGTAGACTCGCATGTTCTACATATTTTACTGCTTATAATGCCGTTGTGAATAAATTCGGCGTGGGTTGTTCTTGGCCTGCGATTGGTCAGCCGGCTCAAGCTGCGCGATGCGCTTGCAGTTGCAGATCACGATAATCAAGCCTGCTTTACATTTAGCGTTTTTTACATCTGCCTCGCCCGCCATATTTATAGTTTACCCCACTTTTATCTTTTTTTAAATAGAAGTCGAATGGAACCACCTTACTCTCTTAAACTCGGTTTGTATTAACAATATTATTACGTATATATTACTTATATTTTAGTTAATATATTACGTATTAACGTGAGAAAATTGACGTTATACGTATCTGTGCAGTAAAGGTTTTTCAGCTGGGTTGTTCTCTTAAAATGTATTGTGACTTCTCGTATTTTGAAGCACCTACAATTGAATGTTTGTCAAAAAACCAAAGGGCGTAATCAAATATTGGATAATGTGATATGTGCTGAGTGTTTCCGTAACCGATATTTCTCATTAAAGCAGTTTGTTCGGCGTTGATAAAAAGTTGGGTCCGAGGGTGGCCGTTGGCCGCAAGGGTTGCTATCTCCACCCTCAACTGGAAGAGGTAAACAGGCAGATGGTCGTGGCTTCAGTTACATAACCAACAGGCAACTTATCGTAATTCAAATGACTGCATCGATGTTGAGCACGTCGACCCTGCGGCCGGCGGGCTGCGGACCAAACTCGACAAACAGAATCCCGATCAGTTTTGTTTGAGGTTCCTAAATAGCTGCTCTTATTTCATTCACAATTACAATCATTTGCGTTCTATTTTGTTATTATAGGCGTAACTCACTATCTAACGAATAACCATTTTAATAATTGGAGATTATCTTCTCATTCATTCATTACATCTCTGTAGAGATATAGATCAGAGATGCATAACAAAAATTGAAACCGAAAGTCGTAAAACAGATATTATTATTGTACAGTCACTGGAGCACTGGGTAACCATGATTGTTACGGTAAGGCGGCAACCAGCGTCGCTTTTGAAACCTCTACCACATCCACACTTTATAATGACTTTTCTTGATATGATCGTGTACATTGCTCTGTTACATCGACCATGTCTTACTATCAACGGGTTTAACAGTCAATGCGGTAGGAAGTATGTTATTTTTAGTAAAAGTTTGGGTAGAGTAATAAAAGGCATGATCACTATGCCTTATGTACGTAACGGTGCATTAGTGACTGAGTCACAGGGAACTGACCTAGGGGCATGCAGTCGAGTGCATTGACGTCGCATTATCACTGGCATGCCTCTTCACAGATGATGCATAGAACATGCTCTTTTACTTATGAATATCGCATCTGTTTTTGTCTCAGTTTCCGATTTTAAAGATTTTAACGAAGTATCAATACGATACAGACGGATAATTTAAATGTAATCCCTTTCTAATGAATTATTCAAACAATACATAAAAATAGCTCCCTAAATTAACCACAAACTACCTAATGGTAAATATGTTACTGTTTATAATGTTTTCTTCTTCCTTAATCGTTACATTTATCCGCAATTTACCCACTAGTTAGTCCTGGTACAAACTGTTAACGACGTTGAGGCAGCCAGCAACATTCATGCATATAGTCGTGGAATACTCTAGAAATAATATCCTTGGCTGATAGGTACACACAGCTCGCGTTTTGAATATTGTTATCACCGTAGAAATAAATAATCGTGAAATCGTCAACTTGACCGTAATTCGTGTGATGTAGCCAAGGTCCTGGGCTGCCGGCGGTGATAAGGCGGGTGTTTCACAATAGCAGAATTATTTGCGGCGCTCTGCCTCGCCTTGAGATGCGCATGCGGTACAAACAACAACTGTAGCGAACGAGGTCTGCTGAAAAACGTACCTACCGGCACACTCGCACTCAAAAGTGCTATGTTGAATATTGACAAATTAACAGTAAATTTTATTTGATTTATATAGTATGTATGTATATGTGTAGCAATTATTGTAATTATAACTTATATGTTTTATTGTATTTTTTTATATTATTTTTACTCTCCTGTTTTTTGCTCATGCACTACCACAGTCTTCTTTCTAAATGTCCTCTTCCCAAAGGTTGTCTGGGAGAGATCGCTAAGGCCGCCTTTGCGCACTCAATTTATATGTTTGCTATTCATTGTTTTTATGTTCCTTTTGTGCGCAATAAAGTGTTTTACTTACTTTGATATTAAAATTAGCATAATAAGAGAAATAGAAACAATAAGAGAAACAGTTTTGTTTCCGACTTTGACTCATCGAGCATATTCTATTACTTGACCTTTCTTGTTAAAACCTAGGATATTGTTTTGTGAAAAATATTATTTTTATCTTATCTTATCTTATCTTATGTAATTATCTCTACTTTCATTTTAGTATTAATTCATTTTTAATAATAATTAGGTATTGTCTGCATTTGAAAACATACGAGATTTGGGTGCATGCATATTTACTGTTAACGAAACTCCTAATTACATAAAGCTTTTAACATGTTTCTATATCTTAAGATAATTTTATTTAAAACAAAAACTTAATCGTTTTTATAATAAAAAATCTGTAATTGAGGTTAGAATCAACTATTCAACGAGATGAGTGGGGTCTACGCTACGTCTACGCAAGTGTCAAAATGGCGTAGCAAATGCTACGAAAAATTTAATTAAGAGTTGAATGAGATAATTTTGTCTTGTGCTTTGTAAAATGTCTGGAGAAACAATGTAAAATATTGTTCAAACTGCATGATTTCTCGCTTTATACCAAATTCTGCAGAATTTAGAACAATAGAAAGCTTAGTTGTGTCCAAAATCGGGTTTATCTCTCAACAGATCTGTAGACGTAGATGGAAAAACTCTTCTCGAATGTCGGCAACATGTGTACGTGACAAAACTGTAATGCGAAGGGCTTTTCAGTCGCGAGCGTACAGTGCGCACGCGCGGCAGCCCTGCGCGCGCGCATTTTGTAGGTACATGTAAGTGGGTCAATGGCGGCGCGTGACGCTGGCGCTGGCGTGGCCCTTTGCGAGCGCGCAGGGCTCGCCTTGAACCGCCACTAATGCGGCAGCTACAATGTTAATTTGCGCTACGTTTTGTGTTGCTAAAAATACTACCTGTTTCATACCAAAGTTCAGTTTACCGGAGAAGGTTAAGTGATTGTCTAACTACAAATTACATATGCATCTTGTTGATGTAGAGGTTAAATTCAACGAGGAACTTTGAATATCACAGCTTTTTAAAAATAGTACTTAATTTAACGGTTCGCTAATCGTTGGTCTCTACATTCTACTTTTTCCTTTCGATGCAGTTGGTCAAGCCTTCGTACTTCTGTGCACCAATATGAGTATACAAATACTCAAAATTTTTCACATACATATGTGTTAGGTAGACAAAGATTTTTTATAGTGATAAATAAGTACCTATTCTACCAGTCAGCCATATCATTATAATTGTCTCACATCGGGCAGTGTTTCGTAACGGCCGCCATTTGCAGCAGATTCGTAGCTGCGCGCGCGTCGCCAAATTGACGAGGTCGCTGAGATCAGCCCCGCGTACCTACGAGTATCTTATCTAGGGCGACTATTTACAGCGAACCTTCGAAAAGGACGCCGCAAATTAAAAATGTTTAGATAAAGTGCTTCAAACAATGACGCATTGGATATAAATACATAACAGTCAATCTCTGGGACCATGGCAGATTGGTATACAGGATTTGTTTCTTGGACCATCAACAGCTTTTCTCAAGAAATAGTCGAAAGACGACAAAAAAGTTCGATCTTCTATAAAAAAGGCGCCATTGACTTACACCAATGGGAGAAAGAAAATTCCGTCAGCTATCAATCTATTTTCCTTGGAAAATGTTGTTGGGTATGACGATCTAACTAAATACTAAAAGTATATAAATATGCGCACTGATTGAAAAATAACCCTATATGAGCTCTATTCCCAAAAAAATACGATAATAGTATGAAAAGCAACTAATTGTACGTTTGATCTAAGTAGTTCCTTTATAATTGAGTATCGTAAAAAATGTCCTCGCGTAGTTATCTAAATTCTACAATGTAGAATTCTTTGTTAGAAGTTTTTCAGAATCAGTATGAAGCAATCGGTTTCAAATCGATACCGCGCCTATAAATTATTAATGAAGTAGAGAAGGGCCGAACAAAGTTGGGCATTTACCGACGTTTGTTTGGTCAGGTCAAACTATATAGGAAACTGTTTAAACAGCTGATATCTCACGACTACCTATCAACTGAAGGCCCATTGCTAAAATTATTGCCTTGTCTTATAGGTGCTCGATTTCTATATGATTGTAAATATGCTCAGAATATGAAAAACTTTTATCTTGCCAATGAAAAATTCTAATTGGTAAAATATGTAACAGGCAAAGTGCTAAGGGTAGGTAATATACTTATTCTACTCCACAATATTTGTAATGATGTATTTTATTATACTCTTGACCTGATTAAAGGATTCAACCATCACATTATTTTTCATAATATATTTTCATACAGCACAGTAGGTACACATCTATTTAGCGATGGTACAAGGAAAAACAGCATAGAATATTTTGTGTGTCGAATCCGTGCGCTGAATCTTTGTTGCGTAGAGTTGAGCAGGCGCAAGACGATTTGCATAAGGGTCACTATTATAGCAGCTTGTTGTCAGTTGACTCGTGGGCTACAGAAGGTTGAGACCTTCCGCCGAGGCCCTTTGATTCGCTACCGAACGCGAGTGAGATGATATAGGCCCTATTCATGGTCTCCGTTTACGTAAAACCTTGTTTTCCACATATTGATTCACATTTTATCGTAAAACTACTTACTTTAAATAAGTATTTGATTTAGGTTGATTTTAAATGTTACTGTCTGTTTATTAACACAATTTGATCGGAAATATTTAAGGAAATGGGCAGGATTTTATCTTCATTCGTATCATAATAATAATATTCAAAACGTTTTGCGCTCGAGCGTATACTCTGCATTCTAACATTTATATTTAGTTCGCTAAGTAAGAATTACTTGGAATAGGTTATAGGATGTATTTTTTTCTACAAGTTGGAAAATAACAAAATTCTGAAATTTACTTTTGTTTACTTCTGACTGAAAGACACGAAGGAATAACCTAAAATAACAAGATGTAGACAAACAAACAAATAAACAATATAAAACAAAAACAATATAGATGAAAACAATATTTTCACACACTGACGATATATAGCTGAAATAAAATTCCCTTGCAGATCCCATCGGGTAATATTTTTAGCTTTAGTGGATAAGAAAATATCGGCGTTAGGCATTAGGTGCGTTTATAATGGAATACAAACTAACAATTTTGCCAAACGTGGTATTATTCCGTGCTTCTTGTGAGCTGAGTAAAGCTCTGTTTACCACAAAGTAAGCGTGACTTTGCATGTACTTATATAAAAAAAAAAACATTTTTCGGTATATGAAAAACTCAATAATTTCTTATCTCACGTTTGGTGTTGTTTATATTGCTGCGGCCTAACGCTGTATGATTCGCGAAGGTTGTATTGCGCAAGCCTTACACGTGTCGCGGGCTCGGGCCGACCTCACCGGCACTTCCGATTCGCAGCCAACGACCAAGCCGAGGTCTCGCCCAACAACCCAACACTGCCCTTCAAAAAGTACCACCATTCAACGCCCACTGCTCGCTGCTATTGAGCCAACTATTCCAACTGAATCGCTAGACAGCAATGTAAACTGAACCACCTCTAGCAAAAGTTTTCAATGCGCTAATGCTGTTCATGTGATGACGTTTACGGAACTCAACTTTAAAGGTTCACACCTTGCACAAGGGCGCCAATTTAATTACAATACTTACAGGACCCGGTAAATTTAAATGATGATACTTTATCTTCATAATAATTGTATAATTAAAGACAATTAAGAAGCTATGCTATCTATGCCTGTGGATGAGACAGAGAGCAGTATTTACTGCCAGTGTCGAAGCAAAACCATTCAAGGTAGGAAATAAGTAGAAGCCTAATGGTGTCAGTGTCACTGTATATAAAAAATGTGCAAGTACTTTTACAATGTGAATTAATCAGTACTTCTAACGGCATACTGTGACGTTCGCGAATGCTCTACGGCATAGTCGATGCAATGAGCGTGCTTCAATTCGACCTACTTAAATTGCTATATGGACACCATGGCATTTACTTAAGCCTCTTTATCACTAAAATCTAGAATCTGAAATTCCTACCTGTATCTGACATGGGTCTTTTAGAAGCTAGCTTTTAGTGTACATCAATATGTTGGTATCGTCAGTCAGTGGCACAAAAACTCGTTTTGATTAAAATGGTGCCTCTCAGTGGGCTTGTTTACTGGTGCTCATGCAAATCCCGATAGTGACCCATATTTGCAGCCCCACTCCGCGTGCGGGGACTAACACATACATACCCCTATTAGAGATACCATACAGGAAAAATAAGAGATTTGGAAAAACCCGTAACGCAATAACAAACAACTTACAAATAAAGGATTATCGCGGCTATTTATTTACTGAGCATCGAGATAAAACCAGGATGATTAAGTCTAAAAATCAACGTATCAATTATGTATCTAAAATCTATTTATATATATATATATATATATATATATATAGACTCGTCTTATGATTTTCAACACTGAGCCTTTATCTAGGCACAAGGTTGATTAAATGAATAACCTTACGAGTATCACTATATTGACAGGTGCTACGAAAAAATAAAAACAGCGTATCATTCATGCAAGGTTGTTTACGTTGTTCATACGTAGAGTGCCAATGTCAAACCGCTCAACGTAGGAGATAGAAGCCCAATGGTGTCAGTGTCCTTATACATAAGAATTTGTCCAAGTACTTTGACAACGTAAATCAATCAGTCCTAACAGCATACTGTAACGTTCGCGAATGCCCTACGGCGTATTATAGTCGCCGCCATGAACGTGCTCCAATTTGACCTACTTGCTAAATTAACACTATGGCATTTAGCTACAGAAACATCCTGAATTGTTATTATGAATCATGTGATGAGGATATTTCGAATTATACAACCCATAATACTGGGAAGACTCAACACCACTATTGTAATGAATCAATTTGGAAATAAATAACATTTTTATTTTTATTTTTTTTATTTATAATTTAATTTAATTGCCAAAAAGAATGATAAATTACGAGAAAAACAATGTGAAGAATTTGAACCTCGCCACGTCGTCGTCGTCGCCACTAATTAAGTAGGTAAGTAGGTATATGTCCAAAAATCCTCCAACACATTAATTGAGGAAAATTCATAGCAGCCATGCAACATTAAAATTAATCAGCGTTGCAGGTCGACCACTTCCACAGTCGAGCCCTTCACAACATAAACATAGTCGTATATTACGTACGCACACTGCTGCAGACTAACTAGATGCGCAGAAAACGACACCGTGAATGGCCGTTGGAATGTAGGCTAACGCACACACGGCTAGTCAAGACTTTGTTTTGCTGTTGAGATTCGCGCGTGGTCTTGCGCAAGCGCAGCGTGGAGGCCGTTGACTCGGCGGACGTGTGGCCGCCATGTTGGCGCGACGCGGTGGGCGCGGGCGCGGTACTGGAGCGCGAATCCAGCGGCTTCTGTGCTGTTCCGCACTTTCATAATGTGTTTACGTGGAGTTCGACTTCAACCTGCGGCCTGCGGTTTCACGACTAACGGACCTGTGACAGCGGGCCGCAAAACGAACGACCAGCTAATTTCTCTTGCCAATGATCCGGTTTCGATTCGAAGGGCCGTAACTGGAACGTCTAGTGGAAAAATCTTTGCATAATCGCATCTCATAATAACCCAATTTTAGCTTTTTGACAAGACTAAGTATTCTCTGTCTTAATTAGTAGAAAATATTAAGGATTAGTGTTAAAAAACATAAGAAAATTGTCATCAACCATTTCTATGTAGTAAACATACTTACAAAAAAATAAAAATAAAGATCATAAAAAAATAAAGCAAGTTAAATGTGAGCTCTACCGTACCTATACGTTTCTAAGTTATAATAACCTAAATCAATAACAGTTTAGGTATAGCCAAAACGTCCGAAAAGTAGTTTGTCTAAGTATAATATTAATAATTTAGAGCCAACAGCTGTCTTGGAGCTCACCATGGCTCATACACGCATTTTTGTTATTAAACTACGTAGAAAGCTTCCCATTTGGACGAATTTCTTCCGCCGCATACAGTCGCCCTAACTGCTAATTTAATAATTAATGGCGCTTCGATTAAGACCGTTTTAAAAGCCGTTTGTTCTTCAGCATTGACCAATGACATACTAAATAGCCGACTGTTGAATATTTTTAGAAAAAATACCTTGTTTTAGTGATTATTTCTACGTGAAAAGTGCGTTTTGTATCATTGAATGGACGCATTTTCCCTGGTGTACGTTGCGCAACTATATTCGCGAACAGATAACGGAGTAGGTAGAGCGTGCCCCTCCGTCCTCTCGCAGAATCCGGTCGCGAACGAACCTCTCTGTCCCTCCTCACTCACGCGTATATATCTGTCTTATTTACCGCAATGACATAGATATAGATACTAGTTCAGTTGCGAAAGAGCGCGGATTATATAGCAGGTGGATTGTGCGGCAAAACAAGTTTAAATAACTGCTTTTACGTGCCTGTGAATACATAAGATAGGTATATTATGTGAACAACATTTTTGGTTCAGCCTCAAACTCGATCATGTCTTCTATCATGCTCCCTGTAGCAGTTTCTGTAGATTTAACCAAGCAAAATATTTAAATGTAGAGTCTGAAAAATATTTAGTACATATGACATAGATCCTTACATGCAAAGTTTATTTTCTCTTACCTCATTGCTCAGGCGCTCATTTTAACTATTGTTACGTTCCTAGGTTTATACAGCAGAACGAAAAAATGCGCAGGAAATAAAATTTGCATGAGCGATTAAGGTGGGTGCAAGCAAATTGGAATAATTCGCGGAGGCGGAGTCCGCTGCATCCAATGGCCAAGGGCATATTTTGCGCATGCGCTAAAAGCAGCTCTAGAATTTAGATCATTAAAGCTATTCAATAAAAATACCCTTTAACAGAATTAAATTAGATTACGGTAAAGAGTCTAACAACATCATTATTTAGGTATCCCCCTTTTACTTAAACTGTTCGGTTACAAAAGCCATGTTTTGCTATCAAGATTAATTAAAGAGGGTAATAAATTTAAAAAATAATAATTAATCTCATTAGTTTTTGCGCAAATAACAGTGTAGGCGGTCCGGTCAACGTTCGTGCTGGCTTCGTTTTGCGTGTCCACTAAATGGTCCAATCATTTCGCAACGCGGGGTTACCAGACGATGCCTACTATGGCACTAACTGCGCTTAAATAGGATTAAAAACAGGAACTATTAAATGGCGTCACTGTTAAGTGTCCTTAAAAGATTAATTGAACAAATATCAAATGGATGGATTCCATTACTTCTGACCAATAATGGCTCACATTGAAGAAACTCAACAGTGACACCTTTTTATTTTAACCCGTTGCACTAGGTTTAACTTGTTTTAAGTGATTGTTCCATTTAAATAAGATATCATTTATTTATTCATCATCAACATCAACGGCCCGTCACAGTCCACTGCTGGACTATGAGCCTCCTTCACTTAAGTGGAGGGTTTTGCCATAATCTCCACGCTTGGCAGGCGGGTTGGAGATCGCAGATTAAAAGGTTACTGTATCAGAGAGCGCTGCTGCCCGTTCCCTATTTAATGTGTAGTCCCTAAGTCGCCTCTTACGACACTCACGGGAAGAGTAGGGGTTGGTGACAAATGTATTTTACTCTGCCGTCACCACACGGTCTATTATATATATTTATTTATTAAATGATTACAAAAACTTAAGCACCCGAAATAAATTTTATATGAGCACTAAGGAATATTAGAGTTTGTAGTGATGAAGTTATTTTCTTTTATTTTCCCTATTTCATTTTAGCGTTAATCACTAAAAACTCAGCTTCGTGATTATAAAAATCGGTATTTTATTTTTCGTAAAATAAAGTGTTCGTAATTTTTAACGTTCGTGTATTTAACAATCAAAATAACAAATCTTTGTGATTAGGAATTTAAAATTTCGTAATTTTAAAAATTCGTTATTTAAAGATTTCGATATTACAATATTACGTAATTTTCAAATTCAGTATTTTCAAATTCGTAAAAAAGTATTTTGGAATTTTTGGGTGTTCCCATCTTAAAGAAATAAGTTGTACGGTACGAGCATGTCTGGCAATCCTGTCAACGCGACCTTTCGTGCGAACGGCCGCGGTGGCGGTGGCGTTGGCGGTGCGGTGGCGAATTGCGCGAAAATATCGATTGCCTTATCTTATCGGTATCGCTGCCGTGTCGCCATCGCCAGCCAGCCAGAATGGGGATCGAGGCACGCATCGTGTCCACCAGCGACCAATACAAACAATAATACATATATTTTTCTGTTTCATGAACCTATTTAAATCAAATAAAGAACGCGGAAGAGAGTTTTAATTAATGTCAACCGTATTCGAACAAATAAACAAAAACAATTCTTTTTCAGGGCTAACGCCTGAAACCACTCGAAATATATAGGTACAACAAACTATACAATGAAAGAATTATTGCTTGCTGCAAGCTTACTTTGCTTTGCTTGATTAGTTTATTTTTAAGTAAATACTTGCAAGTTTAAAAACTTGAATCTGCATGCCAAAGTTTGATTTCAACTTTCCTGTAACTTGGAGAAAAGAGGTAGGTAGCTAAGCGATGACGCCATCAATCTATACATCGTCATCATCAGCCCGTCTCAGCTACAGCTTGACATAGGCCTCTTCAATAGTACAGCACCAAGCACAAACTTCGGGTAATTATAATATTAATACATACATAGCCTTTTCTGCTTATATACATTTATCGTAAATGCGTGGTGCGTATAAATTCTAAAATATTATTCAAAAAACACATTGGTATGTTATAAGATTCAAATCCCCGTTTTCCGAACGGAAGTCAGCGGTTACTCCTCAGAGGAACAAAAGACGATCACTTCGCTGCTGGCGACGCGCGTCATAAATCTTTGGGTTTACTCCATCGACGAACTACACTTCTGTCTGTCAAATGCATGATTTATCAAGGAACTTTAAAATACAGACACGTCGGTCGCCACGCCGCCGCCGCCGCAGTCGCGGGGAGCAAAAGCAAACATTTAAAACTCTGTGAATCACACATTACTGGATTTGAGAAAATGAGTAGACTTGGCCTCGGCCTTAATACTAACTAACTGAAGACTTGGCTCCGGCCTTTTTTTTTTAAATGGAAAAGTAAAATGAAATTACAGACCAGGCAGTATGGGCTTAGATCCCTTCGCCTGTCCAGAAAGGACGAACTAAAAAAAAAAAACAGAATATTATATAGATATTATGTTATGTCGTGTAGACTTAGGCCACTTTGGCTCTATGGTAAAGAACTACAATGGGCCACAGAAGTAAAATATCTAGGAGTAACCTTAGATAAAGAGCTAACGTGGCGAACACATGTAGAAAACACAATGGTCAAGGCTCTAAGCAAGAGTCTTGTGTATGTGTCGTTCTGCGTACGGCAAAACCTCACGTATGGTAGCAAAGAAGTTGGTCCATAGCGCAACTGGCAACATATTGTCGGGAGGATCTGTCCAAATTACAACGAACTGTCTGCCTGGCAATCACAGGGACGTTCAAAACCACACCAAGAACAGCAGCGATGGAAAGAATACTCGATCTTACACCGTTGCATATTATCATAGAGACTGAGGCGCGCCTGGAGCTACACAAGTCAAAAGTCAAAAATTATTTATTTCCATAAGTTGTTATTACATCACTTAGATCAGTCATTACATTTTTTGGGTGAGTTCACTAACACAATGGCGGAATCTGTGGAGAAGAGCTCACCGAAGAAACTCCACAGTCATCGCATCTTTTGCGTTTCCTTTTTTAAATAAAATATTGTCAGTTACAAAATTAATGCTAATTATATATTATTGAAAAAGCCTGCTACTCAAACAATCTATTCCCATGGACATCTTTCCTCTAAGTAATCAGATATCCTATAGTAACCTTTTTTATACAATTTCTGTTTTATAATTATTTTAAACTTGTCTAAAGGTAATTTTTTAATATCAGTAGGGACCTTATTATATTAGCGTATACAATTGCCTTTAAAATAATTACTAATTCTATGTAGTCGGCTGACATAAGCAAGCAACTTATCTTTATTTCTAGTATTAAAATTGTGTATATCACTGTGCTTCCGATAATTACTTACATTTCTTTTTACATACACAAGATTGTCATAGATATATTGAGACACAAATGGCAGAATATTGATTTCTTTAAACTTTTCCCTCAGTGACACTCTAAGCCCTAATCTATAAATTGCACGAACAGCCCGTTTCTGCAGAATAAATATACTATTAGCATTCGCAGCGTGACCCCACAATAAAATACCATAGGTCATTAGACTATGAAAGTAACTAAAGTAGACTAGTCTAGCGGTGTCTACGTCAGTAAGAGCTCTAATTTTTTAACTACGAACGCTGCTGAACTCAGTCGTTTCGACAATTTATTTATATGAGGATCCCATTGTAGTTTGGCATCTAAAGTAATGCCCAAAAAGACAGTCGAATCTACAAGGTCCAATCTTTGTCCTTTTATAAATACATCTGTTGTTACCGGTTTCACATTGGGTAATACAAATTTAATACGTTTAGTTCTCTTTTCATTAAATAATAAGTTGTTAACAGTAAACCAATTCATTATACTAGACGTCGTTGTTTACGTCGTCATAGTTTCATTGTTATCTTTTAACTTTAAATATCAAAGAAGTATCATCGGCAAACAATACTAACCCATGTTTTGCTTTAACAAGATAAAGTAAATCATTAATATATACTACAAACAAGAAAGGACCAAGAAGTGAACCCTGCGGGACGCCCATACTTATTGAAGATCCGGGTGATCTTTTCCCATTAACATCGACCATCTGAACCCTATCTGTTAGATATGACTCCAGAAGGCCAAGAGCCTGATCTTTTACACCATAATGGCGTAGCTTCCTGACAATAGCGTCATGATGGACGCAATCAAAAGCCTTGGATAGATCGCAGAAGACACATATTGCATCCATTGCGGCTTCCTAGGCATCAAAAATATTGTTAATTAGTGAACTGCGACAAAATGCAGCCTGTGTTTAATTCAAGAGGCATTATGAGGTTAACTTACCATCAAGGGAAGAGTGGAAACAAGGACTGGATTCACTGAAACAAAACAGTCTAATGCGGTATACTGATGAGTCTAAGACGGAGTCAGGTACAGGGCAGGCATATATGCAAAAGACCATAAGGTAAGTCAAGGCATGGGCAAATTGGCGACAGTGTTCCCGGCGGAAGCATACGCGATTTTTGCCTGCGCACAAGAGAAGAGATTAAATGTAGGAACACTAAGTTAGGTCTATATATAGATACATTCTTAGCGACAGTCAAGCGGCACTCAAAGCCCTGACCTCGTACTGGATCGACTCGAGGCTAGTCTTGGGCGCTACCCGGACTCTTAATGAGCTGGGCAAGTGGAACAGGGTCCAACTCGTGTGGGTCCTGGGTCCGGGGAATGAGGACGCTGATGAGCTGGCTAGAAAAGGACCTGTCGTAGGACTGGCTATGAGCACAGTTAAAATGGCAATTAGTGCGAGGTCGAGGCACAGGGATGAGTGACTGAGCATAACGGGACTCGCACACTCAAAACAATTCATAGGCTCCCAATCAAATTGGCAGAGCGCTATATGGAGCCTCAACAGGCGACAGGCCCGTCACCTAATGTGGGCGATGACCGGACATTTCTGTACTGGCGCCCTCCTTCACAAGATGGGCCTAGCAGACAGAGTCTGCAGGGTTGAAATAGAGAGCATGGAACATCTCCTTGTTTACATGCGATGCCCTGGCTAGAAAGTGAATGCACCTCAGGGATTGGGCTATCCAAGACTTGAGGACTACAGGTTCACACCCTCAGGTCTCATTATAAAGCTCATGGCTGAATTGTTTGACGAACTGGGGAGTGATGAAGATTAGGTATTAGGTACTCTGACGTCCCGGCCCCTTCAAAGATAAGATATGTCGTGTAGACATTACAAATGGAAGAGTATATTTAGAATAGAAGAAATTTCTCTGTCTACATCGCAATAACATTGACAATGATAGGACTTATGCATTATTGATGGAATAGTGAAGGTAGGTTGGTCTGTACGTATTACCCACCACGGCTATCGAGTGCAATTGTAGGCAATTTAGAATTACAAGTGATTGCTGGTCGTATGTGTTTTTTATTATTTTTACACTCTTTCATTGCACTATTTATCCATGTGATGTTATAGATAAGAGAATAAATTGTTTTGTACCATAAATGAAGAGCGTCAGTTGGATTGGAATTGAAGTTTGCAGGTTCAATCCCTTACGTATAAATGTATAAGCACCGTAAAATTTAAATCGTTTACTATAATATTCTTTACGCGATTCTATTAAGAGCGTCGATGGTCGAGTGGTTCGGACTGCTGTCTTCCGTCCGAGAGACGTAGGTTCGATCCCCATCACGTACCAATGTGTTTTCGTATTTCGAATACACATTGGTACATATAATAGTATGCATGTACGTCGTTCTTACGGTGAAGGAAAATAGCGAGATGAAATATACACACTCCTGCGAAGAAATTCAAAGGTTGTGTGTGAAGTCGACCCATCCGCACTGGGTCAGCGTGGTCAATTAAGGCCTAATCGCTCTAATTGAGGGTAGGCTCGAGCCCCTCGGTGGAGACGTATTTGAGCTGTTGATGATGACTATTCTTTACAAGAACAGTCCATGGAACTGAACATATTTCCCTAGGGAACATAGGTTGATGGACGACGCAAAAAATGGCCTCTTCATATGCAACCACGCGGCTAGCTGGTTGATTAAGATGATTTTTTCATGCCGTCCTTTGACCAATATTTCTTAGGAAAAGCTGTTGTATTAATAGTCTGTTTATTTACAAAATAGCCCGTATTAGAGTACCTAACTTAGATAATTTCCTAATTAAAAAGTGTTACTATTTCACGGCCAAATGAGACGCTCGTCCATCTGTCTCCCGATCAGTGATTAATGGTAGTCAGTCAAACGGATTTGCGATATTTTTTTTACCTCTCCTCCAACGGATAATTGAGTGATTTATGAAGTAGAACCCATTAAGAAAGACAGCTTGTGAGGTGTCGAAAGAACTTGGTTCTCCACATGCTCACTTTGCATGTTCAGTTTAACATTAGGACTTCATTCAATGAAGATCGCCTTGTCAAATTCGAGTAAATTAATGGTAAATCAGTTAGCAGCCATCCTTAATGAATGTTTGAGTTTGGCATTCAGTCGCCAACTTTTTGCTATGCAACTCAGCAGATTAAGTTGAAGCCTTTATTCAACTTAATATGAAATGAATACTTTGTTTCACATTAGTAAAGTATATGATGTTAATATTGGCAATTTGAGTAACAAAATGTGTGTGCGCGAAGACGTTGTTTTAAGGTACAACGTACGTACGTACTTTAATTGAACGTCCTAGGCATTGTAGATATTTTTAACAAATTTCTATATTTATTTTTTCTGCTATCACAAAACATAAAATAGTAAGTACCACTAAGTTGAGAGGATCCTTTTTTGACATGGACCTAATGCTTGTGTCGCTAAATCGACATAGCACCCAAAGCTGTTTTTTTTATTTTTCTTACTGACTTCAGATGAGGACTTTTGCGGGGGGCAGAAGGCTCAGACAAAATAAAAGATAAAATTAGATAAAATTTAACCAAGCTGATTTATCAACTAGACACCTCCCAAAAAATTGTTTATCTGGTGTGAGCAAGTTTTTACATGATTTATATTTTTTTTTAACCTTATTACCTTACGAGTATGAACACCAATGCGGTATGGTAAAATTTCTTGACTATTTAAAAATACGAAAACCATTTCGAGATTTTATGATTTAACGTTAAAAAAGACCCATTTGACCGTTGTGACGTCATCTTATCAAACCAAAGTTTTTACAAAAACCTTGTGCGAAGCAAGCTTTGTTCACGTTTGACGATTTGATATTAGAAAGGGTGATGTATTTCGTATTTTTGTCGTTAATCAAATATACGGGTATGACTGTCCGTCGTCGGTCATATGACGTCACACGGTCAAAAATTAAAACCAAAAATGATGAATTATCTAACTAAACGATAAAACAGTCAGATTAGTTTCTTTTGTCGACCTTACAACCCACACGATGATGATGATGGTGATGAGTTTCTTAAAATAGTAAATTATCATTTAAAAATATTAAAAAAAAATACCGTTTTTTTTATCATACCCCATTCCAAATTTATATATTTTATTTCTCTTGTTTTTGATCATCTTTTAAATGTTATCAAACAAAAGGCTAAAGGCGGTACATAATAATTACTTTAGAGCAATAGAAGTCTACTTTTACGGTAGTGTTCTGCAGTTTCAGTAAATAGATTCATTAACGATTAATAAAACTCCTAATCTCACATTCATAGGAAAGGAAGTATGGGTCCATTGTTTCTCCGATATTTCGGAATCCAAATAGCTATCTATCTAAACATAAATTATTATTTTTAAATAATACATACATAAAATAGAGAGAGAGATTTCATTAAATTATAGATATTTACAAACTGAATACTAAAAAATTGCTGCGATTGTTACCAGAGACGGGACTACCCGTTGAAAAACCCCTTCAGTCGTTTGGGTTTTAAGTATTTACAGAATGATAATTAAAATAAATATATGTTTATCAGATTCCTTGATTACCCTGTTGGATTTGCAAACGTTATAATTATAGCATAATAAGAGTGCGAGATATCGTTGATCAAAATCGTAAGGGTTCCATTCCCTGATTGCTACGCGCGCTGCGACGTAGCACTCCGTGCCGTAGCAGTAACGGATAATAATATCTGAGTGAGAGCCGGGATGATGAAAACCAAGATTGTATTACTCCACTTGTATTTTTTAAGTTTGATCATGTTCCTTGGGGAAAGTTTAATCTATTAAATAAAATACAATGTAATTACAATTAAATTAAAGATTTTTTTATTATGTTTTTTTTTCTCATGGGAATAACTTTACATCACCCATAAATACATCTGGCGTAACCATGTTTCGAAATTCAATAGGTATATTTATTCTTACAGATTTTTTAACAGATTCATAAACATACATACAGTTCAATGGAAACTTACCACGCATAAAGTATAATAAAATAATACTAAGCAGAAGCTCATCAAACACTTGACCAGACAAGACCTACCCGACGGAGCATTTGATAGCCCTATACCACCAAAATAGATTCTTCGACCACTTATCGTATCTTTAACCTTAAGAGCTGCTGTATGTAGCAGTCAGCGTTGCCAAGGTGAACAAACACATTTAAATTATTTATTGTAAATGTGCTCATATCATAATCCAGATTCATTAAAACAGAAACACATGCAATCCATAAAAGTTCAAAAACGCAACTAACGTAAACGAACTCTTGTTTCTTGGCAAGAGCTTGCATCGTTTTAACCCTCTAATAAAAATATTTGGGAATGAATTTTATGTATGAGTATTTTAGGAGCTCTTGTAACATCTAATACCTTTATACTTTATACACTATAAGACTAGGTGCATGTACAGATATTGTCTCTAAGGTATGCGGTCGTGTTCGAGTCATCGATGTTTGCCTTTTAATCCTATTTCAAAGGTAAATCGCAGACGGGTCGGCGGGAAATCTCGCTATTCTAATGTGTGGAGAGCAAGTTTTTACTGCATTTTTTCTGCGTCTAAGCAAGCAGGTTGACACAGAGACGCATTCGGAGATCCCAATGATACGCACTGATAAAGTGATAAAACAGTTTGATATGATAAATGCTAATTAGGTACTGAAATCCCAAAATAACTAAAGTCAGCTCTTTCCCATTTAACCTCTGGAGAATGCAATGTTTAAGGCCGAGTTGGTAATTACAAAAAAAAGTACATGGTAGCGTGCATGTTAAATGCAAGCTTTTGTGAGTTATAAAAGCTTGAGTTGAAACGAGTAAAACGTTGGTCGCCAACGCTAATTAAAGCGTATTATAATTCGGCTCGATCACGATCACGAATCCGCCCCGCGGTTCTGTTGAGTTATTTAATAGTGTTTTTTGTGCGTTGGCAGGCGATTGCGCTGGCTGCCACCCTAGGGCGCGCGCAAAAAACCCCTCACAAACACTCAGAATGTTGTTTTGGAGGAGAGAGAGAGGCGCGCGGGTTGCGGGGGGCGGTCGGAGGGCCGCGAGATCGCTATCGCACGCACCCACTGCACGCACTATCCTATAGCTAGCCATTTTAATTGTTACACCGAAAATACCAAAAATAGGTAAAAAGTATCCTGAAACCACATGCTGAATGACAAATCTTAACAAAGTTAGTGCACTAATTTCTTTTTGTACCTATGTGTTTCCATAAAATAATAAGTTTATTAGCAGTTCCTTTGATATGGAATTCCTAATGAGACTTGAGAAATAACCGACTTTTAGGGTTCCGTAGTAAAAAAGAAACCCTTATAGTTTCGGTATGTCCGTCTGTCTGTCCGTCCGCGGCTTAGCTCAGAGACTCTTAGTACTAGAAGGCTGTAATTTGGCATGGATGTACATGTTAAGGAGTGCGCATACCGACGCGACAGCGACGCGACAGCGATTTGAGCGCGTCGCGATTCACTCTCACACCGGCGCGACACGCGACAGCGCGACATATTGAAAACTCCGGCTTATAATTTCGCGACCTAGAATATGATTTCCTTCAAAAATTACATAATATTGTAGTTAAATTTCTAAGATCTCAGACGAAAATATAACATTATTAAATGTTGCTATAAAATCCAGGGTCATTAAATAAAACTCGATACAGTATATAGGTATATAGTATATAGGTTATGTTGTATAGTTGAAGAGTTCCTATGGCCACCTTCCAGCTCCATCACGAGACCAGCTCCAAGGTACAATAATATTGCATTGTCATCGAGATTTAATAAGTATGCCAAGTTACAACACAATCGGATGACAGCAAGTGCTCAAAAAATGAATTACAAGATTTCACTCGAACAAACAAAAAACAAACAAACAGACAAGAAAGCGAGTTACTAAAACACATGTTAAAATAACAAATTTACAATTTCTACTATTTCTTTATTTTTCTTAATTTGCCCCACCCCTAAGCAAAATCTGGGAACGCCCATGCCTCAGCTCGTGTATTTATCAGACGAACCTCGTAAATTTTACCAAATAACTAGAAACAAATGAAATCAGGGTAGGAACTCCCTGTATAAAAAAATAAAATGTGTGAAATTGGAGCCATTCTCATTACCAACTTCATAGAACTAAAAATGGCAATGTAAAGAAAGACTTTCAATATGTACTTGCTAGTACAATACTACTAGTAATACAATTTGTTTATTTATTTTAGATACAATAATTATACTTCTTGACATTATGCGATTATACAGTTAAAAAAATGCAAATTCACTCATTTGAACAAATAATTTATAATAAAATAGTCATAATATTCATATGATTAATTCAAATTTTTTTTTTTTTTATTGATTTTTATTATAATTCAACTTAATTATTATTATATTTTGGTAAATACAGCAAAGTAACTATTAATTTTCTGTTCGTTTCATGAAATAATATAACAAAATAAAATAAAATAATAAAATAAATAAATAAATAAATTTAGCGGATTTTTTAATAAAATATTTAAATTAAATGGGGGTAATATAAATTCTGGTGATAGGTTTAATGTAAAATTCATAGAAAGGACTTTCAAAGAAACTACATTTTGTTAGTGCTAAAATTTCCTCTGAATAAAATACCGCTTCTGAAAATTTCCTTTCAAAAATATTCAAAAATATTATAATTTGCATTATTACACGACTGCCCAAAAAAAAGGAGAGTACATGTGTGTATGTTATGTGGTTTATTTATTCCACCATAACTTCTAAATGTTTGAACAGATTTGGATATGTGGACTATCAGTAAAATCCTTGCATCTGACCGAGTCACACTGGTATTATTTTTTTGCAGGACAGTCGTTTTAATTTTAATTTTACATTATTATTTCTTGTAACATCAATCACTGCAAAAAAAGCGCGATCAAGCCACCGTTATCGGTCCTGCCTTGAACCAATCACCGCGCTTGCCGGAATGTAACGCGTCACGTGAGCGCATCCAATTGGTGTCGTTCTTTATTTGGATACATAATATTTGGGGCCATATTTCTCGTGGAGTTATTATTTCATTGCCAACAACACTTGTCTTTGTTGGCAATTAACTTTTTAATACTGGCTAAGAAAAATGAGCTCATTTCATACTTAAATTAAAATTTGACATTTTGTGTGCGAGTTCCAACTCTTAAAAGAAGTGACGTAAGGTCAGGGGAGGTGTGCCCGACATGGATTCTCTAGCTAGTTCACAAAATATTTTTTTTTTGTTTACATACATGAATATTAATTACTTCGGCTTAACTACTTAATTACAAATTATAAATTAAAAAGTAAAATACCTAAAAAGCAAAATATACAACGTGTTAGCTAAATAACGCAAATCCTCTCTGGCGGTTCCATGGGCTGCCCCTACTAAACGACATTAAAACTTGTCGAGGAACTTCTTGATCAAAAATTCAGTTCAGCTTCATGAGCTGGGTTTTTGCATGATTTTGTTAATTGATTATTTTACGTTGTATAGATACCTGACAGATTTGCAGCACTTGTGGAGTATAATATTCTTTTGACTTACAAGCGTTTCCTTTTTGAATGGCCTGGTTCATGAGAGAAAGCTGCCAGCTCTGCGGTTCCATCGGTTCCAGTTGTCATCTCTTATTTTAAAATTAATTCAATTTTGAAAATATTATGAATAAGGAGTTTGTAAGAAAGACGGTGGCGATGAAAAATTACAAAAATTCAAACTTTCCAACTTTTTTTTTATCAACCGATTTGGATGAAACTCGCTTCAAGACACTATTTTGACAAAAATCTTGATTGTTATTGATAGTATCGAACTTCAATATCGATAATATCGATCATTATGAGCTGTCAATAATACTCAAATAGGGTTGATAGTTTTGATAAACCAATTGATACTATCGATGTTTTTCAAGGCCAACTAATAGGTTCAGTTCAAGTAAGTTTTCATTAAATAGCAACTACACTGATTAGATCGTTTTGGCGTATAAAAGATAAATCTTTTCCATTTTAGGCATATTCCCCTTATTTTGAATTTGGAGTTTACGTATTTTGTTTTGAGTAGCATGCCACCCTTATTTTGAATTTAAAATTTTCGTATTTTGTTTTGAGTAGCGTGTCGCTCTAAAATCGCTGCAGTGTCGCGTCGCTGTCGCTCCGGTGTGCACGGTGCCATTTAAATAACATGGGCAGCGATTCCAACGCGACGTCGCTGTCGCGTGTGTCGCGTCGGTCTGCACAGTCCTTTAATCATGCCGACAAAGTTGAAGAATTAATTTCAAAAAAACAATTTTTTAGGGTTCCTCTGGTACACGTCAAGTGGGGGTTATTTTTTTTTTTCACGGTTACCTTATAGTTTGAGGTATTGTTGGATAGGTTTTTAAAAATAATGAGGGTTTGCTAAGGCCATTTTTGGATGCTAGCGTAAGTTTTAGAAATATTTCGTTTTAAAGTGCTTATTTTTGTTAGAGTCAAGTGTCTCCCCCCTACAAGCGAAACGGTTGTATATGGAAATGTGATAAAATTCACGGTAGTAGTATATATGATGAATTTAAAAGGAAAACTATCAACATCAAGTAGGCTTTACAGGTTATCGAATAATAGACCAACTTATAAAATGTACTTGTACAAGTAAGAAATATGGTACTACAACATAGAAAAATATTTTGATTAATGTTAACCGTCTTAAACAAGTACCTAAGTTGTATTGGACACTGCGGAACCCTACACTTTGCGTGGCCTGACACGTGCTTGGCGATTTATGTTTTTTATGATGAAATAAGCACATCAACCGATAAGCAATACAGTGAAGGTGTTGATCGTCACTCAACATAAAGTAGGTAATTCATAAATCTTATCAAAACTCACAAAAATATGCATAATATAAGCTTTATATACATTTCATAAACATTCAATAAATAAATATCATTTTGTCATTTTTATGATGATATTTGAGCATGTTCATATTATAAATTCACAATGCATATAAAATTTTAAATTATGGGCGGCAGAAGATGCAACAGGTGGACCGACCTGTTCTGCCGTTCACAAATGACAGAGAGCAAAAACTCTCACTAACCCTTTGAATCCCAAATGGGGATCATCATCTGCGTTATTTTTACATTTAAGCTTTGAGTGTGTAAAAACTTGATTTTCGAAATCAATAAGTATAGTTTTTGTTACCAGCTAACTCGCAAGATACCAGAGTCAGGGAAACATTGACAGGCATCTCAGAATCCACGTCTTGCTTTAGATCTAACGCAAGAGGATGATAAAACTGAGTCGCTTTAATTTTACAATTCAAATGACGTTAGATGGTAAAATAAGTTGTGACTTGTGTTGATGTCCAAAATTCGCCAATAGGGTGTGCACCGGAAGTCAGGACTATAACCACCCAATGACTAATACGGAAATGTCCAAGTTCCCCTGCTCCAGTACACTTTCGTCTATTTTTACTATAACTAAAATACAGATGTTCAATTTGCATTTTCTGACCTTACTCACCCACCTTGTCTCTAAATTTTAATTATTTTTAAAAAAGTATGTTTAGAACTATTTATGTTTGTATGACAAACTGTCTGATCAATAAATCATACAGGCATGCCTAGTTTATGTTGTGTAAGATGGCCAATTTTATAAACGACAAAATTGCAGTACACTTTGTTATTTATCAAAACTAAGTCATTGTTTTTCATTGAGTAGGTATATCAGTTTTCTAACTAGGGAATAATTATTTCTGTTATGAATATATATATATTTTATCGAAGGGAAAATTAGCAATTCCTATTTAAGATAAATGTTTTAATTTTATTTAGTTTTGATTAATAAATAATAACATTGGACATAATTTTGTGAATTACCCAATATATTATTTTACCTAATAAGCTACATACTCAAATACGAGTTTTACCAACTTTTTAACTACTTGCTTGTGCGACTGCTTTGCGTTTGTTCGTGAATTTATATAAATATTTTTCGTGGGTTCGCTGCTCGCTGCACAAAAATGCGTAAGTATTGCGTGCGTGGTGGAGGCGCTGGGGGAAGCTCATTAAGGTAAAAAGCCGAGTGCAAACGGCGACTAATGGCGAATTACACGAAGGGGAGCGATAGCCGATATTCCACCAGCGCTCGCAACCCTACACAGCCACATTTCTTCGCGACCGCCCAATTAACGCACCGCCACCTGAAAATTTATGCAGCAATTAGTTTTTGTTTACAGGTAGACCGGCGAATTTCTCCCTCAGCGCAAGCTATCAAGCAGTTTGACCTTCTGTTTCTTTTACGATGTTTTCCGCGTTTTGTTACCTTTGAAGTGTCTAATATTTTATTCGAACGGGTGAATCTATGTCAATAACATTGTATCATTTCCAAAACCATACACAACAAGTCGACGTTGATGGTTGCACGTAACTGCAATCAAGTCATCATGGTGCGGCCTGTTTGAGACAGCACGAAGCAGGGTGCAGCGGGCGGCGCGGCGGGAGGAAAGCTGCGGGGGGGGGGGAGGCTATCAGCTAGCATTTCGGCGCGTCCGCCGTCGCTGCCGCGCCGCGCCCGCACCACGCCGAATTCGCCCTGCAGCAACCCGCGCGCGGCCGCGACGACGCTCCCCTCCTTGCGGAGCTAACCTTGAAAATAGTTTTTACCGCCACGAGGGTATTCACCCCGAACCCAAATTCCGAGGGCTGTTGCACACTGCCGGCTTCCTTGCCGCACAAGCCCGATTCTTATAGGAATGCAGTTGGATCAGTAAGAATCGTACAGTGTGAATGTTGCACAGCAAGTTTACGCGGACGGCGGCGTAGCAGGCAAAGGATATTTGACTGTGTAAAGTTTTTTAGGCGAGTCGTGAGCTCGTTGTCAGTCGGCGTATGCGCTGGGATTTGTTTGTGAATTTAAGAAAAGGAATTTGGATGCGATACGATAGTATTGGTGGGGGTGGGATAGATAGATGACTCAGATTTTATTTAAAAAGAAATATTTAGGTATATTATTCTCTACAGGTAAAAATTTAACTATTTTATAATGCTACGTATATTATATTTTGGTTTCAGTATAGTTCATAGTCTAATAAGAAACGAATTTTCGAGTAGCATAGTAGATATTAGATACGTGTGGACAAATCTCCTCATATACCTATCGTAAGACAGATGATGATAAAATCCAATAAATTAATTAATTTTAAAGCTTGTAATTTACTTTATTGTAACAAAATTCTGGGAGGCCGGGCGAGGAGAAATAAGAAAAAGTAGGGTCATATTTACCTGCAAGCCGTGCAAGTCCGACTGGAAAAATAAAAGAGCGTACCTACCTATACATAAAGCAGCCAAGGCAAGGGTAGAGCGGCAAAAAAGGTAAAAAGCCATCTCCTCGCCACATCGCTGCACCGCGCTCGCCTCGCCTACGCGAAGCCGCGCCGCCCGCTGTCCTCCCCCTCCCCTTCGTAACTACTTTGGCTTCCTACGTAAACTTCTATGGAGATTATTAAAACGACATTTTATCCCCTGATCATGTTCATAAGCTTGTTACTAAAACAAATTACAGCCATGTCCAGATTTTCTAGATTAAAGTGCTACAGCGTAGCGCGTAGATGCCTAATACCTGAGTCTACATCGTAGGCAGTAGTAGTTGCTAGCGTTAGAATCGGTTTTTCTTCGCCAAAAAAGAAAACCCTCGTCTGTCACAAAATCAGTTCATTTCTGCATTTAGTTAAATATTATACAAGTTGGTGTCGTAATGACATCGCATAAACAAAGTCAATGATGCGGGCTGCCTCGACATTTATTTTATCTTTTTGTTTGTCAACCCGAATCAAACTGTATCTATCACAATAGTAATAGAAAAATCTGTATTTTATCGCCAAAACATTTTGTTTAATTTCCTTGCTGAAAAAATATCAGTCTCAAGTGAATCTCATTTTTCCAAAACTTTTGTATGAGGATATTTCGAAAGGTTTCGATTTTGGTATATATATCTGTAATACATTGTTAGTGTGCAGTTTTATTTTTATTTTTGCAGAAGTAGCAGATGACTGTTCCACATTCACACAAGAAGAAAGAAAAGAAGGTTGATTTTGTGCAATGGGCATCTCCATTTACAGTTGAGTGTTTATGTCCGAAATTTATAGCCCAAAACCGCTCCTAGTCTCGTCAATTAACTTAAAGCAACCCCAACTGCACAATGCACATTTTGATTGGTGGGCAGCTGCGCGTGGAGGCAAAAAACTACTTTCTAAATTACGCTATCAACCGCCGGCGTATCTAGGAGTGTGCACCCACCTTTCTAAAGATTGTGATCGGCAGACACCGCTTGCTTCCGCATAAAATACACGTTAACCTACGTGTTTTGGCTATGCTAATTTGTTTCGCAGTAATGTCCTACTTTTAGGGCCGTTTAATTTCGTAAGAAGCCCTCATAGTTATTCGTTAATCTTCTTAGCAAAAGTTTTTCATTATATAATTATTTCAATTTGCATAGTGTAACTACCCAAACCTACTGAGAACATACATCCTAACATAGGAATATCAAAATTACACCAGTACCTACTGACTAGAATCATCTCTATATCTTTCTTTAGTAATTCCTGGCCAAATTGAAAGTGGTCGCTATGACCGAAAACAGTCGGAAAGATCATAATCTGAAGATGTTGTGCGTGTGAGTTTGACTTCGAAAGAGCCTTTATTCTGTTGTTTTAAGGATTTTCCTGTGCTTTTCGTAAGTATGCAAATGATTCCCTGTTAATGATACTATTTCATTGGTACTGTCAAAGCCAGTCAGTCAGTCGAACTTTCCAGTTAGAGCTATTATATTGTTATGAATTTATGAATACAGCGAAATCTGGAGTTATTACTGGTTGATTACGTCATCGTCATGATTTTGATTGTTGAGTAAAATCCTTAAACGTAAACAGTTGTTATTGTTGTTATTGTCAGCTCAAGTACCTAATAAAAATGCTAAAAAGGTAACTTTACAACCTTAATCTGTTAAATGTGTAAATTAAATAATCACAAAGCATTTTACTTGCAAAAAATTATTTAGGTAGCTAAATTGAGAAATTCTTACATAAGAATTCTTCTATACGGGCAAAGCAACAAGTAAAGCAACATGACTGTTTGAAGTACCACGAACAATTTGGTCGTAGATAAAAGCTGCGAGTCGTCGGTGCAGCGAAGAGCGAAGCTCAAGATAAGGAGCTGTTTACACTGCTTGAGTCAATGTCCTCCTCCTGCGCGCACGAGGAAAACCTTGGAGTCGCTGTTGGTCTTGCTTCCGCGTCGCGCTCCAAACAAGCCTTGGAAAGGTTGTTGACTCGCTGATCGCACAATGACTACGTGAGTGATTAAAGTAGCCTTTATTTTTAAGTGCGTGCTAATGGTCGTAAGCAATGACTTTGATGCAATTAAACTAAGGACTAAGGATTTGGCGAAAAAAATAATACTGGCCGTTGTTCTTTTTGTATGCTATTAAAAACCACTTAAACTGCCCAGACTGAACGATTAAAACAGTCGACATGTATCAGTCCCCCTGGACATCTGCCTTTGGCACGTCAGCTAACCCAATTTTCTGCTGTTTATCTCCAAATCGCTATAAGCTAACTTTTGATTAAGAACTGCAGTGTAGAAGCAGTATAAACCTCTATAGAATATCTTAGGTTAACTAAGCGATAGGTTACGATACGAGGTCTTAGGTAATCCAAGCCACATTTGCCTGAAGTCCTCTGAAAAATCCTTGTCTGAGGCAGAATAAGTAAGTATTGTTTGTATAGCAACTCTATCGTAGAGCTGTGTCTATGTTCCTTCGCGCCCCTAGCGTCTGCTCGTAAATAAATTGAGCCTGCATTAGTGGCAATTGTTCGCTATTGCCGCCGCCGTGCACCTTCCACCGACGACGACGCCGCCGCCGGCCCGGCCATGTGAAAACAAAATTCAATCTATTGCCAGAATGATACATCCGATCCTTGTAATTGAACATAGAATAGCAGTCGAATTTAATCAAAGAAAAAAGTTTCTCGTCGACTCTACTTACGAGTTTAGATTGGTGTAGGTAGAACAATACATACCAATACGAATTCATCAGTTTTGGATCTTAATTATAAACTCTACTCACAATCTCACGAAATCACGACCATTTTATTCACAGGTCATTATACCTCACTTACTACTACTAATAATGGTGCACATTTTTCAGAATAAATATTATTTTTTACATTAGCTACAGTACAAGTTAGAAATCAAGCAGATTAGGTAATTCGTGGTGCGATCTAGATTTGAATTTATTTAAGATATTTTTCGTCAAGAATGAATGATATTGCACAAAACAGCAAAATTTTATCAAAAAAATGTTATAATTTATCAACTGAGGTTTCAAATTGACAAAGTTTCTTTAAAGTTTATTACCTATTTAATAACTTTATTAACACCACAAAATCTGATTTAAATTAAAATCACCCCTACCGGGCCCACCGAACTTTGATTACGAATCGCAACAAAAAAAACCTGAAACCCAAAAAACAAAATCGCAGATACGCGAACCATTAACTTTTTTCTGAAAATGCCCTTTTTTGATGTAACGGGACCGGCTAAATTATTGCGTGTAATCTTTTGTTATTCTTTTTCTTTTTGTTCTTTGGCAAAAAAAAACTTCCCACACTTTTATCAGTATTGACTAATGTTTGGCAGGAGGCTTTAATAAGTAGGGATGGAGCGAGCTGCTAATTTGATCCGGATTATAAATAAACCGAATTTAATACACACGTAGATAGCAGTTGTAGTGCTTACTACTACGTGATCATCACATCACATGTTAGAAGAGTGGTAGGTAGGTATTTATTATAAGTTTCTCAAAAAATTGTATTGTATAGGTTGGACGGAGCAGCGATCCCACGACTTTGCACAAAGAATGCACAAGTCATAGCGGCACCTGTGGCTTCTGCAGCTACAGGCTCGGTGGAAAATTGTGCAACTCAGAAAATTGACTTTAGGAGAAAGATTGCGTTTATTAGCAATAAATTAAATACTTGTTTAGTAACCAATTTAGTATGGAGAGGTGTTTTTTTATAATTATTCTTAGTACTTAATGTTGGTTAAATTTGTTTAAATTCCCTCATTCTAATCGCTTTACAAATAAAAGTGCAACACTTTCACCAACATCTTGGCGATAAAAGGCAATGGCAACCAATAATAAAAAAATACTTTTATTTTTGTAAATCTTACACGTCACATGATAGATTGTTTATTTAACTAGATTATTCATAAAAATAAATTAAACATTTTCCAAAATTTCTTAGAATATGAGTTGTGTCTTACTCTTACTCGAGCAAATAAACTTTATTAGGGAAGTGGGATAAAGGTGTATAAAAACTTTATAATATCAAGAAAGGTCGCCTTGTGTCGTTTGAATTTCGACAAAAACTATCGCGGACCCCTCTTTTTCCAGTTTTTTATGTTTTGATAGATCCACGAAGTCAGGTAGGTAGGTGGATGAGAAAGGGGCTTTTGCAAACTTATATGTCTAGGTGAAAATGCGCATTTTTCTAAATGTTTCCTTTTTACAAGCCTTTGATAGTCTTACCTAAATATGACTTTCTGGGATAGGTTAGGGCATGGACCAAAGTTAGGGTAAGGTGCGAGTACTATACAATAATTTAAGCGAACTAACGCTTCACCCGCCCGCCATGGTAAGTTTAGCAGATAATGCTAATACAGATTCATATCATATCATATCATTTATTGCTTCAGACTTCACAACTTCACAACTCTCGGTTACCATTTAATTTCAGTCACTAAGATTTTGTGGATAATTTTTCCTTTTTTTGTCTAGGAAAACTACCTTAATTCTGCAACTTTCACTACCAGCGGAGCAGGTCTACTGTACTAGAAGATAAGGCTAGCAGGCTGTCATCAAACCTCATTAGATTAAGAGTGACCCCGGGATTCGAAACTAATTAATCACAATAGCCTTACATTATGACTGACATTATTTAATGCCTTTTGTCAATGCCTCTTATACACTTGTCAACTGTGGGTCAATTACCTGCAGAAGTCGTACAGTACCATTGGGGTGCAATACAATGACGCTTTTCGCACCCTCATGAGATTACCACGTTTCTGCAGCGCGTCGAGTGAGTATGTTTGCTGAGGTGCGAGTACCAATTTTTTTCGCGGTAATCAGGGAACGGATCGCCTCCTTCTGAGATAGATTGCGTAAATCAGGCAACGAAATTCTGATGGTGGTTGCTGAGGGGTGCACTGGGCACATATTTAAACACGGCTATCAATCCCCATGAGGGCAAACCGGAAGTAAATAAGCAGAAAGACTAGTTATTTTGTATTATTGTATTTTATTGTATATATTTTTTATGGGTTTTATAAGCCTCTAATAAGGATTTATTATTATTATTATGTTAAGAAATTCGTAATTCTGAGTTGTTGTGCTTCAAGGGATGGCACCCAAAAATCAATGGTCGTTGATAACGCTGAAAATAATAATTATTCAAAAAATACATACATTCAGCAGACAGAACCAATAATACAACTTGCTAGTGAAATAACGCAAAACCTCTCGGGTGGTAGCTCAGCCCATGAATCTGAACAATTTTTTTATGGAACCACGCAAAAAAAACTTAAATAAGTATAGCGACGAAAAAAAATTAAAATAATTATTCAATAGACAAAATAAATATAATAGCATCTCCCCTCTAGCGACGCGACCCAAAGAATACTGTACTTACTCCACAACCACAAGTGGAGCTGGCCACTGACATGGCTGCTCACGGACACGTAATGACTATATACTACTACTATATACTATTTTTGAACTTATTTCCGTAGAGCCTCTACTACGGAGCTCTACAGTAGAGGATAGCCGGGACCAACAACGGTGTGCCATTATTACCCGACTGCTTTAGAAGGAGGGTTATGTGTTTCGAGTGTATGTAATATGTAATGTATATTTCTTTGGCACGCTCTACAGCCTAAACGGCTTGATGGATTTTAGCTAAAGATTCTGAATCGTTAGATTCGTCTTACTGGTGAGAGTGACACTGGGTACATCAAATTTATAAAAAAACCAAGATGGCTTATTTTTGGCGCCAAAAGTTTTAAATTTTTCATGCAGTCGGGTTTTTTGTTTTTTTAATAATAGTGGTTATTTTAATATTATTATTTTGTGAGAAATGAGGTACCTACCATATAAAAGCTAAGATAATATTTTTTTTAGCTACTCTTTCATTACCTAGTTAGGTACTCTGTGGTTTAAAATAAGAACGCCTTTGCGATGTAACTTTTAAACCAAATGTAGATATCTACGTGAATTTTTTTATGCAAGAATAAGCCACACAAGACAAGCCGGCCTTATCGCTTGTAGCGCTCTTTTCCAGAGAACCTTGGTAAAATAAGTTTGGTACCGCTTCTCATGAATAAAGAACGCCGGGTGCGGACCTGCTGCGAGTATAAAATCTGATTAATCTTTCACTCATATTCCTATAAAACCTATCTAGAAAAAATTGGGATGTAAAGGACTTCTACAAAACCTAATCACAATATTTACAAAAAAAAAATAAAAAAACAAAAAACCCGACTGCGTGAAAAAACTTAAACTTTCAAACATAATAATTAATGAACTCTAAAGATGCAAACAAGTTGTTTTTTTTTGTTTTGTTCTGAATGATCGTGGTTGATAGTGTTTACAATAGCCGTCGTCGGAGGCATCAAATATTCACAATATTAATGTCCATCATAGCGTTTTTGTGAATCGGGTAAAAATTGAGGAGTAATAATTATCTGTGATTTGATTCAAAAATTTCTGACGCGCGTTGCCGGGAGCGAAGCGATGAGATTTGAAGCAATCACTCAACCGATTCAAAAAGATAACAACAATGCCTTATAAGCTTGATAGATGGCGCTGAAAATATTTGATTCCATGATGGGGAGGAGTACGATCAAGTACGATTGATTTTTAGCGCCATCTACGGGAATTAGTCAGGAACACTTTTATTTTGCCTGAATAAAAAAACTCCATAATATCCTTGACGTGACTTTCTACTTGTTACTCCCGTCTGGTACAGTAGATAAAATGAAAAAATGGTTTTCGTTTATTAAATTTTAACATTACTGAAAATCAATATAAGGCTGCGTCGCATGTTACCTGTTGCCTATTGCAAAAAAAAAAAACTGACAGTTATGTACTGTTTTTTTAGCTTCATTAGAGCGTTATTTAACTAATGATACTACCACCTTGAGTAATGACAATCGCAACATTATTCTCATATAGAGAACAGTCTTGCGTGGTGGCATAGTGTTTATTTTTGTCCATGAAAGGAAAAAACAGTAATTATAAAAAAAAAAACAGAGAAAGTTTGGAAAAAAAAATTGGTCGTCTTGGATCTTGGATCAAGTTTGCTGTAAATTATAAATAATACTGTTAATCACATAAAATTTGGAGTACTTACACCATTTTTTTGTGAATTCTTTTAGTGTCAGTAGTACTCAGTAGCCACATACATACTTTCATTATGGCGTACAGCAACAAGGTATTTTCACATTATGCGATGTCATGACCCTTGATAGCTAATTATTATCAAATTTGATTGTTTAATTAATGTTCCTATTCATGCAGAACTTTCCAGAATTGAAGAATGATAGATTGTTACGAGCTGCACTTGGGAAAGAAGTAGATAAGGTTCCGGTATGGGTTATGCGGCAGGCCGGGAGGTACCTGCCGGAATTTCAGGAAGTCCGCGCAAAACATGACTTCTTCACGGTCTGTCGCACACCTGAGCTGGCATGCGAGGTCACGCTTCAACCGCTAAGGAGATATGAACATTTGGATGCATCAATTATATTCAGCGATATACTTGTTATACCACAAGCCTTGGGCATGACTGTAGAAATGCATCCTGGCAAAGTATGTTTTATTCCGTTTTCGTGTACTCGTAATAACAGCTAATTGTATTTGATCCTTAAATTGTATTATATTATGTTTTAGGGTCCAGTCTTTCCAAAACCACTAAGTGATCCATCTGAAATTAATGAGCTACAAGAAGAAGGTGCTGTGTCTAGACTGTTGTATGTTGGTCAAGCTATTACACTCACTAGACATAAAATTGAAGGCAAAGTACCTTTAATTGGGTTTACTGGGGCACCCGTAAGTTAACTTTGTATAATCAATTTGCATACCAAGCAAGGATAATGTTGTGTAATATTAAAATTAATCAAATTCAAATATAATAATTATTTCAGTTCACTCTAATGGGGTATATGATTGAAGGAGGTGGCAGCCCTACTATGGTTAAAACAAAAGAGTGGCTTCAAAAGTACCCAAAAGATGTCCATAATCTATTAAGTTTACTGACCAGAGTCATCATAGACTATTTAGTTATGCAGGTAAGATTAAAATAATCGCCTATATTGTTTAACATCATAATGTTTTTGTGCAATATTTTTTATTATTTTCAGGTAGATAGTGGAGCACAGCTCTTACAAGTCTTCGAGTCCAGTGCGGACCACCTTACAAGAGAACTATTTGCTGAATTCTCTGTTCCCTATTTAAGAGATATAAGGAGTGGTGTTCAGAAAAAACTCGAGGAGAAAAAGCTGGAACAAGTTCCCATGGTATAAAAGATTTTCGTTATACATAATTTCATTTTTGTTGCTGTATTCTTTTCTTGCATTGTATTACTCTTTTTAGACTATCTTTGCCAAAGGTGCAGGACATTCATTAGACGTGCAAGCAAAACTAGGCTATGAAACAATAGGCCTAGATTGGACAGCAGACCCTATAGAAACAAGAAAAATTGTTGGGGATAATATTACATTACAAGGCAATTTGGATCCTCAGGACTTGTACAAATCACCAGTAAGTCTTTAATTATTATCCTTTTTTTTTTTTTGACGTACCTAATCACTATTTATACCAGAGTGGTAATATAGTGGGCGCGGACTTGTAATTATTATCCATTGAGATACCTACCTACAAGTCTTGCAACAAGTGATGAGCACTGATCTGGAATGCGCCAATATTTTTCTCTCTCACCCTGTACAATGCTCCTCCACCACCTTTATTGAGTGTTCATAAATGCGACATCTCTTAAATAGTTGATGGATGAGTCATGTCATAATATTTTAATAGTTATAAAATTGTTTTGCAGGAAGAACTACGACAACTAACATTAGATATGGCGAAAAAGTTCGGGAAAAGCCGGTATATCGCGAACCTGGGCCATGGCATAACACCTCAAACACCTTTAATTAGCATGACTGTGTTCACCGAAGCTATACATGAAGCTTTATAAAATACTGAATACTTTTGGCACAGTTATATTTTATATTTTTGTTAGGATCACATGGTTATTTTATTATTATACAGAATTAAAATGCATTATTATTGTTATGTTTTAATGGGAATAAAAACACTAAATTACAAAGATAAATTAGTCAGTTACTTTACATTGAGTATGTTGTTTTCGAATTCTGACTTGTAGCTGGTATATCCTCTTCGTGACTTCCTGCTGATTTCTTCACATACTGAAATAAAAATAATAATAATAATTTATCGACAATCTCCCTAAACTGGGGCTCTCGGTGAATGATAGTACAAAATCCAAAAATCTGTTAAGTATTATAGACACCGCGGCAATCGTTCGCCGTCACCTCCTTGTACCGTAAATACGGTGACATTGACATCTTGCCATTGGTCGATGTCGTCGTAAAAATTACCCTTTAAGGTGAACTAAAGAACTTTCTCAAAGTCTTTTAGATAACTAACTTTGATAAGATTTAGTCAAACACTATTTGATCTCCTGGTGCTATAGCTTTATTACTATTAGTCTACTAGCGGTCCGCCCTCGGCTACGCCCGCGTTATATAAGATTTTCCCGTGGGATTAGGACTTTTTCCCGTAAAAAGTATCCTATGTGTTAATCCAGGGTAAAAACGATCTAATTCCAAATTTCATCCTAATCCGTTTAGTAGTTAAGGCGTGAAAGCGGAATTAACACATAGGGTACTTTTTACGGGAAAAAGTCCTATTCCCATGGGAAAATCTTACATAACGCGAGAGTAATCGCGGGCGGAAAGCTAGTTATTTATAATATGTATTAGTGTGATAGCGGTCCGCCCGCATTTCACATTTATTTTAAGTGTGATAGTGTAATCAAGTGCCTAAATACAAAGTTTCATGGTGTCATCTTCGATAATGACGAACTTCCATACAAATTTTTATCCCCTCCAAGCCTTTTTTTCGCGATAAAAGGTAGCCTATGTCCTTTTCCAAGCTCTAGTTTATCTCTGTACTAAATTTCATCAAAGTCGGTTCAGTAGTTTAGGTATGAAAGCGTAACAGACAGACAGTGCTACTTTCTCATTTATAATATTGGTAGGGATTACAAAACAAAGTGGGTCATTATCAGCACAGCCAATTAAGCAAAACTTTTTCAGCTTAAATTCACATGTATATTTTTCTCTTTTTTTAATAAAAAATATTTAGGTACCTGTGGATTAACTTGTATCTGTTCATCCATTTCTTGAATATACTGATGGAGCTTGGTGCAAGCTGCCATTTGTTGTTCCAAAATGGACAATGTTTCAGGGGAGGCATATTTCTCAGGACTATCAAGAAATACCACCATACCATCCTTCTGGTTAATCATTGCGTAAATTTCGCCTTCTTCAATCTGAAAATAGAAAGCGATTAAAACATAATTAGGTGCAAAAACACTTTAAATGTCTGGATGGAATTAATCAGTTAATCACCTAAACAATAACTATGAACAACAATGCCTTGGTGTCTTTTTTTCCACAGCCATCAATAAAAACGAAAACACTAAGAAGGAATTTTGTAGGTGGGGAATAATGTAGTTAGAAGTTAATCATGTAATTGTATAAAAAAAATCGATACTTTTAAATGAAAACTATGCAGACGAAGTTGCAAGCTAGTATATGAACGAATATGATCATAGAAAATATAATAATGTCTACCATATTTAGAATGTAAGTTTCCGCTTGTGCTGGTCCAGTGAGCTGTACTCGTGATGCTACATCACTCAGTGATAAGGTCAAAAATGTTTTTGTTAATCTTTGTATGTTCTTCTTGTACATTGAGCTCAAGACCTGGAAAAATATCAAAGTTTTACATCTTAATGAATATAATTTTATGTTAAAAAAAACAATCTCAGTTTCAGATATAATTTTTACCTGATTGACTAATCCCATATTCTTATCCCTAACAAAAGTTTCCCTATGCTTAATGGCTGCATGTTGAGTAGTTGTCAGTTCATGGTAAGCTACAGAAAGTGGTTTCAGAAAACGGCATACAACTTGTGATGTATATTTTGGCATTGGTAGAATCTGAAAATAAATCTCAGTTAATTAAACCTGTAACAAAATAAAGAAATAACAGTGGACTTTTTATGCTTACCTTTCCGTGTAAAATCAGAGAAATCAAAATATATTTCTTATAGGCTTCAAGCATAATATGGGACACCACCATAGCCGGTACAGTTACTACAACTTCGAAAAAGTATAATGCTCTGTCATAGTTCTTCATTGCAGTATAAATCATTCCTCCATAGTAGTAATAAAGAAGAAAATGTTTGGAGTCATTGTTGCCACCAAGCTGAAACATAATTGTTTCCACGTAACATGGGGAGGCAGGAGAAACTAAATCTCGACATGAGAAGCATTACATATCCGACCAAAATCACTTTTTAGCATGGTAGGCATACTGAAAGTCTCTGGATCTAGCCACTTACAATAAGAGAATGAAAAAAAAATTATTCGAAAATGGAACTCTTTGGGAACATGTTACTTTTTAATTTGAGAGTCTGCTAAAAAGTAATTTAGGTTGGATATGTAGATCTGACCATGTCGAGAAATATAAAAATGAACCGAATGAGATTTAGCTACATACCTCTGACCCAATTCCGGTAACATCGGTGTCCAGAAATTCAAGTGCTGGTTTCATGCATTTGGAGAGCAGGCACAACTGGCACAAGTCTGCATGGATTGAAGTTAACTGAGAATCAAATAACTGGATCTTCCTGATAGCCTTCTTTAATATTTCTATGCCACGTATTGGCTGTTTTAATTCTACCAAATGTTCAGTGAGAAGATGGCATAGGTCAGCATCTGAAGAGAAAACACTTTATTTGATTGTACATATCTACAAAGATTGAAGACAAAACATGGTGTACTGCATTTCATAGAGCCAATCTATGTTTTATTATGTAGGCTTAATATTTTATAAATACATGTATGTATGTCTAATGGGGGACGCCTGCGATAGAGCGCAGACGGGTGACCTGCTCTGTTTGAAGAACTATTTCACCCCTATTTTTTATAAATACATACATAGATCTGGGGAAAAACGGACTTGTTCACCATTACAGTTGTTGATAAAATCTGTGATTTGTTGGAACATTGTTGTCCTGTCTACATCGTTGTTGGTCTGGAAGGAAATAATTTTCAAGTTTAATTTTTGGCAGTACAGAACCCTGATATAAATCCCAAAATAATGTCTTACCACTGGTAGTGAAAACTTTGCAACGAGTACGGCTAACACACCAAGTGAATGCTGCTGAATATCAAGAGTTTCTAATACATTGTTTAGATGTGCACTATTTCTTTGCAGCACCTCGTCCGACTTCCCGATCACCTCACAAAGCTCACGGAAGCTACCTGTGAAACGATAACCGGTTCAGAAACAACAAGACGGATTAAACCAATTTCTATTCTATTATACCAACGATTTCTTACCGGACGCCGACATGGTCCTCACATTGTTTACGAATTGTTCCAATGGAGACGCCATTGTTTCCGTCGACTAACTTTTCGTAGATATTTGCAAATAGCACCAAGAGAAGAATTTTATGTTCTGACAAAAAATAATAATAGCGCATTCATGCAGCAAACCCGATTCCGTCCGATACCATCACACAAAATCAATCAATACGATTGAATATGAATATTATGAATGTTGTATGAATGATTGACAATGGGCGCATTCCGAATCAGACTTTCAGCGATGTCAGCGATCAGAAAAGCAAAAAAATGTATGGCTGACAGTGATTCGGAACGCGATTACGGGTGCTTTAATTGATTTCAGCGTGTCTCGGAACGCAGGGAATAACTCTAACGGGACGATTGACAAAAAAAAATAAGGCCGCGTTCCGAATAGCGCTGAAATAATTTTGAGTGCCCAAAACCGCGTACCGAATCACTGTCAGTGGGATTACGGCAGCCATTGTGACGTCACGGATTGCGTGAAATTCTCGTAAGCGTAATGTCAAATTCGACTTTGACATATTGTTTAATAATTTTAAAAGTTAAATGGTAATGTTTTTATGTAAAATTAACGTGTCTTATATTTATTTGGTTGATCAAAATTAAAGACACGTTATTCAATTATGAAATGGCGATAAATTACTGAAATATTTTAAATCAATCAGTTTTGTAGGTTAGGGTTGCCAGATGTTCGATAGTAAAAGTATCGAGTAGGTTAAGTATATAGGTATTACGATAGTTTTGACTCAGGTACATACATGCATACATAAGATAATATCATAGGCAATCTGATAAAATATAAAATATAAATATCAAAAATTATTTTTTGTATACTTTTAATTTCATGTGCCTATTTACCTCTCCATTTTTAAAAATTCATATACATTTTCTTTTTTTTCGGTACTAGCCATATCAGCGAGTCTCGGAACGCAGGGTAAGTTAAGTGGAGTGGGTAACGGGACAAATAAGGGCGCATTCCGAATCAGACTTTCAGCACTATCAGCGATCAAAAAAGCAAAAAATTAAAAATTTAAATACCCCGAAGCAAAAAAATCAAAACATTAAAAAGTCAAATATAATACCTATTGTTGAGCCATCAAATTCAATAAAGTAACACCTATATATTTTAATTTGATTAGAGAAATTGATGGATGGCACGATTTGGTTTGCTCGTTGAAATGACGCTATAATGTCGCGTCGGGGTACCGCTTAAGCTTAAGTCAGACGCTTCATTTGATTGACTATCTATTAATTTGTTAGCATATCTGACTAACTTGCTTTGATACGATATATTTTTTTAAACTTAGCGGTACTCCGACGTGACATTATAGCGTCATTTCAACGAGCTAACCAAATCGTACCATCCATCAATTTCTCTAATAAAAATAAAATATATAGGTGTTACTTTATTGAATTTGATGGCTCAACAATAGGTATTATATTTGACTTTTTAATGTTTTGATTTTTTTGCTTCGGGGGTTTTTAAATTATTTTTATTTCATAATTTTTAAACTTTATTACAAATAAATTATGATATATGAGTACAGTTATATCAAAAAGGATCACTATCAAATTGGAGAGTATTTAATAGAGAGTACTAATGTGCTGGATATCCTGGCTACAGCATCTGCTCATCGTGTAGCCACCGTTGCATTGTATGTAGAATCAAGTACTGATCAAAATGAATCCAAACACGACATATCTGCTATTATTTTTTCAAGAGTGTACTAGAGTGCTGGATATTATGGCTGCAGCATCAGCTTATCGTGTTGCCACCATTGCATTGTATCTAGAATCAAATACTGATCAAAACGAATCCAAACACGATAAATCGGCTATTATTTTTTAAGAGTGTACTAGAGTGCTGGATATCCTGGCTGACGCATCAGCTCATCGTTTTGCCACCATTGTAATGTATTAGAAACTCTTGCAATGTATGTAGAATCAAATACTGAGCAAAACGAATCCAAACACGACATATCTGCTATTATTTTTTCAAGAGTGCTGGATATCCTGGCTGCAGCATCAGACCAATAATTCCATCATCATGCAAAGTTATATAGCGTACATGAGTTTTTCAAATTTTAGGTCACACGTACGTTTAAAAGTGAAAAGTAAATACAAATTATGCGTCTAAGAACCCTACCGCAGGTAACAAAAGAGCTGATAACCTTGAAACGGCTGAACTGATTTTGATGAAACATGTCTAAGAACCATCGCTAGAAAACCTGCTTTCAAATAAGAAAAACCGCATCCAAATCGGTTGACCCGGAGCTACGGTGGCGCAGACAGATACACAGAGCGGTCAAACTTATAATACCCCTCTTTTTTGCGTCGGGGGTTAAAAACCGTATGAGTTTTGATGGCTGACAGTAATTCGGAATGCGATTACAGGTGCTTTAATCGATTTCAGCGCGTCTCGGAACGCAGGGTAAATAGGTTTCTAACTAACCAAGGGCGCTTTCCGAGTTAGAATTTCAGCGCTGTCAGCGATCAGAAAAGCATAAAAACCTATGAGTTTTGACAGCTGACAGCAATTCAGAACGCGATTACAATGCTTTAATCGATTTCAGCGTGTCTCGGAAGGCAGGGTAAAGTGGTTCAATAAATTAACCTACAAATAAAAAAATCAGATTAAAAAATAATACGAACGAAATGTAAGATTAATTTATTAAAAATGGCCTTGAATATAGATGAGGTTTCCTTGATTGATAAAATAAGAGAATGCCTTACTCAACAAGTCAGTGAATTGGAATTACTAAAATCAATGTATCCCAAACAAGATGAAATTGTACTTCCAGCTGACAGTGCTTTGAAAAATATTGAGAACTTTTTACATAGTAAATCTGAACATATACCTAATCATTTGGATTTTGTAGTAAACCTGTGCATGAATGATCATAAACTTGAGATAAGTATTGATTTGCCTAGTCTGTATCCCATTGAAGAACCTGATATTTATATCAGATGTAATCAACTGAATCGTCAACAAGAAACATTACTAAACAGGCAACTAATAACTTATATCAAAAATAACCATTTCGGAGAAGTGTGCTTATACACAGCAATTTCATGGTTGCAAGAGAATGCAGAATTATTTAAAAATGATAATGGCCCTACTATTTCTACACAAAATAATCAAGATACATGCTCAGTGGAAGATAAATTTGTAAGAATGTGGATTTATTCTCACCATATATACAATAAAAAGAAAAGAGAAGAAATTATTAAACTAGCTAAGAAATTACATCTTACTGGATTTTGTTTACCAGGAAAACCTGGTATTGTCTGTATTGAGGGACCTTCTATAGACTGTTTAGAATGGTGGAAAGATATTAAATCTATGAATTGGCAGAAAATAATGTTGAAGTTCACGGAAGTATTTGAAGTTACAGAACAAAAACAAAATCAAAAATTTTATAAATTTGAGGAGCTTGAATTTAATAAATCTTCACGAAATGATAAACATCAAGATATGAGTGCATTTTCAAGATTTATGGAGGAACGCGGACTTACTCAAGCTTTTAATGAATGTTTTGGACTTGATGTTTGACTACCTAGGTATAAAATAGTTACATATTTTAATAATAAAATAATTTTCATGAAAAAAACCCTACATTTTTCAATGTGAGTTTTAAACAGCCATCACAAATATAGAAATCTCCTTGAATCATGCCTCTTAGTTTCATGCGATGGACATAATATTGTAATTGAAGCAATCGGACCTTAATACGCTGCTGGCTGTTACATCTGACATAGAGATAATGATGGCTTGATAAATAATATAATATGGCCCACTTCACTGGTTTTATAGGAAAGGAGATGTATTTATCTTGGACCGCAGATTTCGCGGTGCTGTGGAAAATCTAGTCTAGCAGTTACATAACTGTGGGTCATAAAATACATAGTCGTAGACAGGACAGGTTTTGGAGGCTGGATGTACAAGCTACACGAACACGATAGAAGAACTGTGCTAAAGCCGCGTTTCCATTATGCAGGTAGCCTGCATGCAAGGTGCAAGTTGCATGCAGCTTGAATAATGGAAACATAAACATGCATGCAAGCTGCAAGTTGCATGTGGGTAGTTTGCATGCATGTTTACGTTTCCATTACTCAAGCTGCATGCAACTTGCATGATGGTAACGCGGCTTAAGGCCAAGTGTACCTTAAGCGCCCACTACACTCTCGGCCGAAGTTCTTCGACAAAGTGTCAAAGTGAATTTAGCCGAGGCAAGAAGACACGGTGAATATTTTAGGGGCTCCAAATTTATGTCTCGCAATAAAACTCTTCAATATTAAAGTATTTGGAGACAAATTATCTTGATTCTAGCCCGCTTAGAGCTTGAATCACAATAAAAAAAAATATTAAGAAAATTCCATCCAAAATAGCATTATTTGGGATGTCGCCTTTGCATTGTTTTCGTTATTTCGTCCATTTAGAGAAGACACCGCCCCATCTCAAGCGTTCCGTTCAACTGTGGCCAGCCTTACTAGCTTTTGAGCGCTTCAGTCTTGTTTGTTTCAAAGCGAAAAAACGTGAAAAATCATCAAATATGCCCTCGTGTGTGTTATGATGTTGCACTAATAATTCTAGTAATACGGCGAAGTGCAAAGGAACAACTTTCCATCGGTGAAAAACTAGATAATCATTTTTAAACTTAATTCGAACAAAATATTTAGCGGACGCCATGTTGCGTCATTTGTCATAGATGAAACAATTAAGATGTGACATTTGGGTGTGTAACAAGAGTAGATCATAATAATATATTTTACAGTGGAAAATGATAATCTTACACTTTATTTAGTAATAAAATTAGTAGTAAATCAAGAAAGATGAAAAACAATTGTTTTTTTAATTGATCGTTTTCATTGATTGATTGTTTGTACAAGTAGATATTATTTATTTATTACGAGATATTTTGTAACATTACTTCAAGGTTTCCACGTCTGGGCCGTAAAGATAGGGAAAAATTGATAAAGTTAATCGAATATTGTTTGTTTCGCAGAGTAAATTCAGTACTTATAACTAAAATAAATATTATAATTACATTTATTTGTCAGACATCTTTAAATGTTCCCACCCAATTGAATAGGCAGAATATAAACAAAGTGTTGCGTCTATGACGGTGACATCGCATCTATGACTTATTAGCCGGCCCCCGCGCGCCCCGCACTGCCGCGCTTGTTGCATAGATTTTGTAGGCAGCGTCTTTTCTAGTACGTAGTACATTATACTTCAATGATTTCGTCCTATAAAATATTCACTGACAAAGATTTGCCAAACGAAGTACATAAATATTTTAAATCATTCAATAAACTATCTTCTTCTTAAAAAAAATAACAACTAAATTAATTTCAAATTCGTCAAAAATTGTATCAAACAATG
Source organism: Carpatolechia fugitivella (assembly GCA_951230895.1). Classification (NCBI taxonomy): domain Eukaryota; kingdom Metazoa; phylum Arthropoda; class Insecta; order Lepidoptera; family Gelechiidae; genus Carpatolechia; species Carpatolechia fugitivella. The sequence goes on along the minus strand of OX579653.1, from coordinate 9,870,621 downwards.
TTCAAAGATTTTTCATCATTGACGGCAACACTACTGATTTACCAAATTACGCTGAAACGAAACGCACTTCAAATTTCTTTTTGACGGCTAGCGACGCTCCCCCCCTCTCCTCAGTCAGCCGCACAGAGTACCTTTTATATAGGGGGGGACAGCCGGCACGCTTCGAGAGGGAAGGACGAATCGCATTTCGAACAGTAAGTTGTCCAATTCGATTCTCCAAACTTTGTCATTTCAATCGTCATTTACAATTTTAACTGTAAGTCAATTATTCAAGCATTTTATGGTGGTATTATGTTTCCATGAGGAAGTATTCGTGGAACTAGATCCCCGTACCGCATTATTTGTTTGCTACCTACCATGATTTTCTAGATTCGTGGAATATTCTAGCATTCGTCATTGTTGGCAACGTCATTGTTAGCAACATCCACATCAACATACTTGGAGGTCTACCTCATGGCCTGGGCTTCGTCTCCGTCATTATGACGGGTCAGGGGTGGTGGCACTAAGGCCAGGCATCATGCTTTGTCTGATGAGCGGCTGCTAATCAGATCGGCTGGTGCGCTCGACCCATTTGGGGATCGTCGGCGGTGAGCAGCTGAGGTGTTGGGCGCTGCTCGGGTAACTTTACGTCGTTAAGGTGACTCTCCCAGTGTGCGACTGGGCAGGATGCGCGTCCGCTTCTTGGGGGCACTAGGTGACACGTCGTTGTTGAGCGCTGGACTCCATCCCCGGGAGGTGGTGTTGGCGGACTCAATAGGTCGCGCTGGAGCGCGCACCGTTGTCGGTGTTCAGGCGGCCAGGAATGGAGGGGAGCGATGTTGTTGAGTGGAAGTAGGGGATCGTTTCGTGACCGGCTCGGTAAAACATCTGTTTCGATAGCCTATGGACGAATCCCCCACACTCTCGATTCCCAGGTCTCTCTTAATGAAATCGTTGCGCACGTAGCGCCCAGCATTGGTGATGGTCCTCAAGGCACCATTCTGGACGACCTCCAAGCGGCGCTCCGTGCGTAAGAGGCAAGGGCGTACCACGCCGGGGCAGCATAGGTGAGGCGGGAGCGGACGTATGTCTTGTATATCCTCAGCTTGGCACGCAACGGTAGCCGGGATCCAAAGACCGGACAAAGTAGCGCATGCGCAGCCTTGGCTTGGTTGGTGACATGTGTCACTATAGGCTTCATGCGCAGCGCCCGGTCGATATGGCAGCCGAGGTACTTCACCGAGGCTTGTTACGTGATGTCCTGCCCCCGCAGTGTCAGTCTGGGTGGTGGTGTGCGGGTCTGTCCGGTGAGGAGGGCAGCAGTCTTCCCCACATTGACTGCCATCTTCCATCTGTCCAGCCAGTCCGGGAAGATGTCAAGCAGCCGCTGCAAGCGGCTTGGGCGGGTTTGCGCGATGACGCGAAGTAGGCGCTGTCATTGGCGAAGAGGGCGAGCTTGACATCGCTCTCCAACTCCTGGAGACGGCCTTCGAACGTCGGGATATCGTCAGTGAAGAGGGCGTAGAGGCAGGAAGAAAGACAACTTCCCTGCGGTACTCCGGCCCGGATGGGCTTGGGCCCGGAGATCGCCCCTCGCACGGAGAAGACGAAGCTACGGGCCTGCAGGTAGTTTGCCACCAGATAGACGAGGCCCTGTGATTGCTGTACATTGGCGCGTACTCGACGCCCACTGGCCTCCTTAGAAGCAGGACGATCACACTTGGGGGCTAATCGTTTCCAGTGGCCCTGACGGGGCGACTGGGAATAAAGATTTTACCTGACCTGAGCTCCACGCTCCACTGTACTTCCCTAGGTGAACTTTGCACAAAGCACTGGTCACCTTTATTTTCAATTTGTCATTCTTAGCAACACTCTATCATTATTTGAAACAATAACGTCATTAGTCTCTCAAATCGTCATTATCGGCAACATGCAATAACTTAAAATATATTAATTATTTCTAAAACTACTTAACTTTTTGAAGTGCCTTCTACATACAATTTCATCTTTTCCACGGTACTATTCTTCCAGCTTAAAATTAGGGTTCTGGCACAAGGATAAAAAATTGATATTTTTTTCTCAAGAATAATTTTTTTCGACGATTCACCCCACTACACACTCGTAGGACTTCGAAAAAACTCAGTCGCTAAAGCTGCTTTGTGCTCTCTTGCTTATTTCAACTTTATACGAATTCATAATACAAAAAAAAAAAAGAAATGGAGGATTTTTTTTCATCTTTATGTCCCGCATGTTTAGCATCCCATAATTATAAAAGATTCCCCTTGTAATAATAAATTCTAAGAATAAGAGACAGACATAGACGACATGCGCTAACAAAAACTTTTTTTAAGGGCCCCGTAGACGGTCAAACGGTTTGATCCAAACACGTAAAGTTTGGTTTGACTCAAACCATTTTGATCGTTTACAAAGGTGGTTTGAACGGTTTGTCAAACATTTACGTGTTTGAAGCATGTTTGATGCAATTTCATATTTGGCGTCATCGTATTGGGAGCAATCCTGTAATGATGACGTCTTTTGTAATTATTAGTTTTTAATAAATAAATAAATTTTGTTGTGTTTGACGCGTCAGAAGTGTAATTACGACAGCGAACAGAATCAGACTGCGCAGAGCCGTTTGACAAACCGTTCAATCTGACCTCAAACGGTTTGATCAAACACGTAAGGTTTGAGTCAAACCGTTGGATCGTCTCCGGGGCCCTTAAAACTGAAGAAGTCGAGTAATGTATCGGCGGCGGGCCCTTTGACTCGGACGCAAAAAACTGACAGAACGGAAGTTGCCCAAAGCGAAGCGAAGTTGCACGAAGTGCCTCTCTCTCTGTACTCTCGTCCTCGGCTTACTTCAATCAACTTCGCGAGTAGTGTATAGGGATGTGAAAAAATAATCGATTATCAATAAAATCGATTATTTTAAAACAAAAATCGATTCTTTATGACCGATTATCAAGGTAGCAAAAATCGATTATTAAAAAATTGATTTTTAAATGTACTATTTCGATTTTTATAATTTTGGTGGAGCTTTTTACTGATATATATACTTGCTGATAAAAAATAAATTTGCAAAAGATAACATAACTAATAAAAACATGATTTGAAAAAGGTTTATAATACTGTTATTTGATGAGTTTGTGATTTTTTTTTTCTGGTTTTAATTTGTATGAAACCCAACAAAAAATCGATTTCTTTAAAAATCTATTAATATTTTTATAAAAATCGATTTTTGTTGGTCAATGTCACATCCCTAGTAGTGTAGTGGGCGCTTTATAGCTTGACGTGCTCTTGACTGCATATACATACATTTTTGTACGTATGCCCTGCGTTCCGAGACGCGTTGAAATCGATTAAAGCACGCGTTCCGAATTACTGTCAGCCGTCAAAACTCATACGTTTTTTTTTTCTTTTCTGACCACTGACGGTGCTGAAAGTCTGTTGCAATGCGCCCTGAGTCAAACTTTCCGCTTCCGCGCTGTCAGCTGTCAGCGTCAGCGATCGATCACCAAAGAGATTGTCACCAGTACACTTTGGCCACGTTCCGATTTGCGCTGACAGCACTTTGAGTACCCAAAACCGCGTACCGAATCACTGTCATTGGGATTACGGCAGCCATTGTGACGTCACGGATTGCGTCATGACCGCCGCCATCTTCCGCTAACGGCGCCCATACTCCAGAGCGAAATTCACGTAAGCGTAATGTCAAATTCGACTTTGACATATTGTTTATTTATTTTTAAAAGTTAAATGTTTAAATGTAAAATTAACGTGTCTTATATTTATTTGGTTGAACAAAATTAAAAACACATTATTCAATTTTGAAATGGCGATAAATTAAGTACTGAAATATTTTAAATCAATCAGTTTTGTAAGTTAGGGTTACCAGATGTTCGATAGTAAAAGTATCGAGTAGGTTATGTATATATTACGATAGTTTTGACTCAGGCACATACATACATAAGATAATATCATAGGCAATCTGATAAAATATAAATATCAAACATTCTTTTTTGTATTTTTTTAATTTCATGTGCCTATTTACGTCTCCATTTTTAAAAATTCGCATACCTTTTCTTATTTTGGGTACTAGCCATGCGAAAAGTGCTGTTTTCACAGCTGTACTATACTTTTTTAATACGTATAATAATTTAGAATTTTGCCAGTTTTGGTACGGTAATCAACATCTGGCAAGACTGAGTTATAAGCAGTTTCAGCGCGCTCAAACGCCGTTCCGTTATGATTTCGCTCATGAGCTACGGCTCATCATGATAATACGTTATCACGATTTCTGAGTCGGTACGCGAGTAATCGCTGTCAGTACTTTGAGCCGTGAAATCTGATTCGGAATACACCCTTTGATTGTCACCATTGACAGAGGCCTTAAATATAAATATTGAATTGAATTGAATCACCAGAGGGGGGTTGCGTTGCGATCACCTGCAAAGAGGACATAAGGATCACCTGCTCTTGCAAAGAATGCAGGGTCAGTCAGACAGGTTGGTACTCGTACGACGATCTCAACCAAACGCAAGGTTTTCTTTATAAATATTGAATTTTTACGATTTGATCCTGTGGAAGGCTGGTGTAGGTGGGATAATACTACCGTGTTTATTGTTTCAGCACGGTAGGCTCGGCTTCATACATCTTACTACTGTGAGCTTCATTCATTCGGTGAAACGTTTTTGTATCAAGAATCAAGATGTATCATTGTGGAATGCGTCAAATGGAAGAAAGGCATGTTGCAAACCAAGTTGATCTCATGGTTTGGAGTAACAGACTTGATTTACTAGCCATTAGTAATTTTAAAGGTAAGTTTGGCTCTGCTAAAGTAATTTGCGGCATGATTCTGACGTCAACATTGCTTTTAATCGAAAGCAAATAATCCTAACTCTGTCAATTTTAAAGATAGAGCAAAAATTATTTTATTGTCCGATACCAGAAACTAAGAAGTTTGAATTTATAAAATAAAAAAGAAGTAGTCTGATCCCCTGTTGACGGAGATATCTAATAACATACATAAAAAAAATAAAAAAGATACAACCGAATTGAGAACCTCCTTTTTTTGAAGGTTATAAAAGATTTTGTTTCACTTAGCTTTCAATAGCCAATTACTGACTAGGCGCGAATGTTAATCAGCAATTGCTGGAATAGCAATTAATAACTGTGATAATGGTTATAAAATATTTTGAAGTTAAATCCAGTATTTTATTATGCCACTTATGGTAAGAAAAAATAATAACATCCTGGACTAAGCCTAATAATGGTACCTAAATAATAGAATAATCACATAAATACAAAACTGTTTCAGGGGAAGTACAGGTCCATAGGCTGCACTGGCAGAAAGTATGGAATCTGGCTCCTCATAAAGAAAATGTTAATGTTCGTGCCATGGCCTGGAGGCCGGATGGAAAAGTAGGTCGAGTTCAAATTTTCCTTTTCAATGACGGTTAAAATATATAATAAAATACCAGTAAAAAATATACAAAACATACAACAATTAAAAATTTGATTAAAATCACTTCTTATAGACAAGTGTTATTATATGCTGCAGGAGTTTTTAGAGGATAAGTTTTAAGGTACCTACCATACCTAATTACAATAATATGAATTAATTATTATATTGTAAATATTTAATGTAAAGATGTACTACCTTAGTAGTATTACTTGCAGTGCCCTTGCAGGGCTAATGCTTGAGACTTCTTACATTTAAGACCAATGCACATATACAACATGAACGCAATAAACATTTGAATTTGAATTGGTCAAAAAGAACACCATGGATATCTCCCTTTTCTAAGGTAAAATTATGTTTTTATTATGTTCCAGGCTCTAGCCATTGGATATAGCTCTGGGAGTGTTTATATAGTGGATATAGAAGACAAAGAAATACTAGAACATTATGATCTTGAAGTAGAATCATCAGAAGAGTTTGACGATTCAAAACACTATGGTATAACATGTCTAACTTGGGCTGTCCGGGAAGGGACTTTAGAAAGTGCTACAGAGTACAATATATATGTAAGTTGCAGTACCAATCTATTATAAGTTTTTTTTTATATATTTGATACTAGTGAAATATTTAATAGCACAGCAAACAAGGATGACATGACCCCAAGTTTAAATTGACCACTGACCACTGTATGGTTTTTATTTATTGAAAATGTTATTATTTCAGGATGATCCTACCATATTTTTACAAAAACCTCCATCACAAAGTAGTGGCTTTAAAAGTCAAGGCTCTGATGATACTATTAAAGATTTGAAAGAGACTCCAGAACCAACACAATTAAACATGCTAATAGTTGGATATGGAACTGGCTACATTTATATGAGTATATTTGGAAGATATCCCTATGGAACAATACACCTTGCACAAATAGCCAAAGACGACTATGGAGAGTACCAAGTCATAGACATTTGTCTCTCCAATGATTTTAGTATGATGCAAGTATTTTACTTAGATAGAAGCACAAGGAACGTTTTTGTATCTCTTATAAACACAAGTGTGTTATCAGCATATGCAGAAGAGATGTTTCTGGTGGCTAACAGACACAGCCAAGTAGTTCAATTGATGTCTTACTTAGATCAAACCATGACTTCCATCACAGAGGCTTGGGAACATATTTTGTTAGAGATGGACACAAAAATGGCTTACTATGCTGCATCAGTACCTGAAGGGGGTGTATCTGCTGACTTGTTGGAACTATTAATGTTGGGTTTGTAAAAATCTTACTCCTCATCTCTCCGCATTTATAGATGGCTGGCAAGTCCATCAATAACAACAACACCTAGTTACAAGTATATAAATCTTTAACTGGTATCATAATACTGGACTTCATTAAATAATTAAAAAAGTATATATTTTCAGGAGTACCATCTGATGAGCTGGAGCTATTCTTACTTCAAGAGCTTACAGCCAAGGGATTGAAGAAATTTGGTAGTTCAGTGGAATTGAGTTACTCAACCATACAAAAGCTGGTGTTGAAGCAGTTAAACATAGTTGGCCAGAGTCTTACATATTATCTTGCTGAACTTAGGGGTCTTACAAGTATACCAGATAGATATAAGGTGATACTTAATTCCTTTTTTGAATTAAATTTTAGAATAAACTTAAACATCCTTGCATTAAACCATTTGGATCAGATAATTTGAAATGCTTATTTATTGCAGATTTTGGGCTTAGAAGAATCGACAGTCACAGAAGCAATTCGAGCATGCTGTGCATTTCTTAATAAATGCTTGGAGCTTCAACAAGTCATTGATACATCAATGCGCAACTATAAGGCCTTCTTCAGATGGCTATTTGTTGTCATAGTTCGCCTACTAGATGAACAGACGCCAAGTGAAATTGTCAAAATTACTCAACAGGACCTCACACATATTGCAGAGTTTTTGTACAACTTTGATAATGTTCAAGTTGAAGGTGGTGAAGGGTCAACTGATAAACCTGTCAAATTCAATCTTGAAAGACTGGGACAGTATCTTCAAGATCAGGATTTGACTATCATGCCTGATGATGAAGACAATCCATGGCATAAATTTTTAAAAGAGAACTCTTGCTTGTTGAAAGATAGTGAAACAATCTTTTCTATGGTAGAATTTAGAAAGTTCTCACTTGTACAGCAGCAAAAGTATCTGAAAAATGCCATTAACAAGGTGTTTGATGTTACAGAAAAAGATGTTGGAAAACATTTTTCAATTCTCTTCAATAATCGTTGCTGTGAAAATAAGTCTGTTAATCCAAATAACCATCTCAGAGCATCTCAAATATTTGATGCATCACAACAGAGATTCATGCTAGCATTTTTAAACACATCTCATGGTCAAGATGGAATCTGCTTTATGTCTGTGGATATCAAGGAAAAAACATGGACTTCAACTGCTACTCAATATTACTTCTCACCATGTTTAATATTGGGCGTCAATGAAGAACATTTGGGAGAAGATCATCTTGCCATTTTGGATTTACAATTTTATTCCTCTGAGTACTTGTCTGTGTTAACTAGTCACCCAAACAATGAAGACAGCACTGTATTTATTCAGTTACCACTTAAAATTGCAATGGACAATGCAGCTGAATTCAATATTAAATCCAAGTCGTGCGTGTTCACTGATCAAATAACTAGAAGGAACATCTCTCCATTATTAGATCAAGGAGTTCTAAAAGTTCTGGATAAAATGGATGGCTTTAAAATAGCTGTATCGGGTGGGCGGAAAGTGGCGGTAGTGCTGTCCAAAAGCTATAGGAAAGTGCGCGTGTTTGAGATGGAAGCCGACGGAGACGACGAAGATGACGAGACCCTGGACACCACGCCACAATCGCAAACGAAGAGTGACGATCAGGAAACACCTAGTAAACAGAACAACTCCAGTGATAATAATTTAACATTTTAATGTCTATGGTCTTTTTCAGTTACAGTACACAATAGCTTTTTATCTAAATGTCTTTTTTTTAAGAAACAAAAATATTATGAAAACATGGCTACCTAAAACATACAGGGTGGCCCACAGGTCTGTGGCTAGGTGATACTTGTACCTATCGAGTAGACCCCCATGTAGGTATGTTCAGCGATTTTTTGTACTTTTCGAGTTATGATTTTTTCAGATTTCTCAAAATTGTAGGATCTTTTTGTTATAAGTACCTTTTCTTGTGTGGTTTATTTGAATAAAATATTTTTACGTATTATGGATAACATGTGTACCTACTAATCAGAAGAAATACTAAACACTTAAGTTCTGAGTAAGTACAAATAGCTCAAATAATGATCACAAAATTAAAATTTCTGAAAAGTGACACCACACTGCATTCAGGATTCAACTTTAGAATCCCTCGCTCTGCTCTGGATTCAAAATGGCGCTCTCGCCGTAAAAATATAACCTTGCGCCCTTGTCATAAAATCTCTTCTATTCTACACCCTCAACGAGAAACGAGAAAAATCTTTCAATCTATTTATTTAAAACAAAAGATTTTTAATATTGATATGGTATTACATTTTTGGTATGACATGAATCTCACAACTTTTTACGGTAGAAGAACTGAGTTGCGAGACTTGTTTTTTTTACAAGTTATGTTTTTGATGGAATAATATTTTTTCTCATAGAGTTGTGAAAAGTAGAATGTATATCTTGATCGCAAATATTTTTTCATCGGGGTCGATGTATTTAAATCGCTACTCTTCTACTCTGTTCTGGATTCAAAATAGCGCCTTGGCCGTAAAAATATTCCTTTGCGCCCTTTTTTAACAAAATGTTATATTCTTTAGGTCAATAAAAATACCCAATTTAGATTGTAAAATAATAAATACAGCTTTATTTTTCTTATCTTAACATTATCTGTACATTCAATTAATTAACCAAACTGAATAATTAATCTTATCCATTTTTATTCAGATAATAGTTACCTACTCGTTGATTTTACCTACCTACTCTCAAAACTATCAATACAAAAACTGTACAAAAACTACCGTCTTACAACTTAATATAGCGAAGATTTCAGTTACTTATAAAGAAAGTAAATATAGCATAGGTAGGTATTCCAGATCGAACTTATTTGACACAAACAAAGATAATGCCTAGTTATGTTGTTAGTTTGCTGTGGATATTTCCTCATTTCCATAAGTTTTTGCAATTTACTTTTACCTTGACGTATTTAATTGCGGCTGTACACTTTGATCTTGAGAGCGCCTTTATTCCGGAGCCGCAGAGATTCGTAATTAATCGTAATGTACCTAATCGTGCACGAGAGCTGATAACGCTGACGTTAACCAGTTTCCTTTCATCAAAAGCAACAAGGCGCGAAAGCCGTGCGTAATCCCCGAAGTGGTCCCTCGGGCCACACGCACATAAAGGGTACGTATTACACTCTGGAAGATGGCCAAGGCACCTGGCGCCATAAACGCGATCGCGTGTAGTTTGGAGTCACTTTACGCCTCTGCTAATTCTACCTACATGCACACTGGTCACAGAATTAATATAGTACAATGCATATACTGTACCATGCATGTACTGTACCATGGTCATCACCATGGATGGTGATACATTAATTTATTGATGAGTTACATTTAACTGTAGTGAACTAAGTAGTGGTCCTCCTCCCCCTACCTATCCGGACCGTATCGCCTGGCAAAGAACTCTCCCTACGATTTTATGAAACCAAAAATAATAATAAAATAAAACTTTATACGCGTTTGAAACGACAACTAACGACAAAAATTCCTAAAATAAACTGGGTTTGACTATGAGAAAATTTGGTATCAAATTAACGTCAAGAGTGATAATTAATGATGATGTTTGATTATAAAGTCTAAAATTAGATGATCTCTAAATTATCTTTCTTTCTACCTACCTACAATATAAATATAGGTACTTACTTATAATACAAAATAAAAAAAACTAAAGAGCAACCAACAGCTGAATATTGCCAGATCCAAAGAAAATTGAACTATTATTTAAAAACAGAAACACTTGTAAAACTGGAAACTTAGTTTTCCAACGTTTCGATCTTATTCAGAGAGGCCGGGAAAAGTTAATTAATTGAAATTAATTTTAACTTTAACATATCAAGAAATTGTAATACAAACAAATATATTTTAATGTGATTTACTCCGTTAAGTCGCTACTAACCCAGAGACATAAAATTACAATGAGTGTTTAAAAGTAGGCAGATGTAGTTTTGTGTTCCGTATTTCATGGTCTGTGAACAGCTGTCATTTACTTTTTATGACTAGTGTAGATTTTTCAGCAAATCTAGTTTAATCTCTTAAGGAGATAGGTTCGGAGATGTTCTTGGCTTTCTAACTACAAGCTTTCCTTTAAATCTAAATTTACAACTTTACTGCAGATTACAACATGTTTCTCTTAAATTAAACTAGGTGGTGATTTTATCTGAATATTTTCAAATACAGAATTAAAGTCTGTGTCTAGTCCTTGATTTTCAATACCATAGAGTAAATGTTCTGAAGATTGATTTCTGCTGGGTCCAGGCATCGGTTGGCTCGTGCCAGGCATGGTGGTGGCATTGTATATCTCATCACCATCACCTTCCTCTTCTTCTTCGTCCACTGAAAAAAGTTAATTTAAATTCATGTTATATAAGATTATAATATAGTTACATTTATTCAGTCAGTTGTAATATATTTTTTTTCATAGACCTTCAAGGTAGTTTTGATACTAATTTTATCTTTTCTACCAATATTTTATTATTTATAAAATTTGGAAGTAAATTTATTTGATCCTCCTCTCCAATACTTTTTAAAACATTTTTGTTCAGATTTAGTAAATAAAGTATTTCAAATAACTTGTTTAAATAACAATTTGATCTTACTTGGAACAATAGCTCTTCCATCATATTTGTTCCATTCCTTTCTGAGGCGGTAATATAAGACAGCGCAGCTGATGAGAATGATGATGGAGACCACAATAGCAACCAGCTTTACAGCATCCATAGCTGAGAACCCTAAGTCTTTGACTATCATTTCCACTGCACCAACTGCATAGCCTCCACCTTCCAGCTTCTTCGAAACACATCTGTAGTAGCCTGTCTCATCAGGCGATACTTGCTGGAAAGATAAAAATAAACATTATTATTATGCTGTATGTAATCAAGCACTGGAAAACAGGGGTAAAGACTAGTCAGTAAATTAAATAAAAGAAAATCGATTACAAAGCCAGCACAAGTTACATAATTCCATACATTTCATTATGATATACTTACATCAATGTGAAGCTTTCCTGATAAAACTTCATATTTATACTTCCGCTCATCATAGGGGCTACCAGGGCCGATCACTTCATTATCTTCCAAAATCCAATACATGAAGTTATGGTCATGATCATTGCTCTGACAATCCAGAGTCACTCGGCTTCCAGCTGGTACTTCCGTCACAATTGTATTTTTAATCACATCTAATGCAGGTCCCATTTTATAATTCACTGTTTATTCCTTTATCCAGGTATCATTAAAAGTTTGATCTTCCAAAGTTTGTGACACCCACATACTTCCAAAAGCAAGCATGAATGTGTGCCAAGTTTAAAATTATCTACAGCGTCTACTAATGTCACATGTTGTGTTTATAATCGTTCAAGGTACACAACACAACCAACACTGCCATAATGCTATGTGTCATACGTTATACATATTTATAGGAATGAAGGGTATTTTAATATCTGCTACTTGAACTCGAGTGCTTTATGAGATGCATGAAAACTTCCACACATAAGACCGGGAGCAACATCCATATAGGCGTCATCACCACGTAAATAGGAAGATTAACTTTTGTATACTCCAATTTTATACAAATTATAATCTGAGCAGCCATTTTTAGTCCAATAGCTGCAATATACCAGACATGTTTATTGATGGTGCCTCGAAATCTCTCAATGCCGTTCCTGCAGTGCGAAACCATGTGGAATAATACATAAATTAATAAAATGCTGTCGTAAACCCACATTGGTATGAAAACTATGAACCAATTCCAATGAGTTCTTGACTCCAGTCGTAGACATAATAATATTAAAAATACTAGGAAAATGAACCACGTGAAAAGAGCTCTGTGAAGAATCGCCATCGTGAAACGATTTTTAAAGTAAATTACCAGATTTGCGGCAATTTTACTGTTTGTACCACACTGATTATATTTTTTATTTACGTTTTTCACGAAATGTCACGAACGAAACGAATGGGTTCGGTTTGGGCATCGAAGTTTATACAGCCAGCCTACGCGACTGAAAGTGAAACAGTGGATACTCCTAATGATTTTTGCATGTTTTGGAACGTACTCCTATTGCGCTATTTATTAAGATGTATTTTATTGGTATTAAAGCGTGGCGCTGTTGGTCAAGGAATTTCAAGAAATTCGCCAATCACAATAGTCGTGTTTGTTAGTTTCATCTGTCAGCCACATTGATTTTGAACATGGACGGATAATACGTACCTACGTGTTTTGGATTTGACAAGACAATTTTGATTTTTGACATTTCGTTTGTGGTTGGTTGGCGGTTTTGAAAGGTTTTTATTTGCCGGTGTGCAGTTTGTTTTAATTTATATTAGATTGATAATAATATAAAAATGATTACACAGATCGTAGTAATTATGACAGCGGTTAAGCTTTTCTTCGTGCCTTTGTAGTGAGTTAAAAATCTTGTTAAATATATCCAAGTTACAATACTTTTATCTATCATCCTGTTTACTTGTTTTCTAGCCGTTCTACGGATTTCGAGGTTCACCGGAATTGGTTAGCCATCACACATAACCTGACGATAGATCAGTGGTATTATGATGAAACTTCGGAGTGGACATTGGACTATCCACCTTTCTTCGCGTGGCTGGAGTATGCACTGTCCCATGTGGCTAAGTTCTTCGACCCAAAAATGCTACACGTTACTAATTTAAATTATGACTCTGAGATGACTGTATTTTTTCAAAGGCTCTCTGTCATAGTATTGGATTTGTTATTTATTGTTGGTGCTAAAAGGTAAGTCAGTTTATTTTGTAATTAATTTATTTATAAAAATAGCATAAATGATAAATGGTAACATATAAACATTGTACATAGGTCACCACTCTTTTAGAAAAGGTCAGCTAGGAATTATAATATTGATAATGAATGGGCTGATTGCCTCCATTGAGACTCATATTTTAAATTTCTTAATTTTTCAGCTGTTCAGACCTTCTATGTAATGGTAAACTCCTTGTCTTCATTTTGCTGGCATCCAGCCCTGGTCTACTGATGGTTGATCATATACATTTTCAGTATAATGGATTCCTCTATGGTTTCCTACTATTTTCAATTTCAAACATGATCAAAGTAAGTAGCATGTTTCTTGTCACATAGTACAAAAAATGCTAGACTAAGTGAAGGAGATGTGTTTTGTTTTAAACAGTGGGGTACGAAGGGTAATGTTACATATTGTTTTTTAAATTACAATGTAATAAATAGGAAACAAGTATTACAATATTGTCTAACATACTTTGATGTGAGACTATGCACATTTTAAAGCATGCTTGCTCCCCCCCTTCATACAGTATTCTTTTTATGTGACATGATCATAAATTGGCATTTAAATGTTAATATTTTATTTATTTTTGCTACTATCAATGATATAAATATCTATTTATACTAAAATAATACCTGAGAGTAGTCAGTACTGTTTGCCTGTTTCTGACTTGCTGGAAACTTGCTGTCTAACTTGCCAGTGGGTTGTTCTTATGACAAGCAAGCAAATGGTATTTTCCTAAACAAAAGCATGAATTTTATTTATTACTCTTTGGCATAGCTGCAATGTAACTTTAATTTAATAAAGCTAAGGCTTAAGCATTATTAATATGTGGAAATGTTTAAAATATTTATTAGATATTTATTTGATAAGACATCAGAATCTACCAGTTATTCCAGGTCTGCATTGAAGTGATATATATTTGAGGCCCTCTTTTAAAATTGAGTTGTGACAGTGGGGGGATAGCATTTGGAGTTAATTTAGAATCTCAAAATAACAAGGAATTCATAATAATAAATGTTAGAAATTCATAATAATAGATATAGATAAATGATAGCTTAAGAGGGCCCCAAACATATCCATGACTGGCAGATTCCGATGTCTGGTAATGATACAGAAATTGCATACATATAAATTATCATGCACATGCAGAAATTCATCAAGATTATTTTGTTACAGTCAAACTTTTTACAAGCTGCACTATGGTTTGCAGTACTACTGAACTTGAAGCACATATACCTGTACATAGCACCAGTGTATATAGTATATCTACTAAGAACTTACTGTTTCACTGTTTCATCTGTTGATGGGGTCCACACCGCATGGTACTCATTTTCAATGACAAATCTGGCCAAACTTGGAGCTACAGTTGTTGCTGTTTTTGCACTATCTTTTGGACCTTTTGTCAGACATCTGCCAAAGGTAACGCAAGATTTTTCATCAGTATTTTTGATAACATTATAAACGATTAGTTCATGACTATGAATAGAAAAAAAATTTATGTATGATAGCATTACTATTAGACTTGATGACGAGACTTGATCGATAAAAAGTAGCCTACAGGCCTGACATGTCAAATTATATCAATATTGATTGAGCTGATGAACCATAATTTATTTTATTTTTATTTATTTTATAATTTATTGTATACAATAAAGTTAACAGAAAATTATTAGAAAAACGACACAACAGGCATTGCTTATTTCTAAAGAAATGTCTTACAGCAGATCTTATAATAATAGGACAAACAAAACCACTCATTTATGATAGTTATCAGGATAAAAATAACTTGTTTTTCTTTTAGAAATAAAAAGTTCATTTTTTGTTACAGGTTCTTTCAAGACTATTTCCATTCAAGAGAGGCCTCTGTCATGCTTACTGGGCACCAAACTTCTGGGCTCTTTATAATATTGGCGATAAAATGCTGCAAGTATTTCGTGAGTATTGCTTGTAATTTTAAAGTATTCTACAAATTCAGTCAATTATTAAAGTACTTTTTACAGTCCAAAAAAAGCTTAGCCCTGTCGATTGCCTGTTGAAATCAGAGAATTAGAAAATTTTAGTAATAACTACTACGCCGTAGCAGCGAGAGCTGAAAATTGCTACGATTTTTTTTGCCTGATCTCGGTTTTTGTTATGCCATTCGGTAGCGTTTTGGTTAGCCCTATCGATTGAGACCTTCTCTATTCAAATATGAGAATTTGAAATTTTACTAGTAATATAACTACTACGCCGTAGCACCGGGAGTTGAAAATTGATATAAATTGTTTTTGTCCCCGATCTCAGTTTTTTTTAAACCATTCCAGAATATTTTGCTTAGCTCTATCGATTATCTATTGAAACCTTTCCCATTGAATTGAAATCTGAGAATTCGAAAATTTTAGCAATAGCTCCGTAGCACTGGGAGCTGAAAATTGCTACGAGATTGTTTACCCCCGATCTCGGTGTTTTTACTGCCATTCAAAAGCATTTGCCTAGCCCTATCGATTGAGACCTTCCCCGTTGAAATCTGAGAATTCGAAAATTTTAGTAATAACTACACACCATAGCACCGGAACCCAGAAATTGCTACGAAAGTTTTTTGTTTCTGATCTCGGTTTTTTTGATGCCAATCGATAGCATTTGCTTAGCTCTATTGATCAAGATGAGACCTTCCCCGTAGAAATTTGAGAATTCGAAAATTTTTGTACTAACTACTTCGCCGTAGCACCGGGATTCGGGACCCAGAAATTACTACGAAAAATTTTGACCCCGATCAGATTTTTTGGTGCTATTCGATAGCATTTAACAAATAATAATACTAAGTAAGTAAGTAGTAAGTATGCACTATTTGTTAGTCTTTGTGATATCGAAACTGACTGAAAAAGTACTGAACTTGATTAAAAGTTAAATCCTAATTTTAGTGCCACGGTTCGGAATAACAGTAACTAAAGTAGAGGCAGCAATGACTGGCGGTTTAGTTCAGGAATATGAACATGCAGTGCTGCCATCTATCACGCCGAGCATTACATTCCTGCTGACTGTGGCTTCTATGGTCCCCGCTCTTGTCAAGTTGTGGTACCTCGGAGCTGACAGAAGATACAGGGCATTGAATTTTGTCAGGTATTTTGTTTTAATTATTTTATGAGCACACGTTTTTATATTTAGTCTTAAGCCGCATTCACATTTCACACGTAATTCTATGCGCCAATCCATTATGTGTAAATAGAGACAATCCATTACTACATTGGAGTAGCAGCCTGTAAGGTAATCTGCTTATAGTGTGGGTTTTAAGGACAACCGACCTTACCAACCATGAAGGAAGAATAGTACATTACGATACAAGGATCGTAGGTGGCATATTACAAACGAGGTGACTCTTGTAATAAAACCTAAGATATGTGTGTTGTACGACGTTTTTCAATATACTTGTGAGAAAACTGATAGTGAATAACTAAATTGAAATGGTTAAGAAACATACATAGTACCCTTCAAAAGCTATGATACTACAGGTAAAATGGAACATATTGTAGAGGTTGTAAAAACTAACCTTTATTATATCGCGCCCAGTTTGAGTATCCTTACTATTCACATTTAGCATTAAATATCAACACTAAAACACTCATAAAACTACATTCAATGTAAAACAATTAAATGAAAATTTTACAAACTTGGCGCCAACTACAAAACGACCAGTATGTTTCTTTTTTAAAAACATAATTACGGAGAAAACGCTCTGGCGGACATTCAGCCTTTACGAATATTATTTGTTAAATCGAGATAATTTTATTTTTATAATTAAAATATTATTATTATTGATACAATTTGTTGAAATAAAATACTTTTCTCTTTGTATGAATCGATTTAATATTTTTTATTGTCAAAATGATCCTGGCTGTATAATAAATTCTGAAGACCGTAGAAATAAAAAAAAAATGTAATAAAATTGCACTAGTGCGGTAAAACAGTTTACTGCCTTCGTAAGTTCAATTTTCGAGCAAGGTGTATTGAAAAAAATTTTACGCGCCCCCATGGAGTAGTAATCATGCCTATTTTGTATCGAAACCTATGCGGCTGCTCAGAGGGGTAGGTGGAAGCGGGAGACGTGGTTTGTCTTTTAACTTTATCACACATCTTTGAATACGTTACGTTAAAAAAAGATAGAGACATTCATGTTATGACATGCCCAATTAAAAACAAAATATCAATAAAGTACGATATTTATTTGTCTTTATTGGCATGTAAAAAACAAGAAACTTCATGGTTGCTGAATTTGAAAATAGTGATGTGATGTGGTTTGAAGCGTAACGTATATTTATCGATTATTTACTTACATTTTATCACAAGGCTACTGGACTTATTTATCGAACCTCTCATATACAATGGTGATCAACTTGCAATAATATTGGGAATTTTAAACTGTTATTACTCATGTAGTGCTCAGGTTACCTCTTAGGGCATTTGGTATTTTGTATTTTTGCTTCTCCATACATATATTCTTCTATCTAGAGAGGCACAAGGACAGACGGCCCACCTGATGGTAAGTGGTCGATCCACGTACGTTAGTTCGAGATCAGACAACCAGGTGGTGAGGATGAAATCTATCACTTATCGGAAACATCCTGTAGTCCACGTGAACAAAGTCGTGGGCACAGCTAATAGAGAACATAAATAAAATAAAAATACATCAAATTTTAAAACAATATTTTTATTTTATATTTTTAACTATTTACATTATTGTTTAACGTATTTACATTACGTTTAGAATAACTTTTGACCACCAATTTTTCTCATAAATCATCATTGATATTAACATAATATTTATTACAATGCCAATGTAAATTACAATAAAAAGTAAAACAATGTTTAATGTAGTGCTCATTTGCACTTGCTGTCCAATTAAAAATATAATAGAATTAGTAAATCATGATATAGTTGATTGTTTTAATGCAGAGCTACCTTCGGAAGCATGTATCGTTGAGTTCATTAACTGAGAGGGAAGCACTTGTTCATCAACCTGTAAGATTGAAAATATATTATTTGGATATAGAGATAATGCTGAAGCTTATAAAACACCAATACTTCCTTCAGTATGGTCTGTCTGGCTCACTATTAAACGAAGCACAAAAATCTTACAGCTCTTAGAATAACCTGTACAGCTAGATCTGCAACTATTTGCCATTGCAATGTATTTGCATTGGTCAAATAATATTAATAAGACACTGCACAGAAAAACATAAGTTATAAACTTGAAGTTTTTTTTTTCGGCCTCAGTTAATACGTAATTAATTTTGTTGAAATGTGCTGAGCAGATTCTGCTATATTTGGTTGGAATCCAATTTTGGTCTCTCCCGCATGTTGGCACCCATTTGCGTTTTTGTACCGGATCTTTTGGAAAACTGCGATAAATATATGAAATAAAATAATAATAAGCTGACGACTCGATTCTATATTACTTTTATCGACTACTTCACATCACTAAAAATCAACAACACATTTTTTTACTAAAGTTTGACCACGGAAATTGTAAAAACCAAGCGGTTTATTACTTACCAGAAACATGTGATACCAGAAAGCTTTGTAGTGTTGCTTGCGGCATGGTTTCGGCACAATTTCACCGCCCAATTATCGGGATGAAACTTGGCACAAATTTAGGTTAGGCCTTTGAATAGGCCATAGGCTACTTTTTACCGCGGGAAAGTCATTAAACGCGGGTGAAACCGCGGGCGGAAAGCTAGTAATACATAAATACAATAAGTATTTTTTTATTTTCAGGTGTCTAGTAGTTTGTGCGACTTGCTCCTTTATGTTTGGCTGGCACGTCCATGAAAAAGCGATTTTGATGATTCTTATTCCGATGAGGTAAGTGCTTATAAAAAATATGATCTGTAAGAAAATAATTTTCGGAAAAAAAATCAGTTACCCTATCACTTTGTTCCATAGGTATACAAGAATTGCTCACTTAAATATCAGTTTTGATCAACAATAATATTGATAATACTTACATTTTAATTTTACGTGTGTGTCACCGTGTCACGTGCCGCCATGATTGATAATATTACTCTTATTTAATTGTTTCAGTTTTTTGGCGGTCTTGGGAGAAGTAGACGGCAGGTTATTTTTAATTATTTCAACAGTAGGCCATTATTCGCTTTTTCCATTACTTTATCCTAAGAATTTATTGTCAATTAAAATATTCATGTTATTAACTCACACCGTTATTGCGTTTATAAACATTCCACATTTATATGAAAATCCAAA
The DNA here is from genome assembly GCA_951230895.1 of Carpatolechia fugitivella. NCBI lineage: Eukaryota > Metazoa > Arthropoda > Insecta > Lepidoptera > Gelechiidae > Carpatolechia > Carpatolechia fugitivella. Next base: position 9,850,899 of record OX579653.1, on the reverse strand, counting down.
GACTAAGCCTAAGCGTCGAGGTTTTATGCGCCTCCCGATGTTAGGCCACATAGAGTCATTGTATGTGTACGGACTATTAGCTTTGTGTATTTATGAAAATGCGTTTCATAAAGCACTAGGATTAGACAAGACTTTACCATTTCTGCCACTGATGATAACATCTGTGTACTGTGCGGTAGGAGTATTATACTTCTGGATAAGCTATTACTATTATTTTTTAACTTTTAACCTTAGTAGAGTGAATGTTAGTAGTACAACAACTAGTACTAATGCGACTGCTAAAAAATCCAATTAAAATTATATTCAATGATTTAACTTGCATTTCTAGTCAATAAGTTAGTGCACATAGAAATTTTATACTTATTAATGTTTCCTGTTATATATAATAATTTCTTTGGATCCTTAGTTGATATTATAGAATCTAAGTATACTATATTTCTAATATAAGTTACAAACCTACATGAAAAAGTTTTGTTACAAATTTTTAACAGTTTTGTTGTTGTGGTAATGCAAACCAGTAATACACAAGTGTTGATTGTTAAAATTTTACTTGGAATAAAACAAGTTTTTCTAACATGTTACGTTTTCTTTGTAAACGTTGCATATTGACATGAGTCGATTTGTTTACCTTAAGGGCGGCGGACTCTGCCCGCAAGGGACCCTCGTCACGTCTGCTCCCGACTCGCGACCTCCCAGTCAGGATCGCTTCCTCGCCCGCCGCCGACACCGATCCCACGGTTGCCAGTGATTTTCGATACATTTTACTTTAGGAATCCTTCTTTACGATTTATAACACTTGACATTTTGTTCTTTTTTCTTGCCGGAATCATGTTTTCTGGATTTTTTTGCGTATGCGTACGTATGCGGTAACAACAAAAATAATATTAAAAATGATTCCTAAAAAACTATACTACCAAAAAACTTACAAATCTAACACGCAACCTGATAATAGGTGAACAGCGGTAGAAGCTTACATTTTCATTAGAGAAAAGAGATTGGATATTTACGTAATACAAGACGAGCTTGAAAGGACACGTACACGTGTTTACAGTGAATAAAGGGAAGGCGTCGATCGCATGAATATTCATCGGGGCCTAAAGACGGGTGGGGAGGGAGGCGATTACACGCAGATTTGACGCGGGGCGGGGGGAGTGTCATTACCGTTAACGTTAAACTCCCCTCAAATTGTCACTGTAATGATGGCTGTTCACCACCTTGCGACTCCAATAATAAATTATTATTGATTACGCTATAATTTGATCCCGTTGGCATTCTGCATGTAATCGCTCTGTCGTCTCCGACTTGACAAGGATCCAATTTCCCACCTCGTCAAGACCGGTTATGATATCGAGATTTTCTAGTTTCAAAGGGAAAAGGAAACTTCGAATTTGTTTGCAGTTTGTCAGAATATCTTGAAGCTTACTAAAAGATGCCCCGCAAGTCGTTACTAAACTTTTGACCCGGCTCTATAATTTGAATACCTGTCGAGGAACCAAATCCCTGAATATTTTTCTCGTTCACACATCAGTTAGCAGGTAAAGTTATTCGTAATAGGTTCAATCGCTCGACCCATCGGATTGGAAGTTTGAAAATAAAAGTGAAATGGACTGGAAGGACTTGTTCATTCAGATTCGTGAATCAGCATTTTGTTAACTGTTACTATGATTAAATATCTAACCGGAAATGGGTATGTATAGATTTGTAAGGGATGACATTATAGTCCAGAGCTTATAGACCTCTAGGAGACCCCACTTTGCTTTAAATGTTCAAGGGGCCAAAATTAGTACCACCAATTGGATATTGTCATCAGAACTGCAAACTCAACAGAGCATGCAAAATTTCAGCTCAATCGGAAAACAGTAAGTAGATAAAATTTCACTTGTAAGAACTGATTACAAACAGACACCGGGACAAGTGAGACTAAATATAAGCTTGTAAAAAAGGGCCTAAGGGCCCTGAGAAACTTGCTTGTGATCTTATAAATTCCGAATGCCACATGTATACCAAATTCTAGCCCCCTGCGCCACTTTTAAACTTTATAACGAACACGAATTCAAATTTATCCCTTATGGTAGGAAACGTAATAGGAAATCATGCTGTAAAAGGCCTCTCCACGGGGCCCCCGAGCTGGGCAATCCTTCTTATATTGAAGAGCAGGGTCTAAAAAACAAGTGTACCAAATTTGTCCCCTTGAACAATTATAGCAAAGTCGATATCTATATCCTCCAGACTATTATACTATAAGTGTGATTTCATAGCCAGGAAGGGAAGGTCGAGTTGATATTTTGTTTAACTAACTATATTAACCAACTATACTAGAAAGTCCTACAACATCTAGAGTTCAATATAATGACGCGTTCAGCGATGTTCGCGGACGCCAGGGTACCCTTACCTGGCTTTTTTTGCTGTTATGAGAAATTGTACGGCTGCATTTTGGCATCGGTTAAGACAGTCGAAAAATGAGTTGCTGAGGGTCTGCACTGATGATGTTTATCGCAATAGGACAATGAATCATTGGCTTCACTTGCACCAGAATAAAAATAGAAAGTAACTGTGATAGCTCCTAGCCATAAGTAGTCTGTTTGTCTTAGTTTTAGTATAGTTTCTGTTCTTTTTCTGTTCTTTTTGCCTGAAATAAATAATAATAATCATTTAAATATAAACTTATTCGGTAAAAATATATGATATGGTGTGCCTGTGTGCGTAAACCTGTTAATTTTCACACGGCGTTTCTGCGAGCGTAAAGTGTTACACATTCCCCTTGGTTGAATGGAACATTCTTTGTGTACGGACAATTAGATATCTGTCTCATTTGGCAGATTCTTAGTTATCTTAATGAGCTCATCTTAGGTTTTTATTCACCTTGCTCCACGCCTTGCCACGTTGTGAGAAAGGCATTTTCTTTTTTACGACTAAACCAGAAATTTAATTTAGTTTATGTCCCATAAAGGCGTTCACGACAAAAAACTTGTTAATCTTAGAAAGGTTTATGTTTCAAAGATCTCTATCTAACTTTATAAAATTTTGCTTTAATTAAGAAAACTTGTTATGAAGTTGTTGGAAAATATTGATAAACTGTGTAGGTAAATAAATTTAGAAGGCTAAATTAGATTTTGAAGAAACTTGATATAAATTAATAATTGAGTAGGTGGGTAGGTACGAGTATGTAAGTTTAGCTTGAAGCGTTGCCTCTGTCGGCGTAGTAAGTCACGTAGCATCTCGTAGCAATTTGGTCGTGTAGCGGTTCACGAGAGTCGACTCGCGCGGGGCTGAAGGACTACACCGCGAGACTTGATTAAACGTAGCGATTACGCTCTACGTGTTCGATGGAATGTTACAGATTTTAACATTTTTGAGATATCTATCTTACTATGATATTTTTTACTCTAGTAGTCTAAGTTATTCTGTGTTTGTACCATAATTTTAAGACAAAATATTTTTATACTTTCAATGAAGGGACAGAAACATGAGGGACTCTTTATTGGAGACGTAGGAAATGACAAGTTAAATAATAACAACTGAATAAATAGCTTTTTTTTTATCAGCCAATCCACAAGCAATATTGTTTAATATGGTTGATTGTAGTAAATTAATTACCAGACGAACCACAACTTGCTACGAGTTTGCTACGAATTGAATATTAAACAATCCCGTCAATTTAGTAGTTCCCGTGCGATATTAGTTTTGACGTTCCGGCCTTTAGAGATCTGCGGGGAATTCATTCGGATAATGAGGATGCGTTGGCAGGTTGGCACCGTAGTATTAACACTGTAAATGCCGTAGCTTCTACGCCGTAGCAACTCTAATTGACGTCTTGAATGACGCTGCCAAGTTCCACAAGCAACGCACGGTGCGACAGGTAAACGGGAATTAATTAAGAAGTAATTCGGTTGAATATTGCACTAACAATTAGTTAATTAGTAACGTTAAGAAGTTAAAGCTTCAACCATGTCTGTTTATACCAGTTACGAACAAAACTACGCAATGAATTTGTTATAAGGTTTGGTTTGGTTTGGTTTTGTTTGAGGTACCTGAAAGTACCTGAAATATCACTTCATATTTAATATCTTTTAGTACTTTGTATCTTATACTTATTTGACATGAATGCTTGAACTTAGAAATCTGTTAATTACACAGTAAATAATTAATGCCATCAAAAACATAACTTGTAAAAAAACCAAGTCTCGCACGCAACTTAGTCTACCGTAAAAAGTTGTGAGATCCATGTAAACAATCAAATTTGATATAATAATACTTGTGAGATACATTCTGTTTTCATGCGATTGCCAGGTCAATCTATGTATTTATTTAAAACATAAGAGATTTTTAATATTGATCTGGTCACTATATGTTGTTAGGTGAGCTAATTACGTAATAACTTAAGACAGAAGGACTCTTAAGTAGGGACTGAACAAATTAACCGACTTGGTATTACATGGATCTCACAACTTTTTACGATAGACTAAGTTGCGTGCGAGACTTGTTTTTTTTACAAGTTATGTTTTTGATGGCATCTCATTTCTTTTTGTAGATCGCATGAAAACACAATGTAGAAATGCACACCTACGCTCCACCTACCCTACACCTACCCTTCACCTACCCTACACCTACCCTACACCTGCCCTACACCTACCCTACACCTACCCTACACCTACCTTCACCTACCCTACACCTAACCTAAACCTAACCTAAACCTACCCTACACCTACTCTACACCTGCCTTACACCTATCCAACATCTATCCAACACCTATCCAACACCTACCCTACACCTACCCTACACCTACCCTACACCTACCCTACATCTACCCTATACCTACCCTACACCTACCCTACACCTCTTATTCAATTATATTCCATTATACAGGTACACTGATTCATTTACTGCAAATGTAACTTTGTAATCCTATATAATGCCCCAAGATTTATATAGGGTTACAAAGTTATCTAGCAGATGATGTATCTAGGAAACTGGGCTGAAATTCCAAAATATTTTAGTTTTTCCTTGGTTTATACACTAAACACTAATTCTGTTCTAAATTTGAAGCTTCTATGTTTGCTAGAAGTGCCTTAGAGTTTTGATGATCGGTCAGTCAGTGAGTGAGTGAGTGAGTGACAAAATTAAGAAACTTTGACTAGTTATAAATCTTAAACTACTGGTTCAAATTAAATGAAGTTTAAAACATACTGGGTTTATACAATGCCTGCTTTATTACTGAAAATTCAGGTTTCTAGTTTTATCCACAACGAAGTTATAGGGGGTCCGAAAATGGCCCGAACTGCTTCGAGAAAAGGATGGTACCGATGGCCGTGCCGCTTTTTTGCTCGACTTGGCGGGGGCACTGCCGTGCCTCCAGATATTTATAATTAAATTATTTTGGAAATCCAACTACCTATCTCGCGAACTCAAGTTTGTGTATCTTCAAAAGCAATGTAAAACTGTTGAGGCCCCATGCTCCTCGAGGATTAATCATCATCATCATCAAAATTATATTATTAAGTATTAGAGGCAACGATATTCGAGGTATAGGCATAGTACACCCTGTGTTTACAAAACATCAGGTATCGGGGCGTTAAAATGGCACCATAAGACATTGCTCGTGAACTTGAAGCTTTTGTCTGCTGGGAACATGCTTCGGCACTTTCGCGGGAACAAAATTGCTGGGAAAAACAATAAAACAACTTTTTATGTTTATGCTTGCCTACTTAGTCACGTCACGAGCGAGAAGCGGGCGTGTTTATGTTGAAGACAAAGAGATGACACATGGTTTATAACTTTTCTATTCCGTTGGTTAGCTTAGCAGGAAGGTAACTCCTATTAAGTATAAGTAGCTATAGTGCCCACATCAAATTGTAAGAGCGCTCGGCAAAACTGTCAATATTCACTTCGCGCCTGTGTAAACGTACTATCACTGCTCTCGTTGTGTTTCTGTTTTTCGAATGAATATCTGATAAAGCATTAATAATGTGATCAAGAAGTTTAGAAATTACGTCTTTCCAGACTGGACATAGTTTATTAACCCTGTGCATAGTTTATCTGATAAAAACCTGAAATATTATTTATTAATATTTATTTATTATAATTTTTTGTGTTTATTAGCTATGGTGATTGTGATGTCCAGTGTTTGGCCTGGGTAATTTGGGTTTATATAATGAAACAACCAGATTATCAGCAAGTAGATACACGCTCAAAAAGAACGTCCAACCGCCTCGAGTGACAGCTCGAAGTGCGAGGGGGGCGCCATCACTGATCCGTGTAGTTACATTTACTTATGTATATCACAGTGATATCATTAGTACCAAAAAAAATTCGTTTTATTTTTATTTATTTTTTACCGCAGGTAAAACCGCCGGCAAAACGAAGTCAGAAATCGAATTCTAAAAAAATGTCTTATTGGTACCAAATAAACTGTATTGAGTAAGGAATAAAATAATTTTTTATTTAAAAAAAATAAAAATAAAAGTATTTTTTGTTATTTTACAGTATTTTTCAAAATTTACCGAAAAAAATAATAATATTATTTTGTTCCATTTTTCTGGACCAAAAACAAGCTTAATTACCACGTATTATTAAAAACTAAAAAATCATGCATCTAAGGGTTAACATGAGACACCAGGGTTTGTGAGGTCGGTTACCTTACAATCCACACGATGAAGAAGAAGATTAACACGTTAGATTACTACCTGTGTTTTTTGGCGCATGTAAATACGAAATATGAATGCCAGACTTTAAAAAAAAAAACAAAAATAACAGTGGGTACTTGTATGTTTAACAGGTAGCGCTTCATGGACCCTCGTCGCTGTATGCAAACAAAATAGTTCCGCAGTTTATTTTCAGCCAAAAAGCATAAAGCCTGTAGTTACAAAATTGGAAGAAATTGCTCAGTGAGTTAGAAATTATATTCAGTGATGCGTTGGTGCTACATGGTTGCAAAATGTTTAACAAAATGGAATGCGAAACGATTTAAAAAGGCATGAGGTCAATTGTTAAGATTTTTTCAAAAAAGACGACGACGTTGGTGTGGTAGTTAGGGCCGCTGCCTCCCATATGGGAGACGCGGGCTCAATCCCCACCAAGTATCAAAAGTGATTTTGAATTCATAATTGTTATTCGATGCTCTTACGATGAAGTAAATATCGCAAGGAGATCTATCTGCGTAGGAGTATTCCTGCCAAGAATTTCATAGCCTTAATTCAGAGTAGCTTCGAGCCCCTCGGTGGGGGAGACGTATATGAGCTGTTGATGTAACGTCAACGATATTACACTTATTACAGTTGTTAAGTAGGTACCAATTAATTACATGGTATTATGATCCTTGCATATTTACTTACTTAACAATAAGTAGAAAGGATGTAGGTAAAAATCAAGTCTGGTCAACCATCATAGATAATAAATAACCGTACTTATGAATGTTTCAGGCAGGTAGCAAAAGTGAGTTTCCTTAATGTTGGTCAGCAACAGGCCTGGAAAGGGCAGGAAAGTTCATTGAAACTTCATGTAAACTCATCGCAAGCCATTTAGGATTAAAATGAGTATCCCTACCCTCGTGATGTCCCTGGGGCAGAGGTATAAACCTAATCTTAATTACAAAGTCTCTACTGTTATGTGACCGGGTCCACGACCACGACCCGCAGGCCGCCGAGGCTTTACTATTTCTGTCTAATCTACTCAAGTCGGTCATGTATAAAAACAGAACACGACAAAATATTGATGAAACTATCAATTTTAGATTATTATAATTGTCTGAAAACTATCAATTTTTCTTATTTTTTTATATTAAGGTTGCGGCAGACTGGGAACCTGTCACTAGGCTTGGTGCCCTGACACATGAAAACCGGTTATGCCGAATCTAAGTCAAATATGGTTTTAGTGTGTGCTTCTGTGTGAGAGCGTCGGTGGTCTTGTGGTTATGGCCACTGCCTCCGGTCCGGGAGACGCGGGTTCGATCCCCACACGTAATGTGTTTTCGAATTTCAAATTCATATGTACGTTTATTCGACGCTCTTACGGTGAAGAAAAACATCGTGATGAAACCTGCACACTCCTGTGAAGAAATTCAAAAATTGTGTGTGTAATCGACCAACCCGCACTGGGCCAGCGTGGTCGACTAAGGCCTAATCGCTCTAATTCAGGGTAGGATCGAGCCCCTCGGTGGGGTCGTATATGGGTTGTTGATGAAGTGTGTCTCTTGTGAGCTCGCTAAAGCTCTGCTTACCCCATCGCAGATATGAGCGTGATGTTATGTATGTATGTAAAACTATTTGACGTGAAAACAAAATCATGAGTTGACCGAATAAATTTAATATACCTAGTAAAGTTATTTTGACCAAAATTTTATACTCATCTCCCGCGGTAAAAATTAAAAATTTGCTTCTTAGCTTAAACCTACAACCTAACCTCAGTACATAATCCTAACTACCTACTATAAAGTGATACTGGGCACTGTTTACACTTTCAAAAATCTTAAGTTTATTTTATTTTAACTTTTTCCCAATAGTAGCAACCAACTTATTGATTAGTCTCTCATTGTTGTGAAAGAAAAAAAAAAACCGGTTAAGTGCGTAAATGACCACGTACAGTGAAGGGTTCCGAATTATCCTACATTTCAAATATTGCGCAACGTCTAATCCAAAACAATTTTCGTAGAAAGTTTCTCTGAATTTGAACTACTTTGTTTTTTTTTATATGGTCATCAAATTAAAAAGTTTGACGAGGAGACACACACACACACACACATAAACACAACTTTTTAAGCGCATATTCACCTAGCCTTCTGCCTTAAATAAAAAACCTTTACGTCTACGTGTCCAAATACTCCAGTTCCATTAATTAGTGCTCCCAAAATAATCCCTATTCTAGTTTAGTATGTATTTTGCCATTTGCCTGCGAAACTCTAAAAATAGTTGTTTACATTTTGTCAGAGCAAAACAGCAATAAAGGGGTGGAACCCTTAAAACAAAACACTTAGCGGTTTTAATTTCGCGATATCATCGGAGGGGTTGGTTGTAGCCTTTTTATAGTGGTTCTTTGTAAACAAATGCGGCGTTAAAGCCGCTGCACCTCAGTAGGCAAGTGGGCGGTTTATTTGATCTCATGCGAGAGCGCACATGATCAAAGTGGGCATCGGGCCTTATATGCGGGACCGTCGGTGTGCACCACTGATATGAATTAACATACTTCATACAGTTTTTCATCCATTATGAACATGTGAACGGATTTGAAATCGTCACAAACAATTTATTTTGCTTACATTACATGTGCACTACTAGCTGTGTCGATGGTCTAAGCTTTTGATGTAACAATCCGTAGACCTATAAATACTCTATGGTACAACACCATGACGCGTGGAAAAAGGTGGGAATCCTAAACTCTTTGATTTGCTACGACCTTTGAGAAAATTCAAGACTACGACAATACATGCTACGAGGCTACGACGCGTAGCCGTAGAAGCGTAGCCGAGAGCGTAGCGGACGTCACAAAAATTGGGAGAATGCGCGGAAAAACCACAAACCATAATAGGTAAGGCAAAGGTAAGGTACGATTTTATGTAGGTATATCTACTATCTACGCTTATAAGAATTTGGTTGGTTTTAACTCCTAAGTTGATCTTGTTACACCTTGTTTTATGCCAAACAATAAAACTTTTAAAGAGTTGCTTTTACGTCCAGCATCTTAGATTTGCGATAGTTCGGATTGTTTTGCAAGTTTTAAAACTAGAGTTTGGTATAGTAGCATTAACATAACTTTGTATTCATTCAGCGGCGACTGCTGTGACGACATAAATTTGCTAACTCGCAAACACGCGCTTTGGAAATTCCAGAGTTATTACTGTTCATGAATTACATTACTGAAACTCAATATTTTAATGCTTTTCCTTCCAAAAAGATAGATGTCCTTTCCTATTTGTTTGTTGTTCGATAAGAATGTTTTTATAGGTTGAATAATAAAGATGAAGACTTATTGAAAACTGAGATAAACTCAAATACAATACATTAGTAAGAATTTCAGTAATTTTGTAATATAGTCTGAAATCAAGAAAAAATTAGTTTGACGTTGTTTACATGTATAGAAAGATAGGTATTTTATTAAGTAAGTATTACAATATCGTAAGTAGTATTAAAAACATATGAATATTCTAAAATTCCCTAAATGGAATAAAAATATCATATTATAAAAAATATTCATATGAAATCTTCATCCGACATAATGTATCGAAGCTTCTGCAGTGCAAGACTTCAAACTGCTCATATGTGAGTGCCGATAGTTAAAACAATATTGCCAGTATATGAGATAAATTAACAAATGGTGGATTTGCGAGCGTTGAGAATCCTGCTGAAGCGGTTGAGCCACCGGTCGCGCTGCTCTGCGTTGGAGCGCCGCACCTGCGCTGGCGCATCCGGAAAATTCACAGGGAGCTCCTCACTGGAACATCACATGATGACAATTCCAATTTCTGAATTTCATAATAGGCGATTTAAATTTTCTTTTTTAAATTTATTTTATTCTTACATCTAGTGGCTGTTTTATAATTGGCCTGGCCATCATAGTGTTTTTGGTAATAATTGTATTTTTTTTAAATAATACCATGTACTACGACGCTCTACGTTCGCGTTGTGTAAGATTTTCCCGTGGGAATAAGACTTCCGTAAAAAGTATGCTATGTGTTAATCCAGGTTACAAACTATCTCCATAAATCCGGAGTTGTGAGGCGGAACAAGCATCCAAACATCTAAACATACATTTTCTTTTCACATTTATAATATTACTAGCGAGCGGCCCGCCCCGGCTTCGCACGGATAGATTAATTCATACTTTAACACATAAAGAAGAAGAAGAAGGAAGAAAGTAGGAATTTGATGTCTGTAGGCTATGCAAGTCCACCATTTTTAAAGTTAAGAACTAAAACAATATGAAAAAAAACAACGAAAAACCAACAATAAAAATAAAATAAAAATACAAACAATAAAACAAAACAAAAAAAAAACAATATGAAATAAATTAAACTATTTGACGCGTGTTTCAGCATTTTTTCGATATCCCTAATCAAAGGAGGGGTAAGGATTAGAAGTTTGTATGAAAGGTTAGTCTCTTTTAAGTAGGGATTTAAAAAATAGTGAAACCCGTATTCTATCAATTTGATTTCAAGTTACTAACTTCAAAATTGGCCAACTTTATATAGGTATAAACTTCTTATTCCTACTTCCCTCCTTAAAGTAGGGATTTCAAAAATGCTGAAACACGAAATAATTTAAAAAAAGACAGACTTAACATAAAACTTCTTATCCTTACTTCCCCCCCTTAAGGTAGGGATTAAAAAAAAGTTTAAACACATCTTTTATCTTAACCTAAATTGTCAAGTTTTTAGAAACTCTTTTCGAAGCGAAATTTTCCAATATCCCTTCTTATTGCTTGTCTACGTCATAAACGAAACTTACTGTTCATTTCAGGCTTCAATAGTATTGGTTTTATAACGATGAGTTCTAATCCCTACTTGCCCTTTCAAAAAAATTTTGGTATGTGTGTAATATAATTTCTCCTTTTCAGTATAAATCCAAGTTTTTATGTTTCTTACTTTAAAAATTTGCATACAAACTTCTATTAAGTCCCTATTAAGTCCCCCTTTAAGTCGGGATTTCAAAAAATTCTGGAACCTGACTGAACCAAATAATATAGTCTCAAAAATTTTTTTAGTTCCTTACTTTAGAAATAACAGACTTTCCATACAAACATTTAATGTCTACTTCCCTGTCAAAATAGGGATTTCGAATTAATTCTAAAACACGTGTCAAATGATTTATAAATCTCAGTTCCTGCCTTTAAAAATGACAGACTTTCCATAACAACATTTAATCCTTACTTCCCCTTTCAAAATAGGAATATCGAAAAAATGCTGAAATATAATTATGTCAAACGATTAATTTTTCTCAGTCTATATCAAAATTTTCAAGTTCCTACAAAGGTAGGAACTTGAAAATAACAGACAAATAAAGAGAAATAACAGACTTTCCAAACAACCATTTAATCCCTAATTTCCGTTTTTGAAATAGGGATTTCGAAAAAATGCTAAAATATGTGTCAATTGATTTATTAATCTTAGCGTATATACAAATTTTGATGTTCAGAAATGACAGACTTCCCTTACAAACATTTAACCCCTCCTTTCCCCCTCAAAATAGGAATTTTGATAAAATGCTAAAACACGTGTCAAATGATTTATTAATCTCATCCTAAATACACTATTAACTAACGGGAAATGTTAAATTGTAAATGGTTGGTGTCAGTTCACAATTTTCCGTAAGTTTATACTCTACTTACTCGCGATATTATAAACTTACGGAAAATTGTGAACTGACACCAACCATTTACAATTTAACATTTCCCGTTAGTTTATAATCTATCAGCGATCTATCAGGCGACCAGGCCTTGGTCGACCACGCTGGCCCAGTGCGGGTTGGTCGACTTCACACACAACCTTTGAATTTCTTCGCAGATCACGATGTTTTCCTTCACCGTAAGAGCGTCGAATAAACGTACATTATGGATTCGAAATTCGAAAACACATTGGTACGTGGTGGAGATCGAACCCGCGTCTCCCGGATGGGAGGCAGCAGCGGCCCACGGAGACATTTGTCTCGTGCAGCGGCCCTAGCCACTAGACCACCGACGCTCTCCTGCGCATACAGTTCCTTATAATCTCACGGTGGAGAGTAAACAAAAACAACATTCATTTTTCCAATTAAGATTATTGGGGACATACTGGACCTTAGACAAATATCTGTGTGGATTCACCATCATTTCTTGAAGTCTCTACATAGTAGAAAATTAGTAATCACACTACATAAACATCTTGAATTGTACCTACGATGTCGATGAAATAATTTTGTATAAAATTGTGCTAAAATTAATTAATTTTACCAAAGTCTTACAATAAGAAGCCAAAAGTACTCACTGTATTGTTCGTGGTGGAATATTGATATCTGCATACAGGTTTATGGATGTCGGGTTCGGCATGTCTTGTTTACTTTTCTTTATACTAGCGGACACTGCACTCTTCCTTTTGCTTGTGCTTATTACATCACATAAAGATTAGATTACGAAAGTAATTAAGAATAAGTATAATATTACATAGGGTGTCCCAGGGTAGATCCCGTTTAAGATGAAAAATCTCGGAACATACATGGGGGTTTAATCGATAGATATTGGTGTCTTCTTCATGGAGTCAGAAGTTCTAACTCGATGCCTTCGCTGCTGGTACATCTGTCATGTCATAAGACATCCTGTATAACACTCAAATATTATGCTCTTTGATTAGGCATTTAAACTTATTACAGTAAATTACTTACGTACTAAAATTCGATTCTGACACTGGTTTGGATGAGGAATTGTGGTGACTGTGTGCGTGGTGCTCATGAATGGCTACCAGGTTTAGCATGGCGTCGAAACGCGAGCGCTCCTGTCCCAGGATACCCAGCACTATCCCATTAGCCTGAAATGTCTCCTCTGGGTCGGCCAAGGCTTTTTCCAAAAACCGTATCCGAGGGGGTAACCTTGACGGTGAAAACTGATTATAATTAACACTAAGTAATAATTAACTTTTAATTAAGTAAAGAGAACTTCAAGTCTTCAAATAGAAAATCTTCCGACAATGAATATTGAGACGACAAAATTATTGTTTCATGATCGATCATCAGAATAAGAATCAATCAATCACCCTATTGCAGTCCACTGCTGGAAGTAGGCCTCCCTAGGTCACGCCATAGTGCACGGTCACCCGCTTCCTTTTGAAGATAACGTCTGGACTGATGGAAGGTCGCTGGTGGTGGCTGGATGAGGAGAATAAGAATGATCATAAATAACTTCTTGCATCACTTTTGTTTAATTTAATGAATGAATTATGTAAGTAACAAATTATTTCGACTAGTGTTTACTAACTGAACATGTTTTACAACCCCGAGGCTCATCATACGGTGGTCAATGAGACGGTGGCAGAATATTTCGTTGACAAGCGGTGAGCAGGCGCTGAACGTCCCGTCGTGGCGCAGACAATGCCCGTGCAGCACGCCACGCTGCTCCGGCGACATCTTCATCGCCTTCCCCGTGAACCTCTCCGTTTTGAGCAGACGGTATACTTCCGGTTCTGGTTATAAAACTACTGCGTTATGGGTTATTTTTTTTAAGGACTGGGTTTGCGTTTGATCACAGTGCCGCCTGTTGGGCGACGACGAGGCTGAAGGTGGGACACGCTTTCAACATCAAGGTTATACGATTTCGGAAATACCAAGGCAGGAGGAAAATTTGTCACCAACCCCTACTCTTCCCGTGGCGACTTAGGGACTACACATTGAACAGGGAACGGGCAGCAGCGCTCTCTGATACAGTAACCTTTTAATGTGACTCAGGCTGGCTGGACAATTCTTCCAAATGAGCCGCGTTTAAGTAGGTCAATGCACAATTTTAGGTGACGCGCTTATTTCAGTTTATGTGACGCTAGAGAACCCGAGATAATCGAACGCAAACGTGTCCAGCCAGCTTGAAAACCGCTTTTCGCATGCTCTCTCAATCTCCGAACAGAAGGGATTCTAACTATTTCTTGCTTATTAATACTGCGTCACCTAAAATTGTGACAGGCATCCAGTCTGAATTTTTGAGATACGTATAGCCATTTAGCTAAAAAACAACGAAAAGCGTGGCCAGCCAGCCTGAACTTACGTATTAAACTTCTGGCTGACACCTCTGAATCTCGACAACGAAAGCGTTTTCGAACAAGGTCTTTTACTAGCATTTAGTGACGGAATTTGTGACAGTCATAGTGTTTGTTCCATGGCGTCACATAAAGACGTTTACGAGAAATCGATGAAAACTTGGTGCCAGCCAGCCTGATGTTCTGGCATTGTATGGCTCCTTAAAATACTAGCAGATTCTTGTTTGGACTTAATTGACCGAGCGAGCGAAGCGTCTCTGTTTCAGCTTGGCCAAATTTGCTTTTGTATGTCCATCTGTTTGTTTGTTTGTTTCACTCTACAGGTCGCGTTTCTCAACCGATTCTTGTGAAATTTTGTGAGCAGGTTCGATAAATTAATCAAATTTTTATGTCGAGTTAAATTTTGGAAATTTTTAAAAATGACGGAGTTATGGGTGTTGCCAGCTTACAAGGTCTACCGCCGAGGCTGTTTTCTTCTACGAGTACAAGTCACATTTCTTAACCAATAAAATAAAATAATATAAAATAAAATATAAAATTAAATAAAAATTAAATTTTAAATTAAATAAATTTAAAATAAAATAAAGTTTAAAAATAAAAAAATACAAGGGGTTGGGGATATTTGTCGAGAAAAAAATAATTGAAAAGGTATATATACAGACTCGCGAGGTCTACAGCTCACTAGTATTTAGATTTCTATTGCCAGACTTGCAAGATAAAGTTTAGTAACCTTTTTCATATGTAAGGATGTGCAAAATTTAATTGAAACGATAGAAGCAATTACAACTTAAATCTCACCAATAAAATTGTAAGCTTTACGTCCTAAAGCCAGCCACACAATTTGAATACAGATGACGATAAATGCCTTGTATAGGTGTGCATCTTGATCCTCAAATGAACGTATCTTCCTGAGTCCCATATGGTGAAACGACTTCGTATCAGCTCCACCTGTAGTTATTTAACTAAGTAGGTTTCACTAGTTCAATCAATTGAACTGTTCATTGAACTACTGAGAACAGAGGGTATAATTTAGGTATATTTTCGTAAGTACGAGTTGAACTAAGGATACAATTTAAGGGGCATCCTATATATGTGAGGACACTAGCACATCGATGAAAAATCATAACAAAATAGGAATCAAAAATCTGAATGATCAAATTGTTTTATTAGTCTTGTTGTGTTTCTAGAATTGATTGATTCAGTAAGCTATGGTTATTTGTAGTTACAGATAGTTTGGCACACTTTTTATATCTCTTACTACAAGCGTATAAGGTATTATAAAATTTGCTTTTTTTAAATACTAAAACCCTACACTTCAAACTGATCGTACAGTTTTTTTTTGTGTTATAACTAAATTATAATTTTCTATCGATGTGGCGCTAGTGTTCACATAGCGGAAAATTGCAGTAAACGTAAATTTTTCATACTATTATTATCTACTGCTCGTCTTAACTATTTATTTTCACTTGTATTTTAAACTAGTAAGCTATAAAAGTCGTATTATCTATTACGGTCGTGTAGAGTATGCTTACCAACAGCCATTGTGCAGTACTCTTTCGCTACCAAGAGTCGAAGGTCACACAGATTGTCACGATATTCTTCTTCTATTAACTTCGACTGTGGGGTTTTTATTTGGTGTTCCATTTTTATATGTCGTTCAGACATTATGTTAAGGATCTGAACATTGTAAACTATTAAATAGAACGTCCCAAATTATTCGTATGCAATGAATCTGAATTGAACAATTTATTACTAACTAAATTTGAATTTGAACTAACGCTCTGCTCGCAATTTCGCTTGCGTGATAAAATTTTTATCTCCAAGATAAACTTTTTTAGCACAAAAATAATATAACTACCGTTTAACGAAGCAACAAGTAACAATTTGATATACATTGCGTATCCAATTCGCCTAAATTTTAAGCCCTTATCGTTTTATCTAGAGCCCGTCACAGACGAAGCTATAATATATATTATAGCACGAGGCAGCCAGTTTGTGTGCAAAGCGGGGGTCACTGATTGATTCGCCATTTTGTTTGACCCCCGCTTTGCGTGAAAGTGAATGGCGACGAGAAAGCTGGCTGCCCCGTGCTATAATATATATTATAGCTGCCGTGTGTGATGCCCTTAATTGTCTACGCAATGTACGTCGAATTGTACTTGTAATTTGTAACTTGTAGCCGTTGTAGCTTCGTGGAACGGCCCCCAGGTAACGCTTCAAGATGAAACATGTACTAGCTAAGTTAGACCTCCAGCAAAACAAATAGTGAAAACCACATTCAATTTTGTGCAGAAGTTTTAGCGTTATGTGAGAACAAACATACACACCAATAGACGAAAAATCTATAAATAATTATTTTGGCTTCTATTGCTCTTATAAAGACCTGATATGATTTTTTCTCTAATATCTTCTATGTTCTACATTGGCCAGTTACATTTTTATTATATGTAAGTATAGCTAGATGTTTAAATAAAAAAAGTACACCAACGTTCATAGCAGGCCATGACGTCATAAAACAATGTTTTTCTTGATTTCCCTTAGTAATTCAATAACAATTGTACCTAATTTGTTCCTCTCTACTCTCTTTCGCTTTGGATACTCCCATCATCATAGGTGAAAGTAACGAGCGTATAAACCAAAGATTACTGACGCGCGTCGCCTCGGGGGAGCGAAGCGATCGTCTTTTATTTCCTCTGAGTTATAAACAAACGAGCTAATAGTTTTGAGCGCGCCGCGGCTTTACGTAATTTGTGGTTTTGACTCAGAATTATGCAGAAAACCCCTTATTAGTTTTTATCATTTCGCCATGTCCGTCTGTCTGTCCGTCCGCGGCTTAGCTCAGAGACTCTCAGTACTAGAAGGCTGTAATTTGGCATGCCGACAAAGATGAAGAATAAAATCTTTAAAAAAGTTTTTTTTGGGTTTCTCTGGTACACGTGAAGGGGGGGTTATTTTTTTATTCATGATTACCTTATAAGGTGTCGTTGGATAGGTTTTTTAAAAATAATTTCAAGAGTCAAGTGTACCCCCCCCCCCCTAACAGCGAAATCGTTGTATTTGGAAATGTGAAAAAATTCACGGTAGTAGTGTATATGATGAATTTAAAAGGAAAAGTATCAATATCAAGTAGACTTTACAGATTATTGAACAATAGACCAACTCATAAAATGTACTCGTACGACTAAGTATCATAGAAAAATATTTTGATGAATGTTAACTGTGTTAAACAGGTAGGTAAGTAATATTGGACAACTACGGAACCCTACACTTTGCGTGGCCCGACATGTACTTGGCCGGTTTTTTCTTTTTAGATAAACTGCTTACCTGCACGTAATACTGACAGTAAAGAATAAGAGCTCTTATGAATCTTTCAGTGGTAGACTTGTGTAGCATATTTATAAGCTTTTCGCTCATTATAACCATCGGAGCGCTGAATATGACAACATCTTTCACGTCCTGCGCATATTTTAGTACATTAGCTTTGTGACGTTATTTATGTATGTCTTTTTAGGGATTGATTGAAATTTTATATCGAAGCTAATGCATATACTTTGTGTGCTTGTTTGTTTTGACTTTAGTTTCGGAATTTCTTATAAACCTATGAAGATTTGTTTATTGATTTGCCGACTACTTAAATGACAAATTGATTATAAAATTCACTCCATTTACTGATAACGTAATTGGTCATTACCTGAACGGTGATGACTTCCCTTTTACCAGATTTCACCTTTCTTTGATATCGATTTTTAAATCGAATCTGCAAAAACATTATAGTAGTACTTACTTTCTCAACATGGTAATGTATAAATGGTAATTTATATCTTTTTTTATCATTACCTGTTCATAAACATCGACATCATCTCTGAAATGCACGACTTCTGCGGCGGCCCATTTAGATCCTAATGCGATTTCCTCTACTGTTACACTGTCGCTATGTTAAAATCATAATAATACAATAATAATAAACCTTTGTTATAAGTCTACCTTATTTAGTGCACCTACATACAACAGAAATTAATTAGCACCCTACAGTCAAAAGTTTTTTTTTAATAGCCGATACACAACGCTATCGAAATTATTCATTCGTACAGCGAGGTGTCTTTAAATGGTTGGATAAGTTATCTTGACTTATTTGCTTTTTTTTTTTATAAAAACTGACTGCTGTGTTTTTGTCCCATATAAAGTTATTCTAGATACTATGGGATAAAAAAACAAACTTACATTTTACAAATATATTTAATTTTGAACGACACTGTGGACGTGTGTGTTATGTTATAACGAAGTTTTTTTAAAATGTTACAAAATCGGTAGTACTTGAGTTTACATTGCGATAATTTTTGTTATTTTTATAATTCCAGCGAATCTGATTTTGCAAACATGCTTACTCAACTAACAGTAACAACACTAGGTATGTAAAACATCAGAACCGTATGGTGCAAGAGTACAAGTACTTACCTTATGAATTTCAGTTCACGTTTTTCTTCGTCCCATTCCCAGTGCCCGTTCTCGTACAGTGCACCGTATTCACTCAAATCGTCTTCCGACATCCCGTAGTTTATTATTTATCTTTTTAATACTTATTTAAGTACCGATTCGTAAAAAAATAATCCAAAATCGGTACTTATTTAGTTATCTTAATAATTTGATCAATAAAATTAATATCGATAATGATACTACAGTAAATACACAATACGACTAAATGTACGAAAAATATGATATACATATACTAGTACTCGTTATAGCTATTGCTGTAGGTGGTATTTAATGCGTTGTCATGGCTTTCGTAGCCATAATCTAGGTAGCTTCTTATTAAGTCCAGTAATGAAACTTGATTGTATAGTTTGATGTACTCGTAGTAAAAACTTGTAACCTCCTTTAATGGTAACTCTTCATAATGTGATCTAGTCTCGATTGGCCATTGAAATTGGCTTGCTGAGTGATTCGACTTGCACTTGACTATTTTTGAAGTAGGGATTAACATTTTTGGTCTTTCGGGACAGACAGTGAGCTACAACTTACTATAAGAGTTAAGTAACCATGAGTGAGGCATATCCTCAAAGATCCGTTGGGCGAATGTCCAAAGTGTTGTCGAAGAAAGCTTAGAAAAAAACGCACTGTCGTTCGTCAAATATCTTTGATTCTGCAAAAGTGCTCATAAATCCTGAACAGCCCCGGTCGGATTGCCCAGTATTTTTTTTTCTAGAACAGATTTATAAATAATGTAGTAGATGATAAGAACGAATACCTATAAAATACTACGGCTGACTTTGAGGACGAAACCTACAAATTCCAAAAAGATTCGCCGGCACTAATGGAAGAGAGGAACCGCCAGTATTGTTCGAGAAAGCAAATTTCTAAATTGGAACAGGGGTAAATTCGTATCCTTAAAACCGAATACCGTCCATCAAAATGATCCTGCTCCTTGGATTTTTAACATACATTTCATTGCTGCATCTTTACGAATTTCCATAGTAAAGCGGTCGTGTCGTGGCTCCAACCTCTCGACACAGTCCACCCTTCTTTTTATTGCATTATTATCCTAAAGTTAATACTTTATTTTTTCTTTTTCTTTCTGTTTTCTTATTGTTTCTTTCTTTTCTTTCTTTATTTTTTGATAATTCAAAAGATGCCTTGACACACATTTATTTTGACTATTGAATGATTATTAGTAGATTGTTAACCAAGGGGTGAAAGCAATCAATTACACCCGTATTATGGCGCACGAGCAGCGTAGCGAGGTAGCTTATAATGTGAGGGTGGAATTGATCAGTTTCCTACAAGGTAAACACTCTGCTTTTCATCTAGATTGCGAGGAAAGTAAACAAAACAGTTATAAAAAAACTACATAGGTACCATTCGCGCCATCTTAGTGCACCTCACACACAAACTAAAATTTTCAGTTAGTTTAATTAGATCACTGCTCACTGCATATTGATTTCTAAAGTTCACGCACAAGCCTAAATCAACTTATTTTTTACTCTGTCATATTTAAAATAAACATAATTTAATAAATAATATATTAAAACATAGCATAGCTTAACACTACAGATAATAATATTATTTTCACCTTTTTTCCCGCCTTTTTTTAAGGTGCGCGCGCGTTCGTGTAATTTTAGTTATAATTAATTACATTGTGATTTTTTTAATCTATTTATTGCTACTTCTAGGTAAATACGCGAATTTCGTATTCATCTAGCATAATTGAAGTAAATTCAAGCAAAATATTTTAATATTAATGAAAATAAAATTAATTGTAGAATTATCTTGGCTGTATACGTCTATTCCTTTGTCATTTTTAGTATGCAATTTTATACGCAAATAGTAAAAAGAAAGGTTCCAATTTCAGAGTTACTTACATCTTTTGATCCCTTAAGTTAGACTTACATCCTTTCTTTGCGGTCATTATTGGACTACTTTCAGAGCATGAGAGATGAAAAATAAGAAATCACACATAACATCCAATCCACTATCACACAAAAGCTTACTAAGTACCGAGATCTAGCCATTGAGGTACAACAATGGAAAGTCTGTACTGTTGATTTAATAATCTCCATAGTTCTCTCGTCCACCGGAGTCGTACCTAAAACACAAAAAAGCCTTAAGACCGTCAATATCCCCAACAACAAAATCAAAATGTTATATAACTTAATCTAACATTTATATAACTGCTGTGTACATTCAATTGGAGCACCTTAACAACGATAAAAAAAACATTCAGATGCAGCCAAGACGCCCGTACTTCACGTGATCTATACCACCATGTATGGTTGGCCGTGTATAAACTTAGTTTTAGATTTACTTACTATATTTAAGTAACACTTTGTACACTGCTGTTAACTGTTCCAAATAAACAAAAAATAAAATAAAACATATAAAGTATTTATGAATTTTCCGCCATCTAAACAAAATATATCGACCCTCTCGGGGGACGTACATGAAAGAGCCGACATCAATTTTTTTTTTAATTTTACAAGAAAATATCCTAAATAGGTGAAGGTGTAACTAATAACGACTTGTCCTAACTTGGGCCCAGTTGCCCATCATCAAATTGAAAGAAGTAGAACTTGTCCCTACTCCAAGTTTTGAACTGAGACGAGTTAGGACCAGTTGCTTATAATCAAATTAAAAATGTGGAACTGGTCCCTGGTCCTAGTTTTTGGTTGGACGACTTGCCCCCTAACCCAAAAATGATAAATGCTCTGCAAAAAGCCGCGATTTTGAACACCTGCTGCATTAATAATAATTCCTTACTACTTTAAGTCGTCACGCCCCATCAACAGACCCTTGCCACACTTGGCCCGTGCGGTAGGGAATTACCTCCGTAAAGAGACAAATACAATGGGAAAACACAATATTAATAATATTGTCTGTTTGAAGGTAAAGATATAAAATAATAAGGTTTATTATCCTCTTTGAACGATACCTTTATCGTTTTTGCCATAATCTCTCGTGGCAGATGAAGAATGAAACTGTCAGCTTCAATTCATAGACGAATTTTTTTTAACACACGCACTGTTATTGCATCAGCTATTTTGAATATTATTATATAAGACGTGTTTCGTATTCTTTAGTAATAAATCAATCAATTTGTCACAATCTAATATGCGTCTCCACCGCGGGGCTCAAGCCTACTCTGAATAATAAGCGAATAACGGTCATACAAAGGAATAAAATGGTTGCACGATTTCTGAGCATCAGCTTTGAAAATGTGTTCAATTTCATTGAAAATAGTTATCTTTACATAAACAATTAAAAATACTAGAGCTGTAAAAAGGAACTATAAACTTAGGTATTAATCCAGAAATAGTTGAGGAAGTATAATGGCCGACGACGACGATGAGGGGAGTTTTGGAGGCGCTTACGAGGACGGACATTGGATTTGGGATGATACTACAAATGTTTTGATTTTTGCGAGGTCTGTAAATCTACTTGGTTTTTATTTTTCGAACATGTTTATCTTTGTTTTTAAAAATAATAGTAACTAAACATAGAAATACTCGTAAAAACATAATCAAGTACCTACCTACGTTTAATTAATTACGTTTTACGAATTGTGTTTACTTGTATAAAAATCGATAATTATATGATACATACATATACACACATATAGGTACATACATTGGATTACACTCCTATAACCGATAAAAATATATTAAATAATTATATTAAAATGTTGCAGTGATTTGCCTCCAGAGCAATTGGAAGCTGTTGCGGTTGCAGTCAAAATACCAACTACTGTTGAATTTAAAGATATTGACCTAATAGAACAGGTAACTACAATATTTGTATGGAACAAATTATAGCTACTTAGTACTTATTGCTATAGATTAAAAATAGTTTATTTGCATTTACTACTATATATTTGTTCCGTTCGCGATAAGTTAGTAGGAAAAAAGTTTTGTCGCCGAGATTAACAGGCGGCTAAATATAGGGGATGTGACTATTTGACCCCCGCTCCGGGTCCTTCCCTGGTCGCTATCAACGCGGGAATGTCGCCAGCGCAATGGTTACTTTGCGCCAGGGATGACTAGGGGCGGGTTTTTCGAATGTACTTAGTGCTAGTTTTAGTTTTAAATAATGTGTTTGATTTGTTATTTTGTTTTTATTATTATTAATTTGATTTACACAACCTATTCCATTTTAGATGAGATTCCGAAAACGTTATCAAAGGAAAGTAAAACAGGGAGAACTAGATGTAATTACCATTCAGGTAAATACTAATTTTAAGAGTTAGTGTTACGTGTAGCTTGTTTCACATCAATCACAATTCTTAGATTTCAACTTTTTGTTTAACTTCGTTTCAGGATGTAAAAGATTTAGTTTTATACACAGCACCTTTGTCCCTGTTGAGTCCTACGCTGATAAACTTTCTGCATCTGCCTACCACGGAGAGGTTTATGCGCGCTTTGGTACTGTACTGCCAGTATTACTTGCAGGTAAGTAGCTGAATACGTACTTATTATTTAATACCTGCTTGTGCTTCTTCTTCATTGTGCGGGTCGTAAGGTCGATAACAGACCAGAACCACCCATAACACTCCTCTGACCGGCTCGGCCTACTCTGTACTACTCTGTGTACTGGCTTCATCCAGAACGATATACGATTTGAAGGGGGGGGAGTCATCATCTTTTTCAGTTTTTTTTATGGATACTTTTAAATTATGTTCTCGAAAAAGGGAGTATTAATCTATAGGTATAAGAAGTTCAGAGAAGAAATATTAAGAAAATATAATAATGGTACCACCTAATTGTTTTTCAAAGGTTCGAATCCTATTAGCGCTCTTATGAGTTTTTTCTAAAAAAGTAAACAATAAATCGACAAATCCTATGTAAACGAACGCAGGAGTATTTTTATACACTCTCTCTAATTTATTCTGAGCATGTTGTTCAGTGCTGTCTTTATCACGTAGACTGCAGAAGAAATGGAACGACGCATGCTTGAGGGAGAGAAAAAGGTGCGCACACCCATCTGTGAAATACTAGAAAACAATTTTCGGCAGAATTTGTGTGATCTGCGTAGTTTAGTGGCCAAGGAATACTGCACAATATTAATTGGTAAGTTCTTCAATAGAGTTTTTACATTGTACTGTACACATCGTTATAAAACATGGATTTTCCATACAAAGTAGGAAAATCGCAGGAGGCCTTTAATACGGTAGAAGCATTATATTTTATTTTTCACTCTATTCCTTGGGCATAGTGATTCAGTTACAAGATTTCATTTACACTGCTACGTGCACGCGCCAAGATCTGATGGACGCCACTCATTCCGCTATCCAAGTGGCCATATCCTGGGCTGCAACATTGTAGAGTTTAATTTGCCATTTACAGGAAGAACATCTTTTTCGCTTTTTTTGCTTTAAAAGTGTAACTAAAATACTAATTCTCCATAGAAACTTTCAGGTGGAGATGACACGAAGAAATTTCATCACATGGGACCTCAGAAAAAGAGGCGATCTCTGTCTGATAAAGACACGCGACTGTTTGAGACGATGTTGCGTATGTGTATCCAGATTGTATGGATTGCTCTAGGGCGTCGATCTTTCAATTATTTAGGTGAGAATTACTTGTTTTTGGTGACAACACGCCATGATTTTTCAGATCAACATCTATGACGTGTATTTGAAATTGTAACTTTACCTTCGTAAAAGTTCCGGCGCCTGTGGATTGTCCTTGGTGAGATCTAGCTAGCTCCTCCCCGATTATGCTAGTGAACTTACTCAATAAATGTAATGACGAAACTAAAAGATGTAACAAGATCCTATGGTAAATAAACAACCAGTTTTTTACAGAGTTGGAAATAAACCGTATATTTAAATCAGAGATCTTCAACACGGTAGAGCACTCCCTGCATACGGGATATCTAGCGAAGATGACTCCTTCCGAGCGCAGTGTTTTGCTGGGGCACTGCGTGCGACACGATCAGAAGCTCAACACGCGCTCTCCACTTGCTAACGAAGTCTTCTGCCAACGCCCCATAGACTATCAAATGATGGGATTGGGTGTAATCCACTATGACAAGTAAGATTTTGTAAAAAAATTACATCGTTAAACTTGGAGTTACTTTCAGACTATTGATTGATAATGGCTATACTGAACAATTTTTTTTTTTATTTTGTATTTTTAAACTGCTTGTGTCTTAAATCACTTATAATGGTGTTTTCCCTTCATCTTTCTCGAAACAAGGTTGGGCTATTGATACTGTGCTGCACTACTTTGACTGGCATAATGTGAGTTGTCTGTTAACCTTTTCATAAAGCTGCTACTTAATGTTTTTTTCTTCAATACATTGTTGATTGGTATTTCTTTTTGTGCAAAGCTAAGGCGGTCTGAATCCGTAGAAGTGGGTCGAAAGGCTTTATATGAATGAATAATTTAATATATCTCGTATATACATTATGTTGTAGTTTACCTCCGCGTCTTCGGTACCTTCTGTTGGCGTTGGCGGCTCCAGAAGAGGAACTAGAGTTGAAAGGCATCACCCTTGGAATCATTGGATTACCGCGAGCTTACTTTGATACCACACTCCACGTGCTGCCAACCGTTGTAGCAACCCCGAAGAAGTCTAAGAGTTCCATGTATGTAAATTATCATCATCAGTGTGAGTTGTAAAGGTGACCGACCCCACAATAACTTACGTATGATATTATATTCTCACAATATGAAATGGTAGGTACGTCTTTAAGTTTTGAACCAATTGTAATTTTCATCAGGCTGTAGTTTTTCAAATTTTCAGAATTCTGTAGACCCTAGTATGGAAATATGATGGTTTCATTTTCCACTTAAGAACGAAAATTAGAAGAAGAAGAGACAATAAGATTTTAAGATAGATAACAATCTAAATTCATATATATATATATGTACCAACACAGTGTTTAAATTTTCTAGATCATCACATTCAAGCAAGCTCGATACCATATCTCCAGTCGTAGGGACAAACAAAAGCATGAAAAGCGTGCAGGCAGTTAAAAAGGGAGACAAGGCTACAGAGAAGAAATACGTCTACAACGACATCGACTTGCCTCCCAAGGAACACGATGAGTAATGAACATTTCTTAATCTTTCAATACTTTTCTTTTTAAAGTGAAACATTTTTATAAATACACAATAATATTTGAATGGCTGCCTAACCCCAAACTGGACAGAATCTGCACTATGGGGAGCAGCTGATATCTGAAATAGTATACTCGACACTCGTACATAAGCATACAGATAGATACACATTATCTAGGGAAAAGACAAACACAATTAATCAATCATATATCATTAATAATTTATATGTAAGATCCTTTGTTTTTATTTTAAGATTGTAAACTGTTGTGCTCGTCATTTGAAATAAAATAAAATAAAATAAAGATGATTGCCCTGGGCGGGGTTTCAACCCACGACCCTGTCCTTGTAAACAGCATCACCTCCAGGATTTAGAGAGTGCAAATGAATGATATTTTAAACGATTTTTGTAAACAATCTTTTAACGACAGGCCACCTTTTCCGCCGTCGTTTCCGGAATACCCTGAGAAGGTGCGTCCTTGCAACGAACGGCAGTGCAAGCGCTGGCAGATACGCCTGTTCAGGCTCCTACACCCTCCGAGGAACAGAATGCGCAAGAGCTTATATATGGAATGACACCATCTAACCAAAAAGCGCAGTAATGGTTGGGAGAGCCAAAGTAAAGTGGTCGAAAATGATTATTACCATCCAAATTAATACCGTCGCACACTCTGTCTTTTTACTATTTAATTGTTAGTTAGATTTTATTTTGTTACTTTTTTCTAAGATATTTACTAAAGATTTATTGTACTCTTCATTAATAATTTCTAGTTATAGTGATTTTTGTTTGTCTAATTATTTAATATTGTTGGTTTGATTATGTATGTATATGTAGGTATAATCAAACCAATAATATAATATTAAATATTTTTTAAACAATATCTAATATAAATTTATTAACCTTGTTTAAATTAAAGTCATGGGTTATAAATTATAAGAGCTATATAAACTAACCCCTTTTCTACCTCACGAGAAAGGATTTCCCAAAATGCTCACAAACGTGGCTCTTATTCGCTCGAGGTCGTGGTCTGTTTTTTTTTTAAATCTAAATATACAATTTTTTAAGTTCACTGCATCAAAACTGATGAGTTTTTCATACAAACTTTAACCCTTCTCTCTTTTCCTAACTTATAAATCTGTCTAAACGATAAAAACTCCTTCGTAGGCTATCCCATACCCTAAATAACAATTAGCAAAATAACATTTTAGACTCTCGCCACTCGCGATTCATATTGTGACAATGGTTTTGTTTACACTAAATTTACGCTTAACCTACAAGTCAATTTTCAAGACTTCACTCTGAAAAATAATGGAGCTATTTATAGGTTAGGTTGGGTTTAGTGCTACATTACAGGTATATAGGTACGGATCGTTCAGAGCTAATAAAAATTTAATTGTTCAACATTATTTGCCTGGTCATCGTTGTACCACCAAGGGTAAGGCCAGGTAGGCCAGTGGAGACGCAGAATTAGGCAAAAGACTCGACTGCCCTTACAAAGTCAAATAGCTCTGAACCCTGCCGACTACGACGACGCACGGTAGACAACAACGATTCGGTGGTGTCACAAATTCGTCAATTTAGTTGTAACGATGATATTATGTAAGTAATCTGCGCGCTCCCTGCGAGCCAACTAAAGCTCTGCCCATTCGTCTATGGATAGGAACGTGACTTCATGTAATAAGTTAAGCAAGTAGCTTCTATTCCTGGACTCGAGACATTTGACGATTCTGACTGGATAATTGCGCATTTGTTATTCAAAGTTCAAAGGCTGTTGCGATGTCAGTGAGGAATTTTTGATACTTACCTTCTTTGGAAGTGTGTAATGGGCGCTACCGCCAGACGATGGGTCCAGTCCAGTGGCAACGACAGGTTATTTATATGTAATATTTTGAAATAGTGGGTCGAGTTGGTACGGTTGGATAGGTCAGGGTTCGTGGTCGTAGTTAGCTTTGACATCAACTTATAAAAACAAATTTTAAACAGAAATTGTATTTTGCTGAGAACTTGAAATTATAATTGGGTGAATTGCCCAAGCTTAAAAAAACCACGGCGGAGCTGAGAACGGTAGTGCAATGTCTTTCTATATGGTTGATTATATTTTTTCTGGGCAGAATACATAGCCCTCTACTTGTGCAATAAATTTTATTAAGGTACGTACCCTATTACATATATAAAAAAAATATTGAAGTGCCATTTTATCATGTCGGTGACTTGTCCTGGACCTATCTCTGCTCATATAATGCCTTGTATCGGAAATGTTACTTATTAAATCAATTCAGATGTACTTAAAATATATTAATAGATAACTAAGCCATCAATGGAAATCATTTCTAATTGTTTAATTACGTAAGAATAAATTTGACAGGCAATCAACTTTTGTCCGGAGAAAAGTATTCATTCCAGTGGGGAGTTATATTTGGTAAGATACCTCCGTTAGCATTGAATCTGTGTGCCCCCCTTACCCTGCGCCACCTTCGACCAGTCCCGCTCCAGAGCTCGGCGTGAACACACCGGTCACAACGTGTCGTGGTTTCCCGCCAAAAAGGTAAGTTCATCATTTCAGTGGTATAGGAGACAAAAATATTTTAATTTCGGTAGCCGTTATAACTCGTGTTATATTCATTCGATTTCTTCCTTAATTCGTATTTTGCTTTCTCTTTAAGTATTCTTTTATTTAACCAGTATTATATAAAATACAGATTTTATTTCGGAGTTCATATGCAATTAACTTAAAATTTTATCATCTCAGTGTTATCATTTCAGAGGATTCGGTGGACTTAAATACCGGTAACAGTCCATGGAAATTAAATATGTCACCGAAATGAAAACAACCATAAGTCTTAGAGTTCCTTGTGTGAAATATTGAGTCAAAGGGTTATAATTTTATTTTTGTTTACGTTTCTATTTATGTTACGGCTAATGGCCAAATAATTAAGAATGTGGAAAGAATTTTTATCCTACTTATTAGATGGCATCTTAGAAATTATTTTAGAATTTTATACAATCAAAATTTATTTCATAACTTATTTAAGTTTTTATTTTTATTTTATTCCGCTTTAGTCAACTACAGAATAAGCAAACGTTATATATTTAAGAAAGAAAGACGTTTGATATGGATAAAAAGATAGTCCTAACACAGACTGAACCCTGATTACGCTATACAACTTTCCTTGGCCGTATTTAAGTGGGCTAAATTAATTACGGTGTACAGTTATATCATCTCGGTGGACTAATTATCACAACGGTGCACACTTTTATCATTTCGGTTGACACTTTTCATTTCAGAAGCCTAAAAAAAATTCAACTTTAAATATCTCAGTAAGTTTTTATAATATTCGATGCCCATTCACACACACGAAATAAAATAGAATAAAGTTTTATTTGTCATCGAAACTGCGTAGAAAAACATTAAAATAAAAAATCTCACCGAAATGATAAAAAAATATCGCTTGTTGAAATTCACCCAATTACAAACCTAACAAAACAAATTACTTTTCTACTAGTCGTTTCTGTGAAATCAGTAAATTCTTACCTATAAAAGAATGCGGATTGTGGTCTATCATTGTTATTTTATTGGAAAGAACATGAACTTCTCCGAGGCCCGTGCCCGTCCGAGGGCGCCCCCAGATACGTTGTCATTTTCTAAGGGGTACGAGCCTTCCGCTCCCCCGCAAGTCCGCGCCCGCTATATTACCACTCTGGTAGAAATAGCGATTAGTCAGTTTAAAAAATGAAATGGAAAGAACATGAAAAATAATTTCAGATACGAGTAGTAAAAAACGACATTGAATTCCATCCAAATGTTTATTTCACTTTATAATAGCGCGCCTTCGCGAAAACCTTACTGACACACGGGCTAGCCACTTTCTGTGCTGTTTCGTGTCTATCGCAAGACGAGGCAGGTTTTCGTCGGGAAAGTCAGTCGGATGAGGTTCCCTGCGAATAAAGGGCATCACACACGGCAGCTATAATATATATTATAGCACGATGCAGCCAGCTTTCTCGTCACCATTCACTTTCACGCAAAGCGGGGGTCAAACAAAATGGCGAATCAATCAGTGACCGGCCATTCTGCTTGACCCCCGCTTTGCACACAAAGTGAATGGTGATGAGACAGCTGGCTGCCTCGTGCTATAATATATATTATCGCTCCGTCCGTGACGGGCTTAAGGATGATTTGAATTTTAATAAGTTAATAGCTTTCCGCCCGCGGCTATGTTTGCGTTGTGTAAGATTTTTTCCCGTAAAAGTATTCTATGTGTTAATCCAGGTTACAAACTATTAAGTGTTATTCACTCTACTTGAATGAACAAACTTCTATAGGAATTGTAAAAAAATATAATTCTGTACTTTTTATTTGCGTTCTTGCGGTGAAGGAAAATATCGTGAGGAAACCTCCTGCGAATAAATTCAAAGGTGGTGTGTAAATAGACCAACCCGCACTGGGCCAGCGCCTGGGTCTGATGACTACCCTAATTCAGGGTAGGCTCGGACCCCTTCTATGGGCACTTATATAAGCTGTTGATGATGATTATACATATTTTAGTAATTTGTTAAGCAATTTGTTACTTCTAGCAAAGAATAAAAATAATTAAAGTACCTATCATATGTACCTATAGGTATGGCTAACTACTTGTACTTGTAGTACTTCGGCTCTCATTGAATTTTATTAAATAAACCGCCGTGAATTTTCGTATCACTTAAAACTTACGTGGCCTTCTCCGGTAAACATATAGGTGGGAAGCTTTTGATTGTGTTAATGATAGAATGGTTTATTGTAGATGCCACACTTTTCTTTGACGATGTGCTAACTTTTGACATTCGCCTGGAAATAAAAGTCCAGAAAATAATAAAATAATCAGGTAGAACTAAATACTTCACGGAGTGTGGTGGTCAGACGATATTAACTAGTGGCTCTGTGAGCTGTAGACCTCGCGAGTCTGCATATCTTTTCATATATTTTTTTTCTCCACAATCATCCCCGACCCCTTGATTTTTTTTTAATTTTCAAACTTAATTTAATTTTAATTTCTTTTTATTTTATTTTATCTTATTTTATTGGTTAAGAAATGTGACCTGTAAAGGAAAACAGCCTCAGCGGTAGACCTTGTAAGCTGGCAACCCTCATAACTCTGTCATTTCTTAAAATTTCCGAAAACTGACTCGACAAAAAAAAACGATTAATTTATCGAACCTGCTAACAAAATTTCACGAGAATCGGTTGAGAAACGCGACCTGTAGAGTGAAACAAACAAACAAAAAAACAGATAGACATACAAAAGCAAATTTGGCCAAGCTGAAACAGAGACGCTTCGCTCGCTCGGTCAATTAGGACCTAAGTCAATTTCGAGGATAAGAGCGTGATTTTATGTAAGTATGTATTTGTATGTATTGTGTAAATTAATCGAGGGAGATATCTAAAATTAAAGGGGTGTAAGTAGTTACACCTACGTTTTTTTATATACTATATGGAAATACGTTAGTAACCTTCAAAGAATAGACTGAATATGGCCTTTCATTACCTCACATTACCTTAATCATGAATTTAACTCGGCTACCATATTTAAAGTTACTTTAAAAATTGTGACACAGTGACAGGTTAATAATATAAAAATAGAATATGATGCTGACTAACTTAGTCAAGGGTTTGGCTGTACTGTCGTCTGTCAGCGGTGCATGTATCGACCTCAGCATCGGGTCGAAGCGCTCCCGTCTCAGCCCGATGATGCCCAGGTTCATGTTTAGGTCTGGGAACGTCGTTTCCGGTCTCGTCAGGATGCTCTCCAAGAATTGTAGGCGGTCATTTAACCTTTGAAAAAAAAAACACAACAACCAATTTAAGTTGATTCATAACTCCCGATTCATAAGATTTTTTTACTCCTTTCAAAATCCAGTAGTTTTTTCTTCTTCATCATCGTATAGGCTGTAAAGACGATTACTGACCTAATAAACTCTGATGTCAGTGTTACAGAACTGCCAAAGGCTGCATCTGTCTTTTTTTGCAGTGCAATATATAAATATTTAGAAATTTCAGCTTGACTTTTAATTTAGTTCACCTCTTACGGAGTAAATAGAGCATCCTATTTACTCCATAAGAGGTGAACTTTACCTATGATAATATGATTGGTACTGTATTTAATAACAATCAACTCACTTCTTATATTTTATGATGCCTAGACCTAACATTTTGAAGTCTAGGTTGGAGTCGCACAAAATCTCGTCGAATAAAGGAGAGTGCAGATGAAGAATGTCAGTTAAGTTGAGACATTTGCCTCGCAACACTTGATGCTCGCCAGGAGTCATCGCCAGCTCCACATCCTCCTTGAGGTTATGTTCCACCAGGTTGAACTTCTTAGACCGAAATAGCCGGTTGATCTCCAACTCTGCAGGCATATTGTATTCTATAATTAATTAATGTGTCCCTTGTGACATTATTATGAGTCATGTTATAAATATTATCATAGATTATTTTATTGAATATGATACATGATACTCACATGCCTAGATTTATGTACGAGTTGTATTTTTGAGTTGGTTGAAAGAATATGTCTCAACGCTCTGTGAAACCGAATCTTTTGATTCATGATAATTATGTAAGTAACTAATAACGGTATCATCATCTTAGCCAAAAGACATCTACTGCCACCTGAGAGTCTTCCTGCCCCAGCCAAGCAGTGCTCTGCTTACGCACTTGAGAGCTATTGTTAGTAACTTTAATTTTCCTACGGATCTCATCGTTCCTATCAATTAGCCTATTGCAGTCCACTGCTGGACGTAAGCCGCCCCAAGGGTACGCCAAAGCGCATGATCACCAGCTTTCCTCATCCAGCCACCACCAGCGACCTTCCTCAGGTCATCATCAGGTCAGGTATAATGTGGTATCAGTAGGTAAATATTGTTATTTCATCATCCTTATCATCAACAGCCCATACACGTCCCCACCAAGAGGCTCGAGCTTACCTTGAATTAGGGCAATTAGGCCTTAGTCAACTACGCTGGCCCAGTGTGGGTTGTTCTACTTTACACACAATCTTTGAATTTCTTCGTAGGAGTGTGCAGGTTTCATCCCGACGTTTTTTTTTCACCGTAAGAGCGGCAAATAAACGTACATATGAATTAGAAATTCGAAAACATATTGGTACGTGGTGGGGATCGAACCCGCGTCTCCCAGACGGAAGACAGTGGCCCTAGCCACTAGACCACAGACGCTCCGAATATTGTTATCTACTCCTTTGTAACTACTTTTTGTTTTTTCTTCATGAAATTATGAATAATAAAAATCAACTACCAATGTGCGTATAGTTTCTCCGCGCAAGAGCAACCCATACTATTTGAGAACTTATTCGTATGAGCGGCTCATATATAAACGCTTCTTTTCTGGTCAAAGATTTCGCCTTCTTTTCTTTACCCATGTGATGGAATTTTTTGAAATCGTCGCCTCCTGAAATATCATGATTATTTACTTATTTTTTATAAAATTGAAAATTCATCATTTGTATTTTTACCGACTTAGTTTACCGATATATTAAAAAGTAAGAAAAAGACCTTTTGTATATTAATAAAACAATTGTCTTTATTATCAAAGCCCTCCTCTTAAATAAAAATTAGAATTTAAATTCCTTACAAAATGTAAGTTTTATGAACATTCTTTATTTCACAAGTGATCTAGGGAGGTGTAGTTTCGAATTATCCTAAAAATAAAAAATGATTTAAATATTATAAATGTAAAAATATATTTGGATGTTTAGATGTTTAGATGTTTAGATGTTTGTTTCATTTTCACGCTTAAACTACTGGATGGATTTGGATCAAATTTAGAATAAAGATAGTTTGCACCCTAAATTAACACATGAGATACTTTTTACCGGGAAAAGTCGTATTCCCACGGGAAAATCTTACATCACGCGAGCGTAACCGCGGGCGGACCGCTAGTTACTTAATAATTTTGCAGCACGTACTTATAATAAGTATAATAATATAATTCGTGTTCAAAACGCAGACCTATTATCATTGTGCAGTATTCTTTAGCCACGAGCCGCCGCAGATCGTTCAGGTTCTCCTCGTATATTCTTTCTACTGCTTTACTATTCAATGTAGGAATCTTAGTTTGTAATTCCAACGTGCGTTGTTCCATTATCTCTGAGACCTGGAACCATGAGAAAAGCTAATGTAACAAATTTATTTAAAACTAATATAAAAATGGATTTTCAATTTTAAGTTTCGCGGACTCTAAAATAATTAAACTGTGCAGTTTCTCGATTTGAACCTTGGTTGAGATATTCATTTGACAAATTACCTATTATAAAAGACGGGATAAATACCTGTAAATAGTATTGACAGTACAAGATCAAAGAACGTAAGAATCGTTCCGTAGTCGCCGTATGTAGAACGTTTATAATATTGCGAGTGAGTAGCACCGCAGGCGCGCAGTATAGCACAATATCTTTCACATCCTGTGAAAATTGCGATTTATATAACATTCGTACTTTTAAACACTATTGGGGGACGTCTGCGAGATGTGCTCTGTACAATTACCACAACTAATCCCATTTGGAAGTTTTCTATTTTCATAGAGTGGCGGCGGCTAAACCCAGCCACTCACGTGCTCTCGGTAGGAGATTAAAATATTCATATACAATACACTGAGAAATTTCACTGGTTGTTTTTCGTTAAAGGGACTATTAAGTTTATTAAACTGAACAACTTTCCCCAAGGAACATGAGCTGTAAATTAACAAAAAAAAAATTGGCCCGTTTACACAAAACCGCGCCAATGTTGATCGATTTACTTGGGAGAAGCAATTTTTTTTCATTTATCAGCCCATGTTCCTTGGGTAACGTTGTCCAATTTAATGAACTGAACACTCCCTTTAACAAAAATCAACTAGCGCGGTGTATATAATATTTAATTTCATATTTACAAAAAGTAGAAACAAGCAATGAAACAAGTACTTATTTACCTGTAATCTTACAACGTCATGTGGTCCATCCATTTTCCTTTGCATTCTTTTTGAGAAACGTTGCTGAAATTATTAATTATTATTTGAGTGTCGATAAAATTATAGTTATTTGCGATATTCAAATATACCATACCTGTTCTAAAATATCTAAATCCTCTTTGAATTCTACTGGACCGACTATTGCAGCTGGCGAGTAACCTATTGGGACCGCCTGAGTCAACATTGTCGCCACATCACTAAAAACATTTTTTTTATTAATACCTATACTAAATCGTGCATAGACACGATGTTTCGAGACCATACTTGACTCAGTAGATATAAGTTGCTTGGTGAACAGATAGATTTGTACATCGACGGAAATTGAAAAGTGGAGTATTTGAATATTATACAAAAAAACAAAAAGTATAATGTCTAGAATTCTTTATAAATTTAAGCAACAATAAAATGTTCCACTGTAAAACATTTTTAACTTAAGAAGTAACTGTATCGGAAACAAATTCTAAATAGTTACACAAATCACTTAACGTCGTATTTGTTTCAAAAATAATAAATAAAGAGCTTGCAGTTGCGGAGCAGCCCGTTATCTGCCTTCTTGGTATTCATGACACCTTGTGCATCATTCACGATCCGCAAAATATATATTGTAAGTTGCGTTAGGTATCTAAATTTTGTTGCTGTTGTGAAAAATTGCAAGAAATCTAAGAAAATATTATATATTTAGATCGTATTGTAAAATGTCCACCGAATCGAGTTTTTAATTATATTCAAATTAATTGATAGAAATAGTAGATTCTGCCTTCAAAAGTTTTTGCTATCATAATTCATAGGCCACCTTTTATTTCCTTAGCTTTCTACCTTACCCCAACAACATACGGAATATTGTTACAAAGCGATATTTTTTTTGTATAAGTATACGTGTATCGGCTTGAGCAGTGCAATGTGCAACGTGGTCTGTTATGGACTTGCGGTTGCGCTTGCTTGCTTGCTGCATGGTTTGATAGCACATATTATGGACTACATCTTAATATTCGTTGCAGATGGATGTGCCGTCCGCCAGAAGTACAAAAATGGCACTATAAAATTGAGCAATCCCTTACCGAAATTTGCACCGTGTCTACTGAGGGAAAACTGAACACTGACCAGAAACTTAAGATCAGCAATGTCTGCAAAAGTGTCGCAATTGGTTACTATGTACCAATCCGTAAAGCAAAAATATATTTCGGCCAATATTGTATTACAGAACATGCGAGAACAGCAAGACATTAGTACCCAACTGTCTGACTTAAAGGAATCCCTGAAATCTACTCGGAATCGCTCTCTGTCTCATGATTCGCTGACATCAGTGGCTGACATGGTAAGAAAACCTAGCGAATAATAATAATAATAATATATTTTATTTGCATAAAATGGGGTGTACTTAAGGTTGCTTACAATAATTATAAAGTCTCTCCACATTTAGTCAAAATATTATGACATGCAAACATTATGGTCTCATCCAGTGGTCACTTAACTTAATTCTAAAAATTCTCTTACTGAATAAAAATTGAATTTCAATAACCATTCCATTAATACTATTAAATATTTTTATGTCCAGATTTTTTAATGTTTGAGGGATCTTATTATATATAGCTATACACATAAAATAACAATTCTTTCCAAACCGGGCCGTATTCTTACGCCATATTCTTCAAAAAATTGAACTCTATCGTCCGTCCGATTAGCACTAGTAGTATTGCTATTTATCCAGACAAAGAAAGCTCAAGCGATGCTTTAGATATACTCACCGGCACATCTAACCGCCCACCCTTGTACTTCGGGTTAATTTCAAACTACGCTTATTGTTATATTATATTACAATTGATTTACTGATAATTTTACGATAAATTAAACACACTTAAATAAACATCAAATTAACTACTTTTTAACTAAAATCAGCTGTAACTAATAGAATTATAAAGAATCACGAGTATTCCCTGAAATGAAGGGTGGGCGGTTAGTTGTGCCGGTGAGTATATAAGTTTTACTTAGATACAAGTTTTACTTAGTTTAGATATTATCTCTCAAATTATACGCTAACGTAATTAATATATTATTAATTAATATAAAATGTATCTTATCTTAGCGCTTGTGATCGGCTCTGTTCTATCTTCGGAAGGGTCCGAGCCGGAAAGCCGGTCAAAATTATTTAAAAGTATTTTTACTAGTATTGTTGAGGAAATGATAGCAAGAAGGTTTTCTCTATAAATGCTATCCTATTTACTCATAAATATATCACTTTTAAGATAAATTACAGATGATAGATTTATAAATGTGACCATAATATCAACGTATTTTTTAGCAGTACGGAGGTTGTTTCGTGACTGATAGATAAATTATAATGAATCACCTTATAAACTTAAGTTCATTCTTTTTGTCGTCCCAAGCCCACTGTCCATTTGCATAGAGAGCCGCACTTTCCTCATCATCATCATCATCATAAGACATCATTGTAAATATTAAAACAGTTATAGAAATATAATATTTTAATAAAAAAATAATTATAACATTTATCAAATTGTGGTAAAATCCGTAAAAATATAGAAAAATTACACTAAAATAGATTTACATGTATATGGTAAATAAATAGTAAATACAACATAAAAATGTAACGTCATTAATTTGTCATTTTTTTCCATTGGCATGGTGCGGTTTGCACTGCACTTCGCCACAGACATAAAAACGAGGAAACCATAGATTTCAATAAATACTTTTTTATTTGTGGGTGGACTCTTGCGCTTTTGGGCGCAGCAAAATAATTTTTATTCTGAAGGCGAGTGGATAGAGGTTGGTTGTGCTGTGGTTCGCGAGCTCGGTTAAAAAACATTATCATAGCGCGATTTTTACACGACTGCCCGAAAAAAAGGAATGTAATGGGTTTATGTATGTATGTATGTGAGTTTATTTGTTCCACCATAACTTCTAAATGCCTGAACAGATTTGGATAGGTATAGGAATCATTACATTAGCCCGAGTGACTCTGGCTACTATTTTTTAGACGTGATGGTATTATCATAAATATAAAGATGAAAGATGTTTGTTTTTTTATATTTGGTAAGTTCAATTCCTGGGTAAAGAAGGAAATTAGCAAAATCTTTAAATACAGTTTTGCTTATTTTTTCTTCTTCTTTGCGAGTCGATGCCAAATTAAATATTTCTGGCCCAGGACTTAACCACTTCGACTGCACTAATAAGTGGCGTCCATATAAGTTCTGCTGCGAACAGGTGACAGGGCAGGCAGGCAGGAAAGGACATTAAATGAGCCAAGGACTACACCGCTCCACACACACACAGTCTAAATTTAGGTTTTCCGAGAGTCCCCACCCGAACATTTCATTATTTAAAAAAATAAGTGAATGTTTCCTTTGAGTTACCGCCACATTACAAGGTGTTAGCAAAATAACGCATGTGGTGTCCCAACGCATAAAACAAAACAACTTTTGTTCCCCAGGTTTAAAAAAAAGAAGAAAATACTTGTCATACAAACTGATCAGCTGATCGAAGCAATTTGAATGAAAGTTCCAAATTTTTTTTTGTTATTTTAAAAAGATGTGAAACAAAAGCTGTTCAGTTTCATGGGCTAACGTTATTTTGATAACACGCTTTATAATAATACTACTATTACCGTCCTGTATACTGTAGCTATGTTCTGTGGTATAGGATATATTGAACAACTGGATAGGTACGGGACAGGGCAGGGTAGGTTATCAGGGCAGCTTTGAATGTGGCTGACGCGATGGACCGAGAGCACTGCCCACTCATTACCCAGTGCTCACAACCCGTGAAACGAACTTAATAGTAATCAGTTCTAGCTAACCTGCATAAAATAAAATATTAATATTTTCTTTTTATATTAAGTTTTTGTTTTTTCTTCTTTCTCTTTTTCTTGTATTTTTCTTTTAATAATTCATTATTTCCTATTTTACCTCTACGAAGCGGCAAAAACAAAACCTGAGAATTGTAAAAAAAATGCCAGTAAGTGTAATTTTGGCCTGACCCGTCCTCCGTCAGGTTGAGTGTGCGTGTACGTGGATGACCCGCATTCGTAAACACGGCCACAATATAAAATAGTAACAGTAGTATGTCTGTAACACCAGAAGGTACTTCTTGTGAATTGAAGATCATATAATTTATGCACGGAAGAATTTATGATACTTTGCGATTTGGAACACGTATTTTATTAATATTATGAAGATAGTGTGTAGTACAAAACACTAAAGTGGTAATATTTTGTCAAAGACTAGACCTATTACTACCTTGACCTTGTACTTCTTTATCCCCATTGGGGCAGTATTTTGTTGTGCTAGTTTACTGTTAGTATTAACTGCTACGTAAATATTTACAAACTAGGAAGAAATCGGTGAGAAGACCTAATCTGCGTATCTGCTCCAATCCAATCAACATTACAGGTCAGGTCAGGTCAGGTGGATGAAGTCAGAAAACGTTTTTTTAGTAAAAAAAAAACATATAGATACTTACATGACAAATATCTGACGAATTTACAGTGACTAACCAATATTTCCTACTAAATAGGGTCAAGTTATTTAAAAATAAAATTCTTAACAATCACCTACCAGTTTTATTTGAACAGTCGATAAACCAATTTTGCCCGATCCATAGTTGTAAATCAGTCAATGAAACAGTGACCTTGGATAAGATCGAGCGAGACTGTGCGCAGATGTCCGGGCACAAAGGAGCGCACTCTACGACATGGGTTGACGTCAATCAGTCAAATGCGCTCTTATCTGTAGTTCCTACTTCACTTGTTTCCAACAGTGCAGTGTTTATATTCTTCAAGTACAAATGGAAACTTTAATCCAGAAGGAATATCAGAAGAATCCAGATATCAGGCTGGCAGATATTCAGTGCCTCCGTGTTTGGCTGACAGAGCAACCGCACCTGCCTGCAGAACATATCACTGGTTAGTACTAATTAAAAAAATATAATAACGAATTAAAAGTTTAAAGAAAGTATATAATTTAATGCTATTCACGAATTTATTCAAGCAGATGACTAATTTTGTATAGATTTGATTTTGTTGTACTGTTTTCAGATTTGGATCTCATATTGGCCCACCATTGTTGTAGTGGCTGCATTAACTCCTCTAAAAAGGTCATTGATCTCAACTTCACACTCAGATCATTGTTCTGCTTTTATCAGAATCGTAGAATAGACGACAATCTACGTAATGCTCTTGACACGTGGTGAGTAAAAAAGTTAATAAAACAAATAAACATAACATTAAAGTTCTTTGTGTTACAATCGACTGGAAAAAAAACCTAATATCATCATCAAATAAATTATTATGGAACCTCTTCGGGGATATGAGCGTGATCTTTATAGATGTAAGTATTCAAGTTTAAATTTTATGTAGGTGTGTTTATCTTAAAGGTTAATAACACCATTGCCATTGGTGACAAAGCAAGGATACCGAGCAATCTACTGTCAATTGTTGAATGCCGACCTACAGAAATTCGTATATGGAGACGTAGTCAGGTACTAGAAAATAATAATCGCAATGGATCACTATTTGTAACGCGAACAAATTCAAACTTATACAATAAGAAGACAATTTTCGTGTTTACTGATAAGACATCGTCTGGCAAATTTTGTCGGGATCATTCAATTAATTTTCTTGCATTTCAATACACGAGATAAACTAAAGCAAGAAGGTCGTCTGTTGGCCTTCATATCTCAACTGTCTTGTTCGGTAGGTTTTACATTTTTAGGATTTATATTTTAAGTATTTTTTGTAGGTCTTTTGTTTCCTCGCAAGCAATTAGGTCAGTTAGGAAAATAAAATGTATTTTAATTATTTGTAGAGCATTCGTGATGATCATGGACCTCTGGCTATTTGAAGAAGGCACAGCCCCAGGAACGGTTGTTATCGTGAACATGGATAAGGTATCTCTGGGTCATCTGTCTAGAATTGATTTGTCCATAGCACAGCAGTTCTTCTATTTCCTCCAAGTAAGAACCCCTCTATATATTTTCATTGTAAGAGAACAGCTTTTCAATAGCACTTTTTCCTGAATAAAAGATCCTGCAGGTAACACTAAAGCGGTTGCCATACGCAATAAAATAATTTCGTCGCATCAACATCAACGGCCCGTCACAGTCCACTGCTGGATTATGAGCCTTCTCCACTTAAGTGGAGGGTTTTGCCATAATCTCCACGCTTGGCAGGCGGGTTGGAGATCGCAGATTAGAAGGTTACTGTATCAGAGAGCGCTGCTGCCCGTTCCCTGTTCAATGTGTAGTCCCTAAGTCGCCTCTTACGACACCCACGGGAAGAATAGGGGTTGGTGACAAATGTATTCTACTCTGCCGTCACCACAACACATAAATAAATAATTTCTTATCCGAATAAAATCAGCTTAAATCAATTTTAATGTTGATGTAGATACATTTTTAATAGTAAAAATGAAGGTTTTTAATAAAGAGAGTATCATAATGTTTGCGAGTTTAATATAAATAGTACTTTTAGAGTTATGTTAAGCATTGAACGTCTTTCGGCTGAAATGATGAATGTACACATTTAATATTTTGATGAATGTAAAATGTATAATTTTTATAATAATTTAAGGTTTATTTAAGGAGGCGATGTTCGTCCTACTGAAAGAGTTCCACTTCATCAATGCCCCAAGCTTCGTAGACTTAATGATGTCAATGGTGAGGCCCTTCATGAAGGAGGAGCTCCTGGATGTATTGAAGGTACACCAAGTTGGGTCTTCTTCTTTTGAAGATTATTTTCCTTTGGATGCTTTGCCCAAAGAAGCAAAAGGGGAGACCAAGAGCATCTATGAATTAAGAGGTAAGTATTTTTTGTACTAATTTTAATAATATGTGTAAAAGTGGGCATGGCAACAATTTTCGATTTTATTTCTAAATTCTGAAATTACATTATAATCAAATAATATGATAATGATAATAAATTCAAATATTACCTACTATGGTGGCTAGTACTTTCTATGGTGACCACTGACCACGTTAACGTAGACAAGCGTAGATAGCAGGGGGAATAGACCATGACATTTGGTTTGTAACCTGAAAACTGGACTTTTTACGGGAAAAGTCTTATTCCCACTGGAAAAAATTACACAACGAGAGCGTAGCGGACCGCTAGTTTTTTAATAATCTGCAAATTTTGATTTAATTTATTGAAATCTTTCAATTATATTTTTCAGATGAGATATGGAATAAATTAAAAGCAAATGAGCAATTCTTTGTGGAAGAGTCGAGAAAAAGGGTGGATGAGTCAAAAAGAACAGGAGGACCAAAAACGATGGCTACCTTTTTTAGCGGCTTAGAAAACAGTTTCAAACGTTTGGAGATTGACTAAAAAGTTATATCACAAAAAGTTATATCAAAAGTTATATCAACAAACTGTAACACAATACCGTTGTATTATGTACAAGTATATTTTTGTTATGTAGTATGTATAAGTAAGTACATAATATTCTTTTATTATTAAATGAATAAAATTACGTTGATAGTTATTTTGGATTGGTTGTCATTTAAGTTACGTATTCTAGAAAAATAGTGAGGTTTTAAAAAAAATATTAGCGATTTTTCATATCACATTTTTAAATCATGATTGGACCATTATAAAATTGTGTGTAAAATACATTTCTCATTTTTGTAAAATACATGCTTGAGACAATTGAAGATACACTGATGAAATCGAATAATTCAAAGGTCTCCCAACTTCGACATCCAAAAAAGTCTATTAAAAGTTCCATCTGAAATTTCACAAACTTAATTCAAATTTCGCCCGGTTGTAAGTCAGCGGGAGAACTTTATTTCGTTACCTTCATTTAATTTCCTTATTTTTGTTATCACTTCCCATCTGTCTTCAGGTGCGATTTCATTACGAATTCGAAAAAGAATTTTACATAGATAGAGTCCAATTCAACTTCAAGATAAATCCATTGTATTGCTGGACAATATATGTAGCTGTTATGAACATTTTAACAATATTGCACCGCATGTCGCATGTCGCTTTGTATCGATACTACAACGATTCTAACAACAAAAGCGTAATGGTCGAAATAAAATGGCTAAAGCAGGCTGCAATCGGTGCACCATTGTCCCTAAATGCAGCACAAAAGAAATTCTCGTCGAATTTAGCGAAAAGCGCACGTTCAGTTGAGATAAAAGGCACGTAACCTAACACGGAATTTATGCTTTGTTGTGTCTTTGAACAGCTCAACCAGTTGCATACCACCTTGCCACCTTTTGCAGTAAGTCGATTAATATTTACAGTCAAGTTACATCAATCCGAGATCCACAATCGTCTTTCCTTTCCACGTCTATTAAGCCGTTGGTGCATAAACATTATTTTATTCTAATTTTGGTAACTCTTGAAACTAAAAAAAAATATTCAATATAAATACTTATTTACCGAACTTACCTATTTGAAATACATTCCTATTTATCTTCTGACTTCACAATGTAATTCGACGTTGACAGGAAATTGCTAAGCGTAGCGATTTTACATTATAGTGGTACTTAACTCACAATATACTTATAGCAAATTGGTGTTTGCAAGGCCTTGGACACTTACTTACATGTAGTTTATAATGCATTAATGCGAGGACGTGCGCTTCTCTCCGTGTATTAAATATGCGCCCACCTACGAGATTACTTCAGGCGAATCACGAGTATCTTATACCGTAACAACATTATATACGTTCATAATTAAAAGACTCATGAATATTAAGTTCTTTAGTTTCATTTATAGATCACGTAAAAGAGGAGGACAAGATAATAAGACAACGTAAAAGTTAGATTCATTTCGAGTAACAACATACCTATTTGAAATAAAACGAAATGCTTCAATACTAAAATCGGTGGACAGAATAAAGTGCATGTGCTGTTACATAGTAAATAATTCTAGCGAGAGCGCTATCCGCACTCGCAATAAAACGAACAATGCAATTTAGCTAGTGCTGCATTCACGCGACGGTTCCTGTAAAACTTGCTCGTTGCAGCACTTGCAGCTCCGTGCCGATCGCCTTCGCCCCTACATACCCAACTACACCGAAATAACAGGAATCACTACCTACCGCAACTATTATTTAAAGCGCCCGTCAAAACAAAATGAACAGCTACAAAAAATAAACGAGTGGAAGACACATGTGTCGCTGCGGAAATGTTTTTGCATATGCAATCCCGTTCCATGAATTTC
The DNA here is from genome assembly GCA_951230895.1 of Carpatolechia fugitivella. Classification (NCBI taxonomy): domain Eukaryota; kingdom Metazoa; phylum Arthropoda; class Insecta; order Lepidoptera; family Gelechiidae; genus Carpatolechia; species Carpatolechia fugitivella. The sequence continues at coordinate 9,806,463 of OX579653.1, read as the reverse complement.
GCTTTGCAAGCAAATTTAATAGAACCAGCTTTTTATTGCCCAGATAGCAACACCAGAATATTCTGTGGAAACACCGCAGGGTATGCGTTCTTTGTGAGAGTTTTAGTGCAAGTAAACTAATTTCTGAAGTCAATTTAACGTGGTGTGAGAAGGAACGTATAACGTAGTATACCCGGGCAGCACGGCACGGTTCCTTATAAAATGCAGCGGGGTGGCGAGGAGCGTCCGATTTGTGGGAATAGCGTATAAAAATTTCAAAGAGCCTGTATGCGCGTGCAGAGTCCGCGGTCGTATCACTCGCCGCTTGCATAAAACATGCAAATTGGACCACTTCGCTGGTGTGCCTAAGTTCACTCGCTTTTGCACTTTTATGTAAAACCGAGCTCCATTACTCATGTAAATATCGTTAAATGTAGCTTCGACGCTTCGGTGAACCATCCGCGAAATTGTGTTTGTAATTGCACCGCGTAATCTTTTATAATTTATATTTTATTTATTAAAATGCAGTAGGATTAAACATCGCGGGGTCAGTGGTAATATATTGACAATATCGCACATATCGTTTCACAATTTACAAAGTTAATGCGTTTATTTTTTGTGGAATTTCATTGGATTTAGTACCTTTTATGACGTAGAAAAAAAAATGAATCTATTATTAGTTGCATTGCGAACGACACAATGGGAGGCAAATGAAGTCGATTGTTGCATAAGCAGATGAATGGCGAGCGTTCGGAGCAATAATGAGCTTCTGTTATTTAATGATCGCGCATATTCATACAATTTTTCATTTCGAATTCTGTTTTGTCAGATTATTTTATAATTTACGCTTTACAAAAGATACCTAGGTAAGTTTCCAACTATCATATTATATTACTTACTTGAAATACAAATGTTTCATTCCAGAAATCTTGCCCTGGTTTAAATTTGTGATTTTTAAAAGACTTCTTATAAAACTGTAAGATAGTACAGATAATTTGTTCTTATTCTGATATTGATAGAGCCATGTGTGGCACGCATTGTGACCGTCATCAGATGAAAAGATTGGATTAGTTCCGAAAAAAATATTTAAAATTTTAGCATGCGTTTAACTATTTTTTCAGTGCTAAAGTTTACCCAACCCGATTAGGTATCTTTTTGCAGCGAGTAAAAGCAAACTGTCGTAGCCGTCTTTGCTCGATAAAAGTTAAAAAAGAGTGAAGTTGGAACTTTGGTCTCATTCCGAGAAAAAATTAAGCGTTGACCTCGCAGTGGGAGTAGATAAAGTTTGTCCTGTCGAAGGTGGCGGAGATTAACCGCGGCGGACTCACGTCGACTTCATCAATTATCCCTCCCCGCTCACGCGTGGCCTCTTTCCCCCGGCAGACCCTGAGACACGCCTCTCCGCATCTGCTGACGGACGAGACCAGACATTCTGCACTCCCAGAATGATTGATCTCAGTACAACACACGGCTCTCCATTAGCCATGTAGATGCAGGATCAAAAAAATCACATCAAATTTATTTATTAAGATAATATAGCAGAAGGCTTTTCATAGCGGTCAGAAATCCTTATAATTCCAAGTGTTCTTTTTATACATTGGTAACTCATTTATTTCTAATTTCTAATTTTAAATTTTGAATATTTTTGTATTAAGAAATCTTCGTAAGTTACATAATCAGAGCTGAATTTGTGACCGAAACCGGCTAAGGTCATCTTTACATTCTGTGCAATTGATCTGATAAACTACTATGCTATAGTATAGAATAGACCGAGCACAGCATCAGCAGCAGCAGTGGTACTTTTAATAAAGAACATTCTTGGCATCTTTCTTATCATAGGTTGCTTAGCTCGTCCGTTACAATAGTTCTCAGAAAACAAGCTTGATCTGTTTTGATTTATAATTGCCTGAGCCTGGCCGTTGATTGGACAAAATTGAAAATGCACATGTCTTTTATCAGGCGTCTAGTAAATTAACTCCCGGGCGCGTCGCAGCGGCGGCGGCGTCTGTCGCCAGCCGGCAGTCGTTGCCACAGGACAATGCAATTTGACTCAGCTCCGCTACACCAAGCCAAGTCAGAAAAGCCGAACCGAGCCACGACGCAACCCCACGTGTAACGAACCTTTGCTTTTCGTTCAAACTACAAAAGCGACTTCGCTAAAGTGCATTTTCGGTGCAACCCACTTTTCTAATCTAATCGTACATCATACGCTAGCCTATTCGTAGCTAGTTAATAAGTACTTAGTTTACAACAAAACACCCTGTTTAGAGCTAATAAAACAGTTCACAGTGAAATTGCTTTGAATTGGCTGTAGTGAGTATTTATTATTTTGTGCCATAAAGTGGTTATTTATAAAGACCATGTGAGGTCAGAAAAATTACTTTAACCATCATAAAACGTGAAAGATTTTGGTGGTTAAAGGCTATATTATGAGCTATACTAGTATGCATTATTTCTCTGTCTCAGTCGTTCTATAAATGCTCAATCAGAACAAACTGAACATCCCCCACCAGTTTCGACGAGCACTCATAAACCGTTGCGGAGAATGAGTTAAGTAAATACGAGTAAGTACACTATGTAACAATACGTAAAGTTGAAAGCAATAAATTATACGTTGGAACAATAATATCTATACGCTGCCCAAAAATAGGTCGGCAAATAACGTTTTCGTTTATTGAAGCTATCAGTTGCAATGTTTATTTAACAAATAGGCGGGTGCAGTGAGCGCGAGTGCAGCGTGCAGCGCGAAGCGTCGGCGAGGCGATCATTGTTGCATTGTTTATATCGTTGCACAATTATGGCAGGCTCAACCGAATGTGTTACGCAAACCGCACAACTTTATAAAGGGTATGCTTTATTTATACTATATTGGTAAAAAATAGATATATGCAAATATGTTAGCTCTTGTGTGCAATAAAGTATATTCTATCCTATTCTATATACATATTTTTAAATAAGAATATACTTAAAAAAAGCGTTTTGTTTTCCTACAGCTACGAGAACATCAGTTTTGTAAGTTAAAGAATATTTTAAATGTATGATTTCAAAGAATAATAGTTCTGTTTATTGTTACTATTAACTCCTACGCGTCCTTTCCGTAGCGGAAAAAACGCACATTGCTACGCTTTGCTACGCCATCCGTGGTACCTACGCTAAATTCAAAATTCATCAATATTATATATTTTTTCAAATAATCTAGTAAATGTCTATAATTCTCAAATGTCTAAAAAAACCGTTACATACGAAGAAACTTTGCGAGAAATAATATTAGGGCACATTGATCAGCTATCTAGGAATGGAATAAAAAGCCGCGGAATCTAAGTCACGGTAAAAATGGAATGTCGTCGATAGAATGGTATCTATGAAGGAAAGATATTGAAGAGGAAAACACTTTGCGGTCCCAAGATGTGTCATTTGGATATTGTAATTGGAGCGTGGAGTGGAGGGGAGCGGCGCCGGCGGCGGCGGCGGTGTGGTGGTGCGGTAGGTGCTCGAGGCTGAGGCAGCAAAGTGCGACCTTCCTGCTTAAATGGATACGGAACCCAGCTTTCACGCGAAAAATCTTTCGGAAAATAAATGAATCCATACCGTATGTAAATCTCATGCCGTGGAAAGTTTTTATTGAAAAACTTGAAGAACTGATGAAAATGGGGCCGCAACGTTAAAGATCTCCCTCTTCTTATAAATGCGATTCACAGTTCTGAAAGTTACTTTGTGTTCCTCCATATTTTCTTATTTTGGTGAATGGAAGTGGACTTTAAATAACTGCATAAACAAAAATACTTACGAGTACTATTGATTTAAAACACTTTCCGAATGTTCGCTATATATGGAAAAGTGTTTCTGGTTTTTGGCTTTTGAAAGGTGGTTTGTAAATAATAACCTTAAATTAAATTTTAGTAAAACTTGTGTCATGCAATTTGGTTCCACTGCAAAAACTAGAGAAGAAGTTTTTAGTATAGTGTTTAACAGCCTCAATATTGATCTAGCAATAAAAGTGAAATTTTGGGAGTTGATTTAGATTATGATTTGAGCTGGAAGAGCGAGCTGTGTAGAATTGAAGGTAAGGTTAGTACGGCACGGCATGCTATGCCTTTAGGAGTTTGCGTGACGAAATAAATATTGCCCAACTGAAGATGGTCTACTATGCCTTACTTTAATCTTATTGTCGATATAGCATACTTTTTTGGGGAAACAGGTTACGCTTATAACATTCAAAAGGCTTTTGTCTTACAAAAAAAACTCCATAAGAATGATGCTTAGAATTCCGCTATGGGTCTCTTGCAAAGAATATTTCAAGAATCTGAATATTTAGACGATACCGCGTCTGTATATTCTTTTACTTCTGTCAAATCTAGTTCAAAATTTGGATAAATTTGAAAATCCAAAAGAGAATAAAATAAGAGAAAATACGCGGAGGAAACATCTGCGTTGCGTGAAGGTTCTGAAACTGAAAGTGGTAGAGCATTGTGTTCAGTATCAGTCTATTAAGTTATTTAACATAAACAGACGCCAACAGAGCTTAGAATCGTATAAGTACCCCAGTCGTAAAAGAGCGCTAAAGACAGTTTTGATTGAAGGAATGTTTCTATAATATTGACGAATTTTTGATATTTGGGCGTAATAATTAACCGATATTTTTATTCATTTTTTTTATTTGACATCTTATGTAAATTTATCTTCTTTAATTGCCATTTTTTAATTATAACATATTTTTTCCATGCACAATGATGAAATGTAACTTTAACTAAAATGTTACTTTACTATAAAATTGTATTTTCAACACAATGTAAATTGTTCAGAAATAAAGATATAAGATATTGTAAGATTTAATTAAGAAGTTTTTGTATCTTCAAAAGGCGCCTGAAAGTTCATTTAGTATCTGAGATTGCCAAAATCTGGTGAATAAATAATGCTATCGAATTATGCAGAGGGGTGTATTTATAATTCAGTTATTTAAGATAGAGGGTCTCTCGGAGGGCCCTTGATTCCTCTCCTGGCTGCTCCGGCGAGCCCTTCGGACAAGAGCCTGTGTAATTGATAAAGCTAACTCCGGACCAGCCCTCAATCACGGACGGTGCAAGTTCGACTTCCTGACGAGTTATTTATTGAGTTTGCAGACAACTTGATTAGTGCTAGATAACGCTGTTCATATACGTAAATGTTTTTTTTATTGATAAACTTTTAGAAGTAAGATGGAATATTTATGTTAATTTAAAAAGTCTAAAGTAAAGGTTTGACTTGAAAAATGTTTTCCGACACCAGTAGATTTATGATTTATTTATAGTTAGGTTCACATAACAGTATAAAAAAAAAAAAACAAAAAACTTAAATGTTTACGACCACATTCTGCTCTACATATTATCAAAACATAAATAGAGAACAAAATAAATTTAATGTCGTGATGACTTGTTTAGAATTTAGCTTGTAATTTATTGAACACGCCTACCGTGACTCATACATACTAGCTAGACTATAAAAAGTATTACACACAAAGAAAAAATAAACTACTTACTTCCTTTGCGTGCTCACAAACATAAAAGTTTTTCGTGCGTATCCTAACGAAAACATAAATTAGGTAAATTTACTGCGTTTATAGAGAGCATCCCCTTCGTTACAATATGTCCGGAACGGCACCGGGCCAGCGCCCCTCGCCGCCGCCGCCCCGCGCAGTAACGGCTTCGAATCGGCAAAATTATCAAAACTTTTTAAACTTGCAACTTTTCTTGAACGAGTAGAGTGGGCGAGCTTCCTCATTCGCTTGCAGCTTTTGTAGATCGAGCTTTCGGGTGCGTTTCGTCCTTGTCTGTCAGCGAAGGTGCGAGTCAGAGGGCAGAGGCCGGTCGCCGGAGCGCTGTGCTAAACTGTGCTTGCTTGTGCCGGCTCAGTTCCCATCGTTGCGATGCCGGCGCCGCACGCTCGCGCTCCACGCCTCTCCACATGAGGATCGCGACGAATCTTTCCCAACTAAATCACGCGAGCCAAAAGTAAACCCTCACGGACAGATTATAACTCGATATGAGATAGCAAGCTCGCGACAGTGATTAATTGCCAAAAGTCAGTTCGTATGTTTCGGAAAAGTCATCTTGGAGTTTTGGTTTAGGCCATGTAAACAGATAACACTGTTGGAGTTGTCGTGTATTGTTTGTTGACATTGGTAGCGGCGGGATGAGGGCGTGGGTGTAGAGTGCGGTGCGATGTCTCCGGCGGGAGGGTTGTGGTGGGTGCTGGGGCTGCTGGCGGCGGCTCGGGCCGACTCCTGGACCGCGTTCCAGGAGCAGCCGTGCTGCCGGCCTGTCTCGCACCACCGCGTCCGGCATCACAGAGGTCAGAATGTTATTATTTTAAACTAAACGGTTCTAATTTGGACTCCCCCTTGTACTGTTCGGACCGGATATAGCACTCGCACCGTTACGATTGTTTTGTTTGTTTGTTTTAATATTTATTTCATGAATTAAACCTCATTTTGTGATAAGGTAAAGTATAATTAGGGTAACGGTTATTATGGTGTATTATTAGGCGCAAGAGTAACAAACGAGTACCCACTGGAGGCACTGAGTAACGGTGAACGGTCTTTGGCCGATACGCGCCGCAGATGACTCACGCGCAAACACATACGTGAACAAAGTGATAATCATTATGCCTCACGTTGAAGAATGATAATAAAACTGATAATAGGACCAGTTTTATAATTGAGTAGGAAATGTTTAAAATCGTAATGATATCAAATAGCTTTACAAAAGTAATATTAGTTGGTGATTTTGAGATATTTGTCCAACCAGAAAAATTTCCAGTCCTACTCTAAAATTGTCCAATCATTTACTTAATTATTTGTAATTAGATAGCTACTTAGTGCAAAACAATTTTTCGTTGTTGTAATAATATTATTTTGTGTACCGTTTCCTATATGTATTTATTTATTTATTTACAATTTGTTTTCTCACATCTAACTTGTGTACAAATAAATACATGCAATAGAAAGGAACATTTGGTGCTTGAACTTGTTTTATCATTCAATTAAGGTTTTACTTATCTGTTGACCGAAAAGTTATTACAATATTTGAATACTTATTTTCAATTACCTATGTAACTATTTAACATTTTAAAAACTAATAAGCTAAAAGTAATGTTTTATATCAGAGTTTTCAAACTTTTCCACCTCCAAGATACTCGGCTCTACATGTTAAAATTCACTAAGCCATTCTTTCATACCTATTTAAGAGCTGTCATGAAATAATAGTCTACAAAATAAAAACTAATAAACAAGCATACATTACATCTAACTAATATTTGTTAGACTTTTTAACAAACAAAATCAGTTATTATTAAGTTTTATTTCAATACTAATACCTATTTTACTAAACTAGGACGAATAAGTCCTCGATCGCAACTGATTCCGAAACTTAGTTTCGATGGCGGCCTTAGAACAGAAAACCAAGTCTGCTAAGAATGAAAATATTTAGGTATTTAAGAATTATTATCTAGCGATGCCTGCAGTAAATCGCAACGTTTAGCGATCATTAAGGGCCATCAGTGGAATAACAGTAATTTAAAAGTTTGGTTCGTAGAGCCGTCGTCCGTCGCATGACAGGCCCACATACTACCCTCTACGTAGGTCGGTAGGTACAAGTCATACAATACAATACAACATACAGCTATATGTTTTTGTTTCATTGTTTTATGTTCCTTTTGTGTGCAATACAGTGTTTTTACTTACTTTTACTTACAAATGCTAACTACTCCGGCAATCGTGTTCCGGAAACCACAACACACGCAGAACTACACGAAACGTTTGAAAATAATCTAGACATTGGTGTCGATTCGGCATACGCCCAACTAAACTAAACTTAAAATTAGTCCTGTCACTTTCTATCATTTTTAATTGAAAAGGGACCGAAGATCATCGGTTTTGTTTTTGTCTATGGACTTCACGACTAACTGTCAAATTTAGTCTTGTTTTAGTGCCTACCCAACACCATGACGAATAAAAAGCCACTAAAATTGACAGTTAGTCGTGAAGTCAAAGACAAAAACAAAACTAATTTTAAGTTTAGTTTAGTTGGGCGTATGCCGAATTGACACCATTATTGTTGCCAAAAATTACCTAAATTATGGTTGGTGTAGTAAATAATAATATAATATTAATAAAATAACAGTAAACAATTTTGTTATGGTTATTCGCAACTTCATAGTGGTATATAGTAACTTCAATTAAGTTCGTATGGCATCTACCTGCAATTTATGTAATCTTTTCATCAACAGCTCATATACGTCCCACCGAGGGGCTTGAGCCTACCCTTATGTAATCTTTACCATTTTTTTAAATTAGAAATTAACATTCAAATAATTAATTTTTTGTGGTGTCGTCATAATATCATGGGGAAACCACATTTGGCTCATGCTCGTAAGCCAAAGCTTTGCTCGCCTTTTTAGGAATAAAACGTGGCTTTATTTTATTTATCTGTTGAATTTTTAAGTACTATTTTTATTGCATCGCGATACAATTAAATAAAATATAAAGTGTCCTCTTTGGTACTGAAATGTTGCAAAATGTCTTTATTAATATCACTTTCGGAGGCAGACGGATCGCCGAGCGGCTAAGCGCGATTCCATGTCTGGCTAAATATTTAATTTTAGGCGATAAATAGCCAGCGGAATTCTTAGCTGACGGCTGAAGTGAAAAGTCAGATGGCTCGTCATTAATGACAAGCATTCCTCGTGACGAGGCACAAAAAATGTCCTATTAAAATGCCTGCACATTATCCTTTGTACCAAGGTCCCAGAGCTAACGTCTATCTCTTATAATAATAATACTGCCACGGAAGCTTCAAATATCGTCTGTCTGGTTTGATATTGGCTGTTGGAAAAATAACATTAATAATTGCAGCTGTAGATGGAAATTTATAAAATGGCGGTAAGAGCCGCAATGTTATACGGGGCACAATACTGGACGGTAAAGGAAACGCATGTTCAAAAACTTTACACGACCGAAATGAAGATGTTGCGATGGTCAGGAGGGGTAACAAGGTTGGACAAGATCAGGAATGGAATATATTCGTGGTAGCTTCAGGGTAACTTCTGTAGCAGAAAAACTCATAGAGAGCCGTTTGAGATGGTACGGTCACGTTATGCGCAGAGACGAAGATCATGTTGTGAAAAAAGCGCTAAGCTTCCCGGAGAACAAAAGGGGCCGAGGATGACCTCCATTTACCTAGTGGACTAGCATGACCAAAACCAAGAGCTGACCCCACCTAAAGTGGGAATGAGCAAAGAAGAAGAAGAGTAGATGGAACTGATCTGAAAGTAAACTATAGTTTATTAGACAAAGATAATTCCTGTACTGCTGATCTTATATTTTCCGTCTGTGATTATGATTATTGTCAGTCATGTTCAGAGTGGCTTATTAAATTCGCTTCACAAATTAGAGTTCGCAGGAGACATAAATTAAAGAAAAATAGCCGATAATAGAAAACTGATAGATTTATTTAAATTGGCAGTCTGCAGCTGATGAAATATGGTGTATATTTTGTATATTAAGTGTTATTCACGGCGCTGATGGTCGGTAATAATTACTTTGGTGGAGTCGATTGAGTTATCTCCAATTATCCACCCAGAAACGATTAGCATAAATATATAGTGAGATTATTTATCGTTTGTATCCGCGGATGGCGCGGGGCGATCGACCGGCGGCAAGGCGAGGTGGACTGGACTGGACGAGTCGCTATAACAAGGATTCGTTAAGGAGCTGCCTGCGAGAAGTTAGATCGAGCAAAAAACAAAGCGCGATGGGTCCGAGTGCCAGTGTTGCCAGGTGTATTTAGAAGCACGAACGTACTTTTGCGATCTTGTCTTGGAATATGAAATCGTGTAAAAACTGAATTGTCTTGTCTTGTCTTGTCTTTATCTCTCTTCCGTGGGTGGATCTGCTGGAAGATATTTCTTTAGAAATAAGTAGGTCTAATGTGTCGTTTTTCTTTATGTTATTGTGTTTGTGTTGTTTTTGTGTTAAGTGAATATTTATAGAAATAAATATCAAGAAATAACGGCCACCAATAATAACGACTTCCCCATAATATCATTATTGTGTAGAGCGGAAAGTCGTAGACTGCTATTAAGACAAAACTAGAATTTTGCGAGTTATTTTGTAAAATGTCAAATCGAAAGAAATACGCTCAATAAATTGTATTACTTTTTTTATGACTGGTAACATTAAAAAGTTGCTAGGGGCCCCGGGTGGTCAGCGGGGGAGGTGCAATCACCGCGAACCGGCTCAGCTGCGCCCGCGCCGCCGTTCAGGTAATCGACTCCAGCGCGCGACTTGGCTAAATTAAGTTATAAACGAGTCAGTGTAATCGGAGCATAAGCGATCACCGACAGTTTTATTATCATGTTTTTTCATACCACACCATTATGGTAGATAGAATCATTTAATCATAATACTTTTTGTTTGACTTTGGTCTCGCATGTCGTTAGTTTCGAGTCTTCGACAGAAATGAACATGGATATTGTTACCTTTAATATAGTAAAGCTGAGAAAAATAAAGCTTTTATCATTTAGAGTGTAAAAAACGAAAACAAATATATTTTTAGTAGCGTAAACGAAGTTGTTGGTAATTGAGCGTTGACCGACGATTTAACTGCCGTTAACCGAGTACGTCTTTGTCTCTATTATTAACCGCGACATGTGCTGGCGTAAGCGCACCGAGCGATGACTTTAGAAGCTATTTTGACAATACAGGATGACTGATAGGCCATTGACATTTATAAGATACGGTTCACTTTAGAAAGAAATACCGAAAAAACATTTTATTCCCGGATTACGAGTACTAAAGCAGGCCTAACATTAGCTCCATTGTGTTTTCTTTCTAGTAGGATTATAATAAATATATTTTTTATTATACTAAGTCATCTTCTTTTTAAGTAATCGCGTTATATAATCGTAAGTAATACGTTTATAAACATAGCACTACTTTTTAATTCAGACACTGATATCCCGTTAAACAAGCTTCGGTTTCGATCTCGATAATGTTTATTGGTCGGTGCGGCGAGTGGCTGCACTGCAGCACATTGTCGCCGAGGCGTGTGGTCTGCCTCGTCGAGCGGCTGACAGGCCTCGCAGGCCCGAGCCGGCTCGCCTATACTGATCTTATCACGGTTATAACCCTATTTACCAAAGGCCCGTATTCAGCGCTAACCGATTTAAGTTCACAGTGAATAACCTTCAACACGGCTTTAACTATCTTGAAGTATAAAAATACTATTATGAAATTAGCTAATTATGTACAAAGGTTCACCTTTTGTAGATTATTTATTTAAGAGTGAAAATTGAGTGTCAATTCTCATAAAATTGTAAGATCATAAAATTATCTACAATATAAACACCTTGTGAATGTTGCTCTGTCGTGTAGGATATAAAATACCCTTTGTTTGATGACTCTTAAATCCTGCTTGCTTTGAGTCATTTTTCATGGCTTTTTATTGTTACTTAGCCGTTATTACGTCTAGTCAGTCTGTCGTATTGTATGGTAAGATACTCGTATGTAAAAGTAACTAATTCTAAAAGCTCGATTCATCCAAAGTTAAACTTAACTATTCCATTCTTTCAAGATTTATTTGACAGTACACCTAATTCTCGGCTGATTTTAAGTTTTGGTCAGATTAATGACCCTGTTAAATATTTTGTCAGTTAACGACACTGGATGAGAGACACTGAGAATAGGTCTCATTTTTATGAATAGGATCAACACTGTTCCATTCAAAAGAAGGCCTAACTAACTCCAATGTGTCTCAATATCAGTCGTGGGGAATATCCTAGGTAGTGCTTGGTGAGCTGTATTGCGCGATGTGCTTTGCTTGGGAGCGCTCACTCAGCTGTGGTAAATCGAACTGGCAGGCATGGCACCTTCGATTGACTGATGCGCAAAGGCTATCTATGCCGTACGGTTTCTTATATAAATGCTCAATATTTATTTTAAGGATGCATATCCTCACTCACTTCGAGCAAGATAAAAAAATATTTAAATTGTTTTCCTGACTGCTATTATTTCTATAATTTTTTTTACAACTCTTATTTTTATTTCATATAGAATTCGTAAAAAGTAAACTGTGTAACTAGATAAAAATATTCTGTACTACACCCAATTTAAAAAAAATCTAATAAGATGTCTGCTGAGAAGCTATATAAACTCGAAACGTAATTAGTTACATTATGCATTAACCTTATTACCAGAGTGTGTCTAAAACACAATACGAGCCTGTTTGAATGTTGTTTTGAAATACATAATGCCATATCTGTGGCAGAGTATTGGTCTTCAAAAATGTAGTCGCCGAATCGACTCGAAAAGGAAGAAATAATACATAATTAATGTAATTATATTAAAGTCAATAATTATCTAGTTGGTAAATAATCATCAAGGCACGAATTATAGTCGTTTGTAGAATCATGATTTTTATATCCCGCTTCTGATAGCGAATAGAAAGTCGAATCAGCAGTAAAACGGCACTGTAAGTTCTGCGGGCTACCTGATCTGTGTACGATATAGACTGCTCCAACTATTCTATTCTACCCACATTCTGCCGGAGTAAATCACCCTTGCCTCGCCACAACACAACCGCATGCAGTCCTTGTATGCGATTACAAGCAATAACCGACTGGAAAGGCTGGCAATAATATCGTACCAAAGTGGATTAGGCTGTTTCTTGTAATGTAATTGCACTGTAAGAAAACAATTTGAAAAGGCTTTTAAGCAACATGTGTTGCCGAAAATATTCAAGCATATAAAATTACTTGAAACGCTAAATCGTACTTAGATATTTTAATAAGCAGAAATGTTTTAGTGTACTTATTCAATTATCATTATTTATCATCACACTACCACAGTTAGTAACGTTGCGACAATATAAACGAAGTGGGGTAGATTGTTGGTTGACATTAGAATTCAAATACAGGGTTCACAACGTAGATAAGAGCAGTAACATGACGCTTCTGCCGGCGGCGGTGGCGTTGGTAGAACAAGGGGCTCCTCGCGACGAACCCGGACGGACGCCGACTAGGTTACACTTTACACTGCACTACACTATCTGACCTCAGATGCCGACCGCTGAGAAATGCTCCAGTCGAGCACATTCAACACAGGACACTATCTCGTTCCTCGATACCGACACTCAATGGCTTAGCGGAGAACATCGAAGTACATCTTCGAGTCACTTCTCTTGTAACCAATCTCAGATTACACATTTTCCATCAGGTGTTAACCATAAATCTATCTAACTTTACCTACAGTTTATGTTTAGACTATATATAGGTACAATATTTTGTTCTCGAGTTGGTTCGATCTCCCAAAGGTGACAGGTTGTAAAAGCGGTGAAATATGGGATGTTTTGTTTTACGGCCAGACATAAAGAAAGAGCGTTAATTTCCTTAGAGAAGAAAGTGTTAATACGTGTAGAGTGATAATTATACGTCGCTACATTGTTTTCCCAGTCTCCAGAGACCATAAATATTTTCATATTCTTAAGCTGCAGTTTGTGTTTCATTGTATCGTGTAATTTATGTGAGAAAAAGAACATAAGTTAAGCGCAGGCATTTAGTAGTCATTTTGGTAAAATTTATTTGAAACTTAAACAAATATCGTAGATACATGTTTTTTTCATAAAATATTTTATAAGCTTTACGTTTTTGTATCAAATAAAGACATAAAAATATAAAAAGTGCTTACATAACTTTTAACAAAATATGATACTATAATTTATTTTAACGAAGTAAAAAATTGTGCGTTTGCTTGAATCTACGCCATTCAAAAATGAAACAAAATAAATGGAGCATATTGTAGTTGATCTAAACGCGCCGCACATAAAGCGTTTAGTGCGACCGGCCACATATTTCACTTCAGCCTAGTAAATTAAATTGCGACGCGCGCAAAAGCAACAAGAACAATAAATTGGCAATTATTTCCAATTTTTTGTGCAATTCATATCCGCCGGGTTGTGTTTATGGCAACGCTTAGTTGAGTGGAATGATTGTGTAAAACTGTTGGAGCCAGTCCAACGAGAGCGGCTAGAATCAAACGGCTCAAATAAAGTCAAATAAGTGAACCCAGCAAAGCCAGTGCACAGTGCTAGGGCTATCTGTTCTGTACCTCAATTATATAAAACCTAAATCTATTTAATAAAAATAGCTGCGAGTAAATGGTTTGTTTTTTAGTTACATGAACAGCTGTCGTTCAGTTATAGTAGCCACTACTAAGTCGTTGTAGGTAAAATTTTGAAATCTATATTAGAAATCCAAACTACCGCGAATAATTAATTACCCAGTTTATCAAAAACTAATAAACTATTAACACAGTATAACTTTATGAAATATTTTACGAACTTTACTCATAATAATACTTACTTCACCAATCACAATAATTACAACATGTGTCCGTTGCAAGTCAAACATCGGTGAGTTTCGCAGAAGTGACATCGGGAGTTATTTCAGACCGTGTCGTCGTCGGCACGTTCTAAGAATTGGCTGCAGGCGATATCATGGGTTGTTCGGTTCACTGTAATGTGTATTGTGTTGCGCGCTCAAGGCTCGATACTGAATCGTGGTAATCTGACGGAAGCGATAAACAAGCGCCGCTGCGGGTATCTTGACACCAAACCGGGGTTTAGAGTGTCTGTGACGTACAACTATTGGTTCGGGAAAACGGTTCTATTTAGAAGTCATGTAAAGAAAACTCCGATGTTCATCTAATGAACCAATATTAGATAATAAAGTTATCCCTCTCAATCTGAATTACTTTTTCGCTGAAAGACAATTCAGTATGTTCTAATAATACGAAATCTGTATATTCTCTAAATAAATCAATCAAATATACCATATTAACGAAATGGTAATATAATAAATCAATCGACTGCCACCAAGAAAAGGATTAATAGATCAAAATGCTTTGCGTGTGCAATAAGAGACGATATTTGAACGCGGGACAGACAGAGCAACATGTATAGCGAACATTGCGTGTTCTCTGGCGCGCTGGCAGCGCTCCAGTCGTTTCAATTTCATCCCGCGGGATGCTCTGTAAACATCCCTAAATGATAAACGCATAATTTAACGCCTCAACGAAATACGAAAAATATCGTGCATCCTTTTATTTTCCCGATCACAGGAGCGTGAAGACGTTCATTTTTGAAATTTATGAGCTCATGTGAATTCTATTCTCACTTTACTTGCTTTCTGTTTTGTGATTCCTTTTATTTATACACAACACGCATGGTATATTGTTTGCATTACAACATTAAGTCGTCCGCTGGATAAAGTTATTAAATTCTTACATTTTATGTCGGTAGAAGATAGATTGGATTATTAACGTTCTTCAGACGGGCTTGATTACAGGGCGATAAAACGAGATGCCGGCAGTTATATCGCTAGCTTTATGGAGTTTTTTATAAGTCTATAAGAAGTTAATAAATTTAAAAAGCAATATTAAACGATTTGAGATCATTAAGTGGAAGAGTGAATCTCGATAACTTCCAAGAAAGATGCCGATATTAATCCAAATTAATTGGTGGCGTTAATTTTTGATATGGTTTAGTGGGTGAGTTGCGAGGAAAATAAGAAAGATATTGCTCAATTGACAAAAAGTATTAATATTTATTGATCCGTGTTATTTATGTTTGCTTGTTAGTATTCTTGCTGGAAACATTCAGGAAAATCTAATTCCCACGAAATAACAATACAGCGGTGGTAGCACCGATACCATCGCATCCTTCGTCGCGCCTCCACATAAATCTAGCTTTGATACATTTTTGGTAAGAAGCCAACTACCTACAGGCTGCAGCGCGGCGCGACGCGACCCGCCCCGACCTATGTTCCTACTAAATAATATGACCAGATTTTATCTTTATAGGTCTGTATGAATATATGTAAATCTCTTTCGTGGCCAGTCAAGCATAATATTCACCGGCAGTTTAAGTTTCTATTAGATTTTAGTGTCAATTTAGTTTAATAATGCAAGTAAATTTTTCTAGGAAGAACGAAAAAGATTAAGTAAAGTTTTAATGGTCTCCAAGTATTTATTTAAAAAAATTACACAATTTCTTAAACGTAAACAATTTATTAAACCTTTACTAAAAATACCCTATAAGCCTGTGCGACGTAGAGCAGTACAGTATTGCTTACTTCACAATAATAATAGAGACAAAACGATGTAGGCATCCTTGTCTCCTATTATCTTGTTTTATTTACGTAGGTGTAGCACTAAGCTACTCAATTAAAGTTAACAATAAAATTCAAGAGTGTATTGTGTTTGTACCGGGAAGTACAGAGAACGCCGACTCACCGTGTACTGTTCGTTTGATATTCGTATTAAACAAATCCAATTGTAACAAAAGATTTATCTTGTGCAATAAAGGCATTGTGTCCGAAGTGGGTGCTTTCATATTGGAATAAAAACATTATTTTGCATAAGTAGGGATATTTATGTTTGTTTGTTTATGATATGTGCAGAGTACTTTGGAGTTGAGCAATGGTCAATGGAGATTACAGTCTACATGATATAAAGTTGTCACTCTACCACAGAATTAACATAACTAGTACACTTTACTTTAATTCGCATTCATAAAAAAAGAAATAATAAACAGTTTAGATAAAATTAATAAAAAAATAATAAAACAATTTTAAATGATATTTTATACGACGCGATGGTCCTCTATGCTAGGTTGAGTAAGAACTAGAATATTACAAAAAATCCACACCAGATGCTACTAGCACATCCACTAGTACCGCAGTACCGCTGCTGGAGATTTCTGCTACGGCGTAGCGCATAGCGGTCGTAGCAAACTTAGCTGTCCGTCTAGTACTATAGTAGCGTTACTACCTGGGCTGATTGATAACTGGCCGAAACGACGAACTTAAAAAAAAAATATTACATTATATTTTGGCATCTTTTTGAAAATAGGACGCCAAATTTGAATTTAATAGAACTGGTGGAATTTGTTTGATAGGACGTAGAACTTTCTCTGTCGTAAATTTTCTTAACAATGGAAAGAAACGAAATTCGTGCGGTGATAAAGTTTTACGTTTTAAAACAGAAAACAGCAACCCAGATTAAAACCAAGCTAGACAGTGTTTTAGGTAATTCTGCTCCTGCATTGAGTACAATTCACACCTGGGTAACTGATTTTAAACGTGGAAGACAGAGCTGCGAAGACGCCCACAGGTCTGGCCGTCCAAATGAAGTCACGAATCCGGACATGATCAAAAAAATTCACAAAATTGTATTGAATGATCGGCGCTTGAAGTTGCGAGAGATAGCAGAGATGGTGAGCATTTCATCTGAACGCGTTTTTAATATTTTGCACCAACATTTGGGAATGAAAAAGCTTTGCGCGCGATGGGTGCCGCGTTTGCTCACTGTTGACCAAAAGCAACGTCGAGTGGACGATTCATCGGAGTGTTTGGCGCTGTTTAACCGAGATCCTAACGAATTTTCGCGGCGTTATGTAACAGTCGATGAAACCTGGATACATCATTATACTCCCGAGACAAAAGAACAATCTAAGCAGTGGACTGAGAGCGGAAGACCTGCGCCGAAGAAAGCAAAAACGGTTTTGTCGGCCGGCAAAGTGATGGCGACTGTTTTTTGGGATGCTCGAGGGATTATTTTAGTGGATTATCTGCAAAAAGGAAAAACAATAAATGGAGAGTACTACGCAAGCTTGCTGCAAAAATTAAGTGAAGAAATCCAGAAAAAACGACCACATTTGGCCAAGAAAAAAGTTTTGTTCCACCATGACAACGCACCTGCACACACACGTCAATGGTTGCAGTCGCCAAACTCCATGAATTGCGGTTCGAATTGCTACCGCATCCACCCTATTCCCCGGATCTGGCCCCGTGTGACTTCCACTTATTCCCAAACCTGAAGAAATGGTTAGGTGGCCAGAGATTTTCATCAAATGAAGAAGTCATTGTTGCCGTGGACGAGTATTTTGAGGGGTTGGAGAAAACATTTTATCAAACTGGTGTAACGGCATTGGAGAAGCGCTGGACTAAATGCATCGAGGTAGAAGGAAACTACGTTGAGAAATAAATTTATTTTAAATAGATTTTTAAAGTTTTTCTTTGTCGTTTCGGAAACTTATCAATCAGCCCTCGTATCTCGCTGCAGACAACTTCTCTCTTTCGCACTCACGGGCCTTATGAGCCTGATGATGCGTCATCCCATTAGGCCCGTGAGTGGGAAAGAGAGAAGTTGTACAACCGAGTCTGCAGCGAGAAAATAACTATACTATAAACTAGTTTTGAGCAGAAATTAATGTTTTTGTATTATTGAATAAAGTTTTTTTTTTATTGTTTTTGTAGATTAATATTCTTAAAGGTTATGTCTGTAACTAATAGGAACCTACCTAATATTTTTATATGAGGTTCAAGCCCGGTCCAAGTACGTTTTTTGTTAATTTGAAATTTGAAATTTTAATATATTATATTTTTTATATTTTTTTGTTTATGATAGTCACATTTTTGTCTATATTACGGCCTTTGCCCTGCAGTGGGACACAAAGCTAGAAATAGTGATAATATTGTATTGAGTAATAAAAAAATTTGGGTTTTATTTGATCGTTATAATGAAACTAATAAGGCTCTAAACGTCCGCGCGCAGCTGAAAGTCAGCAATTAGAGTTTACTTTCCTCGGGCGATAAGTTCGTTAAGTAATAGGGTTCATTTTCAAGTCGGTGAGGCAAGCTCGTTAATCACGACTTCCGTCCCACACCGCGCACGCCGGAACACCACCTTATTTTTGATTGTTTTTGATAAAACAAACAAAGACAAATTATAAACGCGAATCGTTAATCATGTGTGAAATAAACCATACTTCCTTCTAAAATATTGTTGTTTTCTTCGCTTTTATTGCTCATGGGGCATTTATTAGCTGCAGGTCACGATTTAGAGTTAACCTTTATTGTGTTTTATACTGGAATATATCTTACATGTAGCTTCGTAGGCAAAAGAGGGGAAAGTTTATGAGCTTTTTATGACGTTTACTTCACTGGAAGCATGTAGTGTCTTTTGAAGATTAAACTCAGTAATGAAATGCCCTGCGTACAAACATTCAAAATAACTATTTGTACTATACGCACTGCATTAAAACAACAATGACAATAGGCGATGGTTGTTATCTTAAAATAAACTGTGAACGAGCTAGAGGAGTTAGTAGTAGCACAGGAATTTTTAAAGAAAATTAAGTGATATCGAAAAACCTGCGGAAGGGGCGGTTGTCCCGTGTTATGGAAAAGCGATCAGTGCGCGCACGCCTGCCACCGGTTACCAAATTAATGTGTCACGAACTGTATCGAACGATATTGATGATGAAAAATGACGCGCCTTGATGTTTGATTGCACTCGTAAATCTTTGCTTGTATTGCAGCACTTTATTTGCAACTTTAGAATATAGAGTCGACCGTTACTCGATACTGAGCTCTTTCGCTTCTTTGAAGTATGATTTATGATCTATCTATTTGCTTATTTGTGTCTTTGAAGTTACGTATCCATAACCCCGTAATGTATCTAATGATTAATAGTGGCACTGTCGACCGAATGTGCCTGTGGAGGCGGACCGAGATCGGAACGATTATCGTGAAGCTCACGCTCCAGTGATCACAGAACAAAATTAATTTAGCTTTAAGGCAGCAGCGTGGGGCTTTGCGGCGCGTCGGCTTGGCGGCTTGGTGGCTTGGCCCGCAATACCAGCCTCGGGTATTCCAAGCCTGATGCGGCGACTTGTATTCATGGGCCGGCCGAGAGCCTGTCAACCTGTCGAGCTCCGGAATTGATTTGTAAAATTGGTTTCATCGGATCTGACGAACAAAGCTACGGGTTCCATTTTCAAAAACGATTTGTGACAGCCTGATATAACTCTCTGAAATCCCTTGGTATCTACTCGTGATTGTTATTTAAATCATGTGTAATCATTTCAACGTCCAGCACCACGGCGGCGGCGCCGTATTCAATATCCACAAATTAATTATTTTTTAATTAAATGTTTTTGCTGACACTACTTTATTATGTTTCATCCCAATGCGTCCGAATTATCCGGGTCTTTATTACTGTTGTTTACTTTATAAATTATTTTTTAATAATCACATAATTTTAAATGATGAATGTGGTAGATCATGGTCATGTTTGCAATGACGTTAATTAAGCATTAATTATGTAGTGGACACAGCAGGTAATTAGGTCGAACAAGTCAGGCATTTGGAAGTAGGTACCTACATACTTATCTATTATATAGTTTCGTTTGTTCGTTATTAGATTAGAACTGTTACTGATTAGTTTAAAAACTTTACTATTCATAATACCGAACAAATTTCGAAAATAAAACAAGAAATTATCAAAAGAAAACCGGGTCTATTTATCCGTGAGAAAAATGTGATGAGTGTGTGCAACGTTTGTTTTGAGTCAAAAACAGTTGTTTATAACACGTTCGGACTTTAACTTTGATTTGATTTTTGACGTTTTAGTGGTTGCGACCTCTGGCTGGACTGAATTTCGACGGAATTTTAGAACAATGAGGTGGGAAATTGCTTCCGCTTGGTACAAGTAGCTCGAGGGCAGGTAATTGACATGCGAGTGAGCGGTCTGGGCAGCGACTACCCACTTCTTCAAATATGCAACTTTTGGCTTTTCTGCCTATTTCATATAGAGTTCATTTGTGCTCTATTGCAAAATAAAATATTTTTCATGGTATAAAATATAGTTCTTGTAGAAATTAGTTCATGTTGCATGGAGTGAAATATCGCCGTATCTCGTGATGCGATGATACTCCTTCCTCAGATAGATCTATATCGTAAGCTCCTAATGATGCTTTTTTTGTAGTTTATTGTGGAAATTATAGAAGATGGGTTTCTCAATATAACATTTCAGTAAAAACATTTTATTCGTTAACCATCACTTTGTAAATAGAGTTTTTTATCTGTGAACTTCGCTCGTCAATCTTTGGCAGTGTACTAAATCTAGAGACACGTGTTTATTCAAAGGTAATATATGTGAACACCGGGTAACGACGTAAAAACGTTTGTCACTGCATTTTATAGTGGTTGTCGTGAGTTCGCTGGATGTCCGCGTGGATAATCGTATTCGTGAGGGCTTGTATCGTAAATCTCTGCAGGAATGGGTTACACCAACGGCCCCATAAATTGGCTATCCATACTTTACGATGCACTCTGAAAGGAAGCGACCTCGCGCTCCCATACTCGGAGAAAACTCCTAGCATATCTCAGGATTTATAGTTGCAGTTACCTTCCGCTATGATAGAGTGTAGCGTGACTTTATCTTAGAAATTCGAAAACTTCGTTAAGTGATTTTACTGCGCTCTGTATTTTCATGCCAAATAACAATTTGTGATTTGCGGGTCGACTGGCTGCCATTGAAATGATAGCAAATTGTCTGCCGGCCCGCGGCGCCTGCGTTAAGCCCCGACTGCTAATTAAAATGGGCCCCAGAGTAATGTATATTTCATGGCACTAAACGTCTCTGCGGACGCAGCGAGACGCCTCTTCATTAACAATACAATGTATTTTTGTTCAAATTATTTGTATACTAGGTCTCTTCTTTACTTGTTATTATTAATTGAATATCTCTAAATGAATCTATTGGTTGGTAGTATCTTATTTGCAAACAGCGAATTTCGCACAAGTATATACAATTTCAAGTAAAATTATACTGAATTTATCTTGAGTTTATTTTGAGCGTTATATTTGAGCAATCTTGAGAAATCCATTCAAGAAACACAAAAGTTACGTGGAGCCTTGGCCCCAGGCAGGGATAAATGTTCGGCCGAACTGATCAAGATTTAATTAAGAGCAATAAGAGTTCGCTCATGCGTAAAAAGTAAATGGCGAGAGTGAGATCTCCCGTGAATCCCAAACAGGTCGAAATTATTTCTGAGAGGCTGAAATCAATCAAAGATAGGTGCCGGTGCCTCGAGGCCTCATTGAAATGCAAGGGATCCATTTATTACCTCGCATTCGATTTGTGAATCCTCTGTTTTCTTCCTAAAGAATTGTTAATGAAAATGTTCGGGCGTTCTTGCGTATTCACATTAAAATGTATGTGCATAATAATGTGAGAGTACTGATGCAATGCATACATACATGCATGCACTAAGATACTAAGATACACTTAAAAACTTGGTTACCTTTGTTGTATCCTGAATTTGAAATTGGAAAGCTTTCAAAAAAAGTCCTTTGTTTCTTGAAAAAGCTTATATTTTTTACTTCTCTTCTCTTTACTCATGATTTGCATATGAACAGTTCTCTTAAAGATATACTGACTTAAGGATTTAGGTAAAACCATCAAGCAACCGGTAGAAGAATGAAGCGCGCAAATAAAAATAAAAAAGCAGAACATCTAAAGCGCTGCTGATAGTGCCAAAAAGTTGAGTTGCAAAACTGCTCCGGGGCAAAATATATGAACATTTGCTCTCAGGATTTGCAGTGATACGCGGAACGGTTGATGTTTATTTATTCTGAAGGATTAAGCGAGGCAAGCGCGGAACTACACACGCTGCCACAATTAGAAGAAAAAAAAGTGAACTGGTTCTGTATATTTCTGACACTTTCCACAAATATTACAAAAAAAATGGTATGAAAAAATTTTAAGTAATAAAAAAAACGTAGGGTTAAGTCAGAGTTAGTGTTTTTAAAAAATATTTTGTAGCGGATATTAAAATGTTACAGTGATCAGAACCACACTTGATTTGGGCCAAATATTCTGCTTTTATAATCTTCAACTATTGGGGTTTTTCAATGACCAATTCTTGAGTCCCTCTCTTTCCGTCCGTAAGTGTAGCATAGTAGTGGCGATATAGAGCTCGCTGCACCGCAGAGGTTCTACTTAAACTTCGCTAAACGGCCAGCTTTTGAAAGCTTCTAACTCTCCCCGCTTCGCGTTCTCCATTCTCTGCTTTAAGTAATACTGCGAGCGTTAAGGTGCTTGCACTCTGTGCATTAAAACTGAACCCTCTATTGAGTTAATCCTTTTCATGTATTTCGTTTTTATACAATGCTATTTACCTATGCGCGACGTGTCTCAGCTTCTAAAACAAGACAAAACCTTGTATTGACAAGATTTTTATGCTTTTTAGAAAATGGAAACAACAGTAGTACTAGCAATAGCATAACGTGCGTTGATAAGGTGATTATAACAGAACACAATGCCCGAGACTAGTCTTCCTAAAACAATTTAAGAAATATAAACCAAGGATGGTCCGAATTTGAAAACAGCCAGCTATATCGCTGGGCGACTAACAGTGCTAAGGGATTGTTTTGTACAAATTTATAGCCTGTCTCATCAGGACGATGGGCAGCCGCTCGGCGCGAGAGGAATCCCCGGCATTCGAACTCGGAGCGGTTAGAACAACTTTGACAAGCTCCCGGCACAACTACAGCCGCTGTTTAGACTAGTTATGACTATTTTCGTAGCCGCCATTCCATTCTGCTGACATCGTGGGAGTAACCGACAGCTGGTTGGGTGAAGAACGATTACGAACAACATTATTTATGTATGAACACACAAGAACACTGTTAGTTTTGAATGTGTTTAAAATAGCGATTGTTATTTTGGCTGTACAACTTTCAGTATCATTGCATGAACAAGAAGAAGTTTTTTTAACTTTAGCTTACATAGGTACATGAATATTTGATTTCGTCTAGCAGACAGTACAGTAATCTTACGATGAATTTACTTCCTTGGTGCGCTCAAAACTAATTTAACTTGTCTATCTTTTCTTGTATCTATTGATTAATGATGAATTTTTATTGGCCCAGCCAGGCACAATCATTAAAAGTTGAAAGATATCGATAGGAGTTTTAATAATTCAAAGAAAGTAGATCAGAACTTTAATAAAATTTAATTGAACACCCATCAAAATGTCAACCAAAGATAAGTAAAGGGCAATCTGTTTTGGATGAAAAATGGGCCCCGGGTGCAATCTGGCAGGAGATGGCTGTAGCAAGAGATAATGCTGGATGTAAATCACCGGGCCACCTCGTCCTGTCTTCTAATAAAATACGAGTTGGTATACAAAGTAACAGCTAGATAGATACATCTCCTATATTTAGGTGAGCTCCAGAGAGCCGTCAGATTCATGTAATCTAACTTCTAGATGAGTCATTTTAGGTTACAAGTGTTTTAGTTTTAGAGATACTCATATCTGTTAGATATACATCTACTGTAAAGGTTTGACTTTGTGTACTGAATGACATTCTTTTATTGCATTATAATTATTTGTAACGCTAGGTCAATCGGTATAACTTGTTTCTTGTTTTAATAGCACTGATTTGTTTATAAACGTGCATATCTTATTGCCACTTAAAAGCTTCCCGGAGTTTTTCCATGAATCTCGTCTCGTCTGGTTCGGTCGCGGGATTCGGTCGGATAACGTATCGGATTACAATGAATAATAAACGATCGGTCTTGTGGCTGTCGGAGCTAATGTACCGTTAGTCGTTAACGCACATCTAGGAAACTCTTGTTTCCTTTATGTAAACAAAATTAATACATACACAAATTTTGGCTCTTTATATAAATAATATATATTTTTTTAGATATATCCGATATGGTAAAAATAATGAAATTTAAAAGAAATTAGCACGCTAACATTGTAAAATAAATTACGCCAAAACCAACGTACGATGTTTTACTTTCTTGGGTGCAACAAGTAGCGTATGATGTGATGTGATGACCACGTCAAATGGGGTCGTTAACAGATAGGCCTCGGCGCCGGCGCCTCGCCACTTTCATTAAAAGATACATTCCTCCTTTATTCTCGTTTGGATTGCGAACTCTCTCATAGTCCTTTGTCTCATTTGGCATTTATTTACGGGGTATTCAATTTAAATACCGCTCCTTTCGCGTTTTATCGCCGTAGAAATTGGAGTCGGACCTCGGCTTTGTTTTATTTATTTGTCAGTTTTGCTCCCGTTGTTTGCTAGAAATCATGGTTTGTTTGTTTCACTTCATGGCGTTTCATAGCTTTGATTTTAATTTGAAATAAACGTACTAGTTTATAAAACTAAGGAAGCTTTTTTCTCTTCGTTCCGAAATGTCATTACACGGAGCCTGAGCTTGCAAAGGCATAATTAAAACTTAAAACTTGTATTATGGCTGCAGCGGAGGAGTGCAGAATGTTAACTGTGCCAAGTGTCGGATTTCGGACGTGCTCCGGGTCCGCAATGCGAGTGCTCGCGACTCCTACAAAGCCGAACCGCGAGTCTCCGCTCCGTGGCCATCTCTCCTCAACTCAAACCGCTTGTACCCTATTTTTGCTAATCCTCAGTAAGTATACTTTTCGAGCCAAGTGGAACAGTTGGATATAAAACCACAACCGCAAGCTGTACAGCGAGTTACACGGTTCGTTTGTTGTAAGTTGACAAAGCAAAAAAAGTTTTGAGAAAATCTTTAGTAGCTAATATGTTTTTACTATTATTTTCTTAATTCATGTATTTTATTTAAGAAGTAAGATGTCTCTTGTTATTTTAATTATTGTTTACAAAATCCACAGCTGACTATTTCTTTCACGGCCAAGGTAAGTAAAAAGAAATGTCGAGAAAATTTTCTTAGGAACGTGGTTTTAGCAGAACATTGTGAATGTTTTGCGGCGCTTATTTTGCGCCTTGGAAGATTAAAGTCGGGCTAATTAAAACCGAGACATGCGAGCGAGTGACGGCCCGGCGGCAACGCGGGCGCCCGAACGGGCCGCCGCGGCCGCCGCCGCCGCCGCCGGCACCGGGAGGGTACGCGATGTTGGCCGTCGCCTTATTCGACCGCTTCATCAGCGATGCACCGCACCGCACCACTTATTATGCCCTTTGAGCTGAACCTCTTTATGCTTTAAGATCATATTTATGTATTTAACTGAAGGTAGAGCTAAAGCTCCTTTCAAAGCTGAACGAGCTTTTTGCTCTAGTTTAAGCTTATCGAGTTCCTTAATAACGCTGAGGAACCAGACTGGTAAATTATTTAAAAATCTCTAGGAAATATAAATATGAAATGAAGCTTTCAAATGGATTATCCAGACTTAAAAAAGCATACTACATACGTACATATACGTATTAAATATACGAATTTTATGAAATATAAACTCGTATGTACTCGTGTCTGTGTGGGTAATTGTATTACCGGTTCAAAAGTTGTGACGTTTTAATTAAAATTACTGCTCGTTTTTGAGCTCACCCATCGTACGTGTCTCGTGCACGTGACATACATTGTAACATTTGTAACAAACTTTGTGAGGATTGCGGTCGTACAAATAATTTGTAGGATAGACAAGGGTGAGAGGTATAAAATTATATCTGGCATCTCTACGACGCTACGTTCCTGGGAATATCACGACTACTCTTATGTCAAAGATTATTCTTACATGGAATACGATTGCTAACGCCAGTTTTATCGTTTTCTCCGTAGTGGACATTCCAGATTTATCTGTTAGAAAGTCTTTTACAACTTACAACAACGTTTACAACTTACTCGTAGTTCTAACTACGAAAGTATTCAAATTCGTGTAACAGATGTTTAAGCTGCGTAAACTATTAAGTACTCTTGGAAGTATAAATCAATGAAGACATATCTCGGAAAATGTTAAATGGATTGGCACGAAATTTGGAAGAGGTATTCTTGCAAATATATCGTGCTTACGTTTGGTATATGGACGGACATTATTCAGGCGAGTGCTCATGTAATTGCCGGTAGCTTTTAGCGGGCGAGACCGGTAGCCTCTCCACACTCCCGGTCCCGGGCGGGCATGCCCACCAGGTAATTAATGCGCTGGTGCATTGCTACAAAAATGTTCAAGGATTTAACGTCGTCGTGTCCGGCTCTTTGGATCTCGGATCCTAGATTGCACACTTTACTGGATTGCTTACTTTACATCTGACTCAGAATCTGCCCTCGGGCTACCGCGACCATGACTCGTAAGATTCGTGACCGGTAATTATGAAAAGTTGGGGTTTGAATGTTAGGTGTAGTACTGATTTTAAAAACAGTGCTTTGCCTCCATTCTAGACTTTTGATTGTTTGTCTAAGCAAATGAAATAAAGAATTGGGCTTTGATTTTAGTTAGATCCTCATTTGCATGTAGCAGCGCGTATCTACTCAGATTAGATCGTCCAATTACAACGTAACAGACCAGCTTGGAAAGCCGGGATGCCCTCCTGAGGGCAGTTACACTCTTCTAGAAAAGGAAAGTCACGAACTCATCGCGAAGCCATTCCCAAGTCCCAACAAAATAAATATATTTCGCTGATTCCAGGCAAAATTTGCAAGTCTGCCAAGAATATTCGTACCAAATCGTTTTCCTATAATTGGAGTACATGTGAATTTGTATTCAGTAGCGCATCCACCGCGGATGGAATTCCGCCATTTCGCGGAGCCCCGTCCTCCATCATGCGTGCTTATTGAAGTAATTTCTGTAACCCGCCTCACTCAAAACCTCTAATTGAATTCTGCTTCTCTTTATGTTGCGCGTGCGACACACGCCTTATTCTTTGCTTCCTTGTTTGTTGTTGTTGTATCTAAAATTATTTAATCAAATAATATGTATAAATGCTCATCCGAATAAGAAATATAAAATTATTCTGTTGGTTTTACTTAAAGATTTTGAAGAAGTTGGAAACTTACTAACCACAGAAAACCAGATGATAATATAAAAAATATGATTAGGACAAAGTGACAAATAAGAACAAAGAAAAGTTACTAATCATGAAAGAGACTCAGTTTCATTTGCACTTAAGTGTGATGAATTACCCATTTAATTACTTTTTCTTGTAGAAATGATAAAACTTTTCTTTTCAATAAAAGCGCGATGAGCGCGGGCCATAGACGAATCTAATGGAAAATGAACCTTTCGGTTATAAAACGAAATTCTGAGTTTGCTGCAAGTCAAGGAGGTACTTACTTACATAAATTATTAAGCAGCTCCTCTAGAGAATTTTCCGTTTGCCGTCTTTTATAGACAGAACGGCCTATAAAACAAATTGATCCTCTGAGACTTGTCAGGCACGATAGCAAATTACAAACGAAACAAACAAACGTTGTTGTAATTTTAATATCCAACTGTATCCTTTTGATTTCAATTTCGTGTCTGAGTAGATGCCGGAGTTTGTTTGAGGTTGCGCTATGAATTCGCCTGTGTTATTTGTTGAAAGCGGTGCAGCGGCTGGTGACACAGCTTGGAGGCTATCAGCGTCACGCTCGGCTGCGCGCGCGCGGCCGCCACCGCCACCGCACCCGCCACGCCCGCATGTGCACTCATTCTCCATGTTTACCCTCAACTCTGAACTTCTGTATCATGAAAACTACCTAAAATAGACGGTTTAGTCAAGTAATATTACCGGTTCTAGACAGAGAAATATTTTACTCGACGCAACGAGGGAATACTAAATAGTTAAGCCGTGGTCACGCAGGTTCTGTACAAGAATCATAAAAGTCACGAGCTTATGCTCAGCAGGAGGTCTCTTAGCCCTCCAAATTGTGAGGCACAAAGATAATAAATAATTAAGTTTAGTGTTTTGAAACTTAGTTTTACCACTTAGGTTTACCAATTTGAATGCTGATTCCATAATATCATTAGAAAAGAGGCGTAAACACACAGATAAATTTTTCTTATATAAAGTTATTCACAATCTAGTAGATTCCATGTACTTGGTTGATAAAGTTAAATATAAAAGTTTGGTCTTAGAAATAAGAATGTAACTTTTGCAATAGATTTTTCCCGTACAAACTATGCCAGAAACAGATTTGTCATTAGAGCCACAAACACTTATAATAATAATAAATATAATGAAGTTGATATTTTCCAAAATAGTTGCCTTAAATTCAAAAACTTATTAAAATGTTCATAACTTTTCCAATGATTCTGCATCAATTTAATGTTATTTATTTAATATTATGTTATTAAGCTATATATGTCAATGCTTTGTTGACTATTCTTAATTGGATACTTTGTTGGCTTATGCATTTTTTTACTGTATATCTTTAATGTACTAAATTAAGGCTGTTTGTTTCCCTAAAATAAACAAATAAACTTTTCCAGCATATTTTTATGCTTATTATTTTTTATCTATATTTTATTTTAAATTAAAAAAATAGTAACAATTAAAAAAAAAATTACGCACATCCGGAACGCTATATAAACATTGTCAAATTTTTAACTTTTCTTTGTTGTGCATATACGCCAGTGGAAGATTAGAGCAGAAGCTATATTTACAAAATACTTTTAGGAGCATGCATCCCGCAGTCGACAGCGGACGGCGAGCTCATTTCACGGTGTCGCTCTCATATTTTACACTATCCTAAATACTCCTACTCTCGAGCAAGAACCTTGTTTAGTCGGATATTTTCAGCTTTTTACCCGGCTATTTATTTTCAGCTTTTAACGCTAAGTTTTAGAGCGCTGCATGGTTCGAACCAATTTAATAATTCAACAATATCTTTACTACATGGTCTAGTTTCATCGTAATGTATGCTAGCATGTGCTGGCAAAGAATGAAAGTCGTAACTTTACATTATGAAAGTTGTTATGCCGCCGCCGTCGTAATTTTGTACGAACACACCTACACACCTAGTTCCTGCTACTATATTTTGTCATTGTTACTTTGTTCTGTTACGGTTATCTCTAGAGAATGAAAAGTTTTAAGATGAGATATCAATATATAGTAAAAATATTTATAAATTATAATTTATTTATTTTGTCCAGATTGGTTTTCGACAAATGCCTGTACTTATTTGTAAGCACTATTTATTTGCTTAAGCCTAATTGTTTAAGATATGCTCGAGCCTTTCTGGCATACCTATTTGTACTGATAAAAATAATTTAATAAACAATAATTTGCCTAATCTATGTAAAATGAAGCAGAATCTATCACATATTTTACATAATAGGATACTTCGATTCTTGCTCAAGCAGTTGAGCTCCAAACAGTTCTGTATGGAGTGCCTTTTGACATAACGGGAAATTTAAAGCCTCGAAAATCGTGCACCAGGGGCCTTGCGCACACCGTATTAGAGAATGCACTAAACCGCCTTATCTCCCCTACTTGTTTAGATAGATGGCAACCTTCCGGAGAATGCATCTTTGAGGAACTCGCAGATAAGAGTTTATGTTCAGAATAATGACTGTCGAAGAAAGAGCAATGTTAGGGTCTTTCTCATACGAATGATTCCGCGTCCGGTATTTTGATCTTGATACGCTGCTTTATGATAGTGTATTTTGTTAGCTCTTCATTTGCTACGTGATCTATACCGCTGCATCCATAGTGAAGTACCTCATTCAGAGCGCTATATTTGACGAGCGTTTCCGAATGTGGAGCAGATCGGCAGCAGCGGACGGGGCTGGAGCACCGGAGCAGAGGTCGCGGCGTCGATTCTGGCGCTGGCGGCACCTCACAGGTCCACTCCGAGCTCGGCACTCACTGACCTATATCCGCTTTGGCACCGCTCACAATCGTCGCTTCAACTTAATTGTGCCGACACTTCGGGCCTCTCCTAACGATTGTGCTGCAATCGACCGATTTAAGGGGAGACACTGCACTGTGGCTCGCATAACCTTTGCGCCAGAAACACCGGCCGCAGGCGCCGCAGTGGAGATGACGTTATGCAAATAACGGCTTTGTAATTTTGCAATTCAGGCGTTTGTTAGTGAAGCACTTTCCATGTTTCACAAAAATAAATTGCCGCTGCGGTGCATCCCCGCGTGGAATAATGTTAAAATGGGACACGTTGTCGGAGTACCACCAGTGCCACGTTACAGACATATTAATGAAAGAGGGGGATTACAATTTGCCTTTGTGACGGCGGCGTCGTCCAATTACATTAATCCCGCGTAGTCGTAGTGAGGCGCCCGCCACAAGCAACTTGATTAAAAATTCTATTAGTTGAAAGACGGACGAAGATAAAGTACAAATAGCACCTTTGGGAGGTTCTAATATTTCTGTTAACATTTAGAATATATTGATAGCGTGCGTAATTAATTGAACTTGGCCGGTATCTTAAAACAATTCTACAAAGTCTAGGATTTTTAGATTTTAAGGAGTTCACGGAGATACCTAGCAATAAATCAATGTAAGCGGCTAGAGTGGAGTAGCCTGGCGAGCGGGTTGGGCAGAAAGAGCCGAGTGTGACGGTGGTGGTGTAGTGGCCGGGCGCGACTTGAGCCGACTATCTGGACAGCAGGACAGATTTACGCGACATCTCCATCGTATCTCGCATCCTTAACTTGATACGTAGCAGGACAGCAATAAAACAGAACTGCTACCTTGCTACGGTTAACTTTGCGATTTCATTGGTATATCATAGGGCTTTATGAACAAAAGAGATAAAGTTTAGATAAAGTATAAAAAGGCCAACATCCAACAATTATTAGGTACAATTGTTGTAGATGAGTAAATTAGCCAAAACCAAAAACGATCAAATAGAGAGTACTAAATAAAAAAAGAACTAGTCATGTAAACAAACGTTCCTATAGTTATATGTTAATAAAATTTAATGCAAAATAATTATTTCAGCTATTATACTGCTTGCTTTGCTGAGCTATGCTGGATTTATTTACAAATGCCTTTATTTTTGTTTGAGATATATTTAGGAAGCGATCGTCTTTTGTTCCTCTGAGTATTTAAATACCTTCGTTCTTTTAAAAGTCAGCCTGTCAGTTTGGCTAGCTCAAACAACGTTAGGAGCAAGGCCTCTAACTTTACCCAAACTCTAGTAAAACGTTTACCGGGGAATTGTTCTTTTTGAGTACACAGGGAACTCTGTGAAAGTCGTCGACAGTTGTGCGAGCTCTTTGTAAATACAGACTATGTTATTTGAACTGTCTCGACTCTCTCTGATTTACTTTCATTTTGGGCTAAGCCTGAATTATTTTGGTAAACTTTCAAAATATCTCTAGGGATTTAGCGATTAAATTTTTGCCTATTTCGAATTAACACAAAAAATAGAATTGCTGAAAAATAAAGGTATTTTATCTTACAGTTGCAATCTATCTAGCAATCAAAAAATATATCAGAGAACTACTCGCTCGCTATATAGGTACGCTTCGTTATTATACTCTACTACGCGCTATGCAGGTTTCGTGTCTGAGATTTTATCTGTATTTATAAATAAATAACTAGTTATTGACGAGGTGACAGAAAGAAAAAAAACCTCAGGTTTATTATTAAATTATTTTCCAACCTCATTGGTATAACCGAGTGCGAGTGCTAGGAGACTTTCAGTGAAGGTATACTCAAAGAGACGTGACCATCGTACTTCACGAATATTCCCGGCGCCATACCGATGGTGGTGCTTTAATACGGTGTTCATTTTATTATTATCTTTTAAGAAATGCATATAAAAACTTCTGAAGCCTATTTGTATTTTATTTTTTACTTGAAATTTGTTGTATGATATGGAATGTAAAAGGGTTTTTGCATAACGGACGTATAAGATTCAATGATTACTAAACATCTTTTTAGGGGTTCCGGACCGCAAAAGGTAAAAAAATCACAGATTTCATGCCTCACACGACCATCGAGCACATAAAATGAATCTACAAAATTCGTCAAAAAGGTTAGGCTACAGGGCAATCCCTTAACCATTTTGTTTTAGGCTCAAATTGTAGCTGACTAAATTGTCCAAAGGAATTTTTCTCAAATTTTTGATATCATTCTTGGTTTCCACAAAATCAAAAATTCGGAAAAAAATGTTTTTTTTTTTTTTCACTATTTCAGCCGCAACTTTTGTTGTTTTTGATTTTCTCGAATAATTCTTTTTGCACCTTACAGCTCTTTTTTGAATATCATATCTTCAATATTTTCCGATATATAAGGGATCGCACTTTTTCGTAAAATCGGAGCCTACACTGGAGCGAACGAAAAGACATTTCCAATGTCAAAAATATATGATAATTTCGTTGTCCGTCTGTCTGTCTGTCATGACCCTTTTTCTCATAAAAATGTAGAGGTATCAAATTGAAATTAATACCAAATACTGAAGTCTATGGTCGAGTTCTATAAATTTCAAGCTTCCAAGTCAACGCAACAAAAGATTACAACTATTTATACTCGCAAAACTTATAGTGAATTTCAAGATTCTAGGTCAATGGGAAGACCTAGAATCATGAAATTTGGCACAAAGTAAGCTCATAAAGCACAAGTAGAGAAAAAATCTGACAGTTGGGAATTTGTGCTTATTGTACAATGATTTTTTTTTTAATTCAACCCTATAGGTAGTACGAAATATTGCTAGAGATGGCGTAATGTGTCAAATAAAATTAGAAATCAGAAAAATAAACTTTTTACAATCAAACTTAGGTACGTAACGTAACTCAGTGCGAGTCGGTCTCGCACTTGTCCGGTGTTAAGTGTGGAACTATAAACATTTTTAGAATGTCTTCTTTTTAATTTGCACGATAAACTACATATTTTATTTTTCACTCTACACAGAATGTAGGTCAACTGAAAATAGAAAACAGAAAAATGTTAGAAGAAAACTCGAGTAGATATATTGAAAGCCGATACTCGTGGTCATGATAGAGTTCCAATTTAATTTACTTGGTAGGTATATATAGGTAAAGTATTAATTTTCCATTGGACGTTGCTTATTACTTTTGACAATCAATGGCCGTAGAGCGGCTGCGAGTGAGGACATGTAAATGGCACTGCGAAAACAATTCAATTTAAATATTAAAATGATTTTAAAATAGAGGAGAGTGGGGTAACGCGGCGGCGGCTCGCGGCGCGGCTGTACAGTGCACTGCACGCAAACTGCTGGCGGTTCGGCAGTGTACTTGTTGCGGTATTTAACCGGCGATGCTATCTGCATAATGCGGTCGTCAGAGCTGGCCTGGCGGCGATGCTACACCTCGTTACCATGGAATTACATTTAACCCCACTTACCCATATTGCCAATTTGGCGAGAATTAATTTACGACGCGATTTGGCAACGCGTTGTTGTGCTCTATTTAATTAATTCAGAATTTATTATAAACTAAAATGCAGTTCGCATCATTCAGCCTTTAAAGGAAGACTTACAGGAATTTACCGAGTTATCCGTGAAAATGGAGGTTGCAACATTACTGAAACGAATTTTTACTCAAAATTACTATCGTGGTAGAGGTCTGAATTTGGATTAAAATTCAGCTGCAAGTAGTGATAGAAAGTGTGACTTATATTCAATTAGTCATCGCAAATTAAATGAGTGATGTATGCACAACAAATTGATACGGATATTGGCTGCTAATAGCGCAACGTGTTGTTCGGCTCGCGGCCGTATAAATCGCTGCACACAGTTCGTTAGATGTTCAAACAATGACTTCATTAGCGTTGTAATAGCCGCGGCATTCGGCCGGCGCGGCGCGGGCGGCGGCGGCGTGATACGTGTTACACCGCGTACACGTAGTACCACATACGTGCGTGTCCAACCGAGCCAATCCGAATTATTGCGTGCCAACAACCAAAAGCTTGTGCTACATACCCGTTATCAAACAACAACGGCCTGTAACAAGCTTCGTGGAAATATGAATCACCATAGGTATACATTATACACAAAACAATTATATCATTCAAGCTATTCATGATATGTGGGTCATTAAATGATAGGCATGTCCTTAAAGTTTAATATATTTTAGTAGAGGTAGTTGTAAAGGTTATAGTCGAGGCGGCGGAGTCACGAGAGGTTGCGTGCGCGCCGGACCACCTGCCAATAATCACGGCCTATTGCGCTGCGCCACACTTATAATCAACCTCCGCTGAAATTGCAACCGCCTGTATTTCCTTCGTGCCAATATTCAGACGAATTTGCTGTTCTGTTGGAACTTTTGAATCATTACGTTTATTGACGTAAATTTTATAAGCTTTTTACTGCATAATAATTTACAGTCACAATTTGTACCATGATATCGTAAAAATTTCGTCTGGTTTCTTTTACCAAACGTAGTTAACATTTTGACTTCTTGCCTATCTTACTTAATCGGTATCGATATGTTGACAGCTAAATTAACTCGCCATTGTATAAATTGATATTTATTTACATTTTTGAACGGCGTATCAAAGTA
This sequence comes from Carpatolechia fugitivella, assembly GCA_951230895.1. NCBI lineage: Eukaryota > Metazoa > Arthropoda > Insecta > Lepidoptera > Gelechiidae > Carpatolechia > Carpatolechia fugitivella. Next base: position 9,771,415 of record OX579653.1, on the reverse strand, counting down.
TAGAAAGATAAAAAACTTTATTGTGACTCTTAACACGAATAGCACAAATATTACAAAGTAAAATGACAAGAAAAAACATAAATACGAGTATAAAAATAAATAACCAATTCACAAAATAACAAATAACAGCAAAAAATAAATATACAACGTATTAGGAAAATAACGCAAAAGCTCTCGGGTGATGACGTCAGCACATGAAACTAAACAACTTGTTTCCACAACTTTTTAAAATTCGCAAAAAAAGGGTTTTAAATTTTCATACAAATTGATTCTATCTGCTAATCGTTTGTGTGAAAGAAAAGCTTCTTTTTTTGGATTTCGCAGAACTTCTGGAACGCAAAACATCTCGCTCGGGTAGTTTCATGGGAGGGTTTTTGCGTTATTTCACTAACACCTCGTATAATTTAAACCACAGTGCAGTGCAGGGTTTAGATACTATTAATTATAACGTGAACCTATATTTTATGAAGCACACAACATACATATACTCTAAGGTTTCTTTATGTTTTTGTTCATAAAAATATCTGTGCGGAGTTATATGGACAAAGGCATTTCTTTTTTCAGATCACATACGAGAGTTCACCTGCGGCAATCTTTTCTACCGCACCCTGTACATAAACGAGGAGAGGAACACGCTTTACGTCGGGGCTATGTAAGTACACTATTGACAATAAAATTAATTGTTTAAACAACTGTTTAACTGCGAAAAAATAAAAACTGAACCTGATTTTTCTCTATATGTATCAATAGATGCGAACTCTAATTAAATCAAATATTTTTAATACTGCGAAGGCACCAAAGCTTGTATACTATGGGAATTTTGATACCCATAGTATACAAGCTTTGTTTAGTTTGGGATCAGATGGCCGTATGTAAAATGTATCAACAAATTATTTATTTATCGGATCAACGGCTACGGCTAATCTACATGGTCGGTTTTAATTTTAAGGTGTTCGATAAAGAAGTTTACATTGCTTCTGTCTCGTAGTAAAATTTCAAAGAGTTATTATTATTTTACTCGTAAATATGAAAGGGCAGGCTCGAGCCTCTCGGTGGAGACGTATTTGAGCTGTTGATAATAAATATGATATGTGGGGTCACATTAGCAGCAAGTGACCATCTTACTCTATCATTACAAAGTAATTTAGATACACATCTATTTGTTTATCTAGTACAGGTAGTTATGCTAAATAACAGGTTTTACAAGAACCCTTTCATCATAATCATACACGGCGAGCGCGTACATATTTATTCATTAAGTAGGTATACAGTGAGGCAGCAATTGATCGTTATTAGGCCGAGCAAGTCCGCGACATAATAATGATTTACCCAGGGGAAATGGAGCCGAGACATGGAACACAATTACCTACTATTTCTGTCAGCGTTTATTTGAACTTGTTCCTTCCATTTGAAGGTTTAAGTAAGGAAGGCACACATCGGCCATTACGTCTGTTTGCGCAGTCCCGCGGCGTCTAATCCGGTAAACCTTTTTGGAACTTCGGCCTGTGCATTAACTTGTAAGACAAAAGAACAATATAAAGTCACAGGAAAAGGAATGTGTTTGTTAGCTGTGGAAAAAATGGGAATGTACCTATATATACATAACTCGTCTCTCTATGCTTCCTGCTGTAAATATTAGTCTACGATCGTTTATTTGGAGTAGAAAAATGGCTGCAAAAAAGTATATTACAATTATTTTTGTAAATAGCTATAATTAATAGAGCAAGAGTAACTTAGCTAAGTCATTATTATTATGTATTTCGAATAGTACTCTTCAACATTATTTTATTTAAAATGGAAACACTCACGTAAAAATGGAAACTATGTCTTCCAACGTAAATAATGTATAAAAATCACGTATCGTTCAATAATAGAATACTCTTGAAATTGCCAGGAAAATTTTGAAGTAATGCCTTTATAACCTAAAGAGCTTTACAATCCAATACAATAAATTGCTTGTTTATTGAACTGTATGTAAAACATATTACTAACTTGTTAAAGTGGTACCTTAAATAGCAATCTACTTGACTCCTTTCGACCGTTATTTTTTACAACAAGCTCTATTTTAATACATCTAGCTCGAGATGATAAAATTATTATTTTTATTGGTGCTGCCATTTGTAGTATACTAAGATAAGATAGATCCTAAAAGTTTTGGTTATATCAAGTTGACTAAGAAACTTTATGTAATACTTTATATTATAATATTTTCCACTTAACACCAGAATGTCCCTGCCTTTAAACTTGAACGTGTTAAAAGAAAGAGCAGTAGGATTATACAGTGTCGTGTTGCGATGCAACTGCAAGCAGCTTTATGCGTTTTATTTTATCCCGCTGGTCGGCTTCCTCTAAAAAGAACATAAAGTTTAGCTGGTTTTGCTCACATGTTGCACAAGTTGTTTACTATTTGTCTTACTTCACCGCACCGCTTGGTTAAATAAATAAATATTGAAACTCCACCGGTTTATTTACCTACTCATTTAAGATGACCGTTAATGTTAGATTCAGATACAGGTTTTCTTTAACAATTATAAAATTTCAGCCAATTATTTTTGTTATTTGGTAAAATTTCTTGTGGGTCATACCCTTTTCTTAATGCCGTAAAATTGTAAGAAATGTCAGCTTGTAATCTAAAGAGTTCTAACTTTCGAGTTAGTAAACTATTGACAAATTGTGAACAGACCACAGAACTTTAACTGTGTTGTGATGTAAACGAAATGCAAAGTTAACGATTTGACGTTCATTTAGTAGAGTTATTGAGTTGGACAATATGCAAACGTACTATCTCCACCACGTACCAACGTGTTTTCGAATTTCGAACTCATATGTTCGATTATTCGACGCTCTTACGGTGAAGGAAAACATCGTGATGAAACCTGCACACTCCTGCGAAGAAATTAAAAGTTTGTGTATGAAATCGACCAACCCGCATTGGGCCAGCGTGGTCGACTAAGGCCTAATGGCCCTAATTCAGAGTAGGCGCAAGCCCCTCGGTAGGGACGTATATGAGCTGTTGATGATGATGTATTGCATGCTTTTACAGAACTAAAGAAAAATATTTTAGCAAAGAAGCAAAGAAGTTTAAGTAGCAGTCGTAGCAAGTGTTATCCATCTTGAAACGATATGTGGACTTTTGAGGAATATTGCGATACTTCTTAAGGCGGGGTTATGTGGAAATACCGCTTATAGTCGCTACTTTGACGATCAAATACTGGCACTTCTACTGATGCTATAAATGTAAAATTCAATTCATTTATTTATTCCTTAAACAATATATTATTACATTGTTAAAAAATATGCTAACAGAATATATCCTACATTAAATTTTAAATAGAGTAGAGTTACTACTAGTACCTAAGTTTAATTGTGAAAATGCAATAAATACATTTTAAATTTTAAAATACATTATAATCAATTAGAAATAAGAAGAACAAGTTTTTAAAAAAAAAACAGCAATATATTTTTTCGACGATCTCGTAACTTAAAGCGATAACCATAGTTTTTTTTAATATAACTTGCCTATTGTTGACTTAGATTTTAAATCGATTACATTTTTCATAATCTCTGCCGTTTTCTGTTAATAAGCAGAAGAGTTCAAGAAAAACTAGTTTTTCGCACGATTCCTGGCAGTATCGATACGTTTGATACGTTTGAACGTAATCACCGTGACGCATCGCACGCTAATATTAACGTTATTTCAGTAATGCGTCGGTTGAACTTTCAACTAAAGCGCATTGAGTTGCTATTTTTTAGCATAACCCGGCCTTAACATAGCTGCTGAAATAACTTTTTTCCTTTATTTCGTCGTAGTCAGGTTAAATAGATATTTACGGCGCCGTAGACTTAATTTGTCTGGGTTTAAGTATACTACTAAATTTACGTAAATACGTAAGGTGATTTGAGGATAATAAAGTACACCAACAAAAAAATAATACCTAAGTATAGCATAGTTTTTTGTTTCCTGTCACTATTAAAACATCATCACTAAGCCCATGCATGCCCAATAACGCCCATGTACAAAAAAATGAAATTCTCTGCAGATTATCAGATTATTTTGAGAAAAATAAAGCAATAAATAACCGAAATTAATTGTTACAGGGATCGAGTATTCAAACTAAACATGTCGGACATAAGCCAGTCGCACTGTGAGGTAAGCAGACGGGAAAGATTTTTCTATCCATCTACGATCGTTGTAATCTCTTCGATGAATCCCATTTCGAGTTCAAGAGACCTCGCCAAAGAGCAGCACTCTAGCAGTCAGCTTCTTTTTTATAATATTCGTACTCGTTGGATTTGAAAGGATCGCTCTTCAGCTATTCTGTTGGCTTTAAAAGTGCAACTTACTTTTACGTGTCTCGTACGTTTCCCACCTGAGTACCATCATCCTTTCAAACGTCGACCCTTGTAATTACGTCTGCACTCGGCTTTCTCGCCACAAAAAGGAAAATTAGAAAATGTTTACTTGAGTATTATCTCCGGAAGCAGGAGGGCTTTAAAGTGCACAATATCTCTTCAAATTAATTGAAACGATAATTGGCATCCCGTCGTTCCCAGTTTCCAACCTTTTAATATAGAATACCAATCTCTGGATAGCGTTCATGTTGATAAAGCTCTTGATACTTCGTTAACTTTGATTTATTGAATAGATAAGATACCAATTTGATTAAAAGGTACTATAAATTCTTAATGAAGTTGAACCCTGTGCATCCTACCTGATTCAAATTCTTCATGAGTTGTAGATAGCTGGACAAATGCCGTTTGGCCTGTCTGATTTAATTATCTGATTCCTGCTTGAAGTCAAAACTTGTATGTCCTTTTCGTCTTATTTTAAGGTACAGAAAATAAATACTAGATTTTTAGAGCTAGAACGTGGCAATGGAGTACTATGATAAAAAATTGATATTTTTTTAAAGAAACTAATTTCACTGTTTTATAGTTATTATTTTTTTAAGTTTTAAATTTTTTATCGTGTGACGTCATACGACCGACGACGGAAAACCATACTCGTAGATTTGATTGACGACAAAAATACAAAATATCACCCTTTCTAATATCAAATCGTCAAACGTAAACAAAGCTTACTTTATACAAGGTTTTTGAAAAAACTTAGATTTGTTAAGAAGATGACGTCACAAAGGTCAAATGGGTCATTTGGATTTTTGGATTTTTTAACGTAATCTTTAACTTTTTTCCTTAAAAGCACGAAAATATAGTGTAAAACCATAAAACCATGGCCTAAGGGAGAAATTTTAGCATGCCCCATTTACGTCAGATGTTTATAGTACACCCAGATATCAACCAACTATGTTCTTAATTTAGTTTAGCATTCATTTACCGCCTATCCTAATTTCATAGAAAAACTAAAAGACAAACAATATAATAATGCGTTACTGCAGGATTCGTAGGCATCCCATTAACAAAGTCTAAAAATAAAAATTGTAATAATAATAATAATAAAGGTGAACTGAAGAAGTTTCCCCATAAAAAGAAAGAAAATAATAATAATAATAATTTATTTATTCAATAATTACAATGCGTTTTATATTGTAACTGGAGCCTGCGGCAGTAAAAACTGTGCTACATACAGGCTCCAGCGTCTTCCCATAACAATGGTCTTCTTATTGAATAAGGTACACTTAGAACAAAGTATATTTAGGATAAAATAACAATTATTTGTACAGTAGGAACCTCTAAGACATTGCGTTTGTGTGTGTGTTGTGTATTGTGTGTGTGTGAGAGTGTGTTTGTGTAGTGGTATACTTGCATAATGTAGACCATAACATATAAAATATGTAGATGACCAATATAATTATATAAATAGGTGTTTTGCAGTGTTGTGCGACTATGGTTAAGTTATGATTTCCAATAAGCATAAATAAATAAATAAATGTAGGTTTTAGAAGCTAACTTTTGACAATCAATCCTATAATGAATGTACGCAGAAGGATGCCCTGTTGCTGGAAGCAAGCAACGTGGCGCGGTGCGTGAGCAAGGGCAAGTCGGAGCCTTTCGAATGCCGCAACCACATCCGCGTGCTGCAGCCGCTGGGCGATGGTGACCGGCTTTACGTCTGCGGCACCAACGCACACAGTCCCAAGGACTGGGTGCTCTATGTAAGTACTGTTCCAGATCCAGAAGATAAGAGCATGATCACCATAGAAGCAGAAAAGCCAGTAGCCTCGTAGAATACAACAGAATGCCCTCCAGGTAGCAACCGCACCCAGCGGCAGAAACATTTTCAAAGTCAAAGTTAAAAATCACGTTTTCTAAATTGGGAGTTTGGAACGGAGAAAAACATGCTGGGGATACTCCACTGACCGTGACGGCTCTATCACGGGGAATGGTATAGTCAAATAAATTCGTGATCTTGACAAAAACATTCAACAAAACCTATTTTGAAATATTAATACAGGATTATTCTACTTGTCACCCTAGTTCTATTGTTTTCTTTTAAAGTGTAAATACCTACTACAGTACTTTCAAGTCCACTTAGCAACTGAATATACGGCAACAACAGCGTTTCTAATAAAAATATAGGCCTAATATTAAAATAGTACAAGCTTTTATTTTCTTTCATCAAAAGAGAGCGTCTGTATTTTCAAGCTTTGAAGTTCAAGTTAAACATCTTTCATTTCTTACATAAATAATTCAGTAAAAGCGTATTAAATACCAAATTCCTTATTAAACGGCTTTTACGATGGAAATTGGATATAGAAGCAAACCTTTCAAGCAGATTACGCAACTATTGTGTTAGCTAAGCTAGTCCCATTACATTAATTGTTTCCTCCCACAGCTAAATCTCACACATTTGCCCCGACACGAATACGTGCCGGGTGTGGGTCTCGGTGTTGCCAAGTGTCCGTACGACCCTGCGGACAACAGCACGGCAGTGTGGGTGACTAGTGGCAACCCTGGTAGCCTGCCCGCGTTATACGCAGGCACAAACGCAGAATTCACCAAAGCGGACCCCGTCATATTCCGTAACGACCTTTTTGACCTGCGAACGGGGCAGAAAAAGTTCAACTTTAAAAGAACGCTGAAATACGATTCAAAATGGCTAGACAGTGAGTAATAACAATTAAACTTCAAGACCGTGTTTTTTTTTTTGCAGCTGGGATATAATTAAATTTTGATTCTTATTCTAGAAACCAACTTTGTCGGGTCGTTCGACGTTGGAGAATACGTCCTATTTTTCTTCAGAGAGACGGCAGTAGAATTCATGAACTGTGGCAAAGCAGTGTATTCAAGGGTTGCCCGAGTTTGCAAACATGACATGGGAGGAAAGCATATTCTGAGCCAAAATTGGGCGACGTACTTGAAAGCCAGGCTTAATTGCAGTATACCGGGAGAGTTCCCGTTCTATTTTGACGAAATACGTGAGTTTTTCAATTAAATCATACTCTTTTTATATACACTTATGCTTTCTATTCAATCACTTGTTGCTTTATAAATATACTAGATTTTTAAATAATTTTATTTATATTGAATTTAAATGTAAGAAAGTTACGTATGCACTTAACATAATAGAAATCACTTTCTTATGTCAGAGAGTGTATACCAAATGCCAGACGACCCTACCCGGTTTTACGCGGCTTTTACCACCGGGGCCAGCGACGGGCTGGTCGGATCCGCTATTTGTACTTATACCATGGAAGATATTCAAGATGCATTTGCTGGACGGTTTAAAGAGCAGGTAAGCAGTTTGTTTTTAAGAATATATTTTTAACATGTTTAACGGAAAAAATAAACTACTGGATTAACCTTGATATTAATATCCAAACAGGCAACTTCAAGTTCGGCCTGGTTGCCAGTGCTGCGGGCGAAAGTGCCGGAGCCGCGGCCTGGCACTTGCGTCAACAATACCGAAGCACTGCCCGATAACGTGCTCAATTTCATCAGGTGCTGTATATATACTCCACACACATCTATGTATAAATTCAATAGGTCGCTACAAAATGCCGCACGCGCATCGCATTCAACCCGTGTGCGGCTAACCGCGCGTCTCGACTTGCCAATTTTCCGCCCGAAGGCATCACATTCTTGAAGACTTGTGGTCTACCTAAATACCATGATTTAATTTTAACGATCATATTGAGTTACTTTGTATGCCGAAGTAATTGTCTCTAAAATCTGTCGAAAATACAATTACTGAGAAAATTAGATCATTTCATCTTGCGCTCCCCTGAGACTAATCTATACAAGGTTGAACCTCACATTAGCTGCGTGGAGCGTGTCTTCTGTAATTGGGTCGCACTCGCATGCTTTAATTGATGGCGCGGTGCGAAATCCTTAATAGGTTAACCTACCAAATAACTCCCCTAAGCTCTATTCTGTTTCAAAACATACCCCTACAAAATGCCTACAACTATAACTTAAAAAGAGCTATCATATTTAGTATTTCAATCACATGGCATCAACATCAACAACCTTAAGTTATATTTATTCAACTTTTAGATCACATCCACTAATGGATTCTGCAGTTCGGCATGAAGGTGACACTCCAGCTTTTTATAAGAGAGACTTGGTGCTAACCACACTAGTTGTGGACAGACAATTTGTGGATATGTTAGGAGATGACATCACTTATACAGTGTTCTATGCTGGCACTAGTAAGTCCTATTATACACCTTAAGAATTCTCTGTTGTTTGTTAGTCCCTGCACTGTAATTGTGTATTTTATTTTCAGATGCAGGTGAAGTTTATAAGATAGTCCAGTGGGCAGGAGGTGGCTCTCGAGTCGCTGACGTGTGGCGTGCGTCAGGGGATGAGACAGTGCGTGCCCTAGCTCTGTCCAGAAGGGTACATTCCTTGTTCCTAGCCACTGACTACAGACTACGTCAGTTGCCATTGAGGGCTTGCACGCATCGGTTAGTTGCATTCGTTGTTTCTTTTATTATTTGTTTTGTTCTTGAACTTTGCTTATAATCTTGAAATTTTATAACAGGTATGATAGCTGCGTGCGTTGCGTCCTCGATCCTTACTGTGGTTGGGATAAAGAAATTGGAGCATGTCGTCCATATACACCAGGATTGCTACATGACGCAACAAATTCTACACCTTCAATATGCGAGGCCAGTGCTCCACAGAGAACGGTCAGAGCTAGCTATGGTCAAAGTGTCCATTTGGCAGCTTTTGGAAAGACACCTGAGGCTTTGAAGGACCAGCAAGTCACGTGGTATCATCACTCAAGGGAGAAGGGACGATATAAAATCAATTTCAAGTAAGTGTTGTGTTCACAATAAAATAAAAAAATCCTGTAGATTCTTCCAGTAGTTTCCGGAAACTGATATTACTTTGTTCCGTTTTATCCACCGCTGAAATGTTGTTTCAGTTGGGATAGAGTCCTTGAAACATCAGAGCGTGGTCTGGTGCTCCTGTCAGTGACAGAATCAGACCGAGGGCGGTACGAGTGCTACTTTGGACCCACCCTCATAGCCTCCTACAATTTGGACATCGATGTTCATAGGTATAGTATATGGTGTATATTATCTTCTGAAAGCAAGGTCGAACTTATGTAAAAAATAATTAGAATTTAAGTGGAGGAGTTACAAATATTATTATTTCATAGTTATAGGTATTTCGCATTACTTATAATAATAAGTAATGCGAATACCAAATTTGGAAAATGATACCTGTAAAAGAAATAAATGATTTACTTACAAATGTTCAAAACTACTACGTGTAAATAAACTATAAAGTGTTATGGGTTAATTGTTATTTGCAGTCACGTAGTTCATTTGACTTAAACTTCATATGCCATGAGTTTTTTTATCACTAATTTGCAAGCGTTTTTAAACCACTATTGTGTGAAAAATCTCATAGCCAGTAAGAAAACTTAGTAAGTCGCGGATACTCAGAAAAAGGGAAAGAGTATTTTTTACACTGTGATGTACGATGCTGTTAATGTTCGTTTTATTTAGTAACATAGTAGAGCTGGTAATGTTGCAGATGTACGCAGCCTAGCAAGTCGCAGGAGTACAAACAGGTGTACTCGGACTGGTGCCACGAGTTCGAGAAGTACAAGAGCGCCATGAAGGCCTGGGAATCCAGGCAAATGGTAATTATGGACGTAGTATTATCCTAATCCATATGGACATGGGCTGTCATCCAGAACTTATTCAGGTTTATCAATAAATATAAAAAATATAAGTTTATCACGACCTGTCGATCGAATTTCTGTAATTGTTGCATAAAGATAATTGAAAAGGGTTTAATGTATAGCCTGCTTAATTTTTTTTTTACTATTTGCTTACAACTTAAAACTAAGTTGTCGGAAAACTACTTGGTTCGTAGTATTTGCATTTTGAATAAATCAGTGCTTTTTCCTAAACTATTTTTATCATCAATAGGGGATCGGACTACTTTTTTTTATTTTATAAATCCAAACTTCTTAGTTTCTGCTATCGAGCACTAAAATAATTTTTGCTCTATCTTTAAAATTGACCGAGTTATAAAGGTTTAAAATTCAAGATTAGACAGGGAGGCACGTACCCACTTGTGACGTAGTAACACCATATTATCTCCATACAAAAAATCGTTTTTGAAAGAGACAGACATATTGAAACTTTAAAAAATCACTGTAAATTCGTTTTTCAACCGATTCTATTGAATCGTCTGCTACTAATATATATTTTAAAAATAATTCATAAAATATGGTAAATTTAGGAACAGTCCGATCCCCTATTGAAGTTGACACCATTTACAGGTATGTTACCACGGTTATATTTATTATTATAAATAAATCAACAATAATTATTTACCTTTTCCTTATAATTAAATAGCGAAATATCACGTTACTATTTCTGTCCTTCCAGGAAGTAATGAATTCAATTAAGCCGTCTCTGATTTGACGGAAAAGCTCCAAGTTTAAAATAACTTCTGTGAAAAGGAGTGATATGTTATAATACCATTAATACCCAGTATAGAATGGAATCACGATCCTACTTTAATTTAATTATTTCTAATTGAATTCTAAGATTAACTTGCGTATGCTAACGTAGATAAGTAAATTTGGGAAGGGCTTAACGCTGGCATGACATTATCCTACTTTTCAAAAGTTCCATTTTTCAGATCAATAAGAAACTATTAGTTATTTGATTCAAATTATTGGTTGAACTATTCCAACTCTGTTTTTCCAATTCTGTAAAACACTCGAATTGAGAACCGAGAACCAATGTTTGTTATAATTTCATTCTAAAATGTGAACATTTATTTAACGGTTATAATTATTATGTTTTAGCTAGGGATATATTGACGAATGAAATTAATAAAAACAATAGAAGGTAATTAAGATATTTCTGAGTTTTGTTAAATTACGTTACAAAGTTGTTTGTTGATTGCAGCAGTGTTCGAAGAGCCTGAACGCTTCGAGCCAGCAGAACAGCATGGCGAACGAGATCGTAGCGTCGCTGCGGTGATAGGGCACAGCCAGTGATTAATGGACGATTACACACCGAGCTCGCTAACATAAACTATCCGATATTTCGCCGACAGCACCGAATGCCCCTACCACGGCTTCCTAATACTTACGCGAGTTATCAGTGAGACATGAACTACAATTCTCTTATCCCAGAACTTAATTGAAGCAAACGCTTGTAAAACTGTAATTTTAAAGTAAATGAAAATTACAAATGTGAAAGCTTTTGAAACTGCCAAATTTTGCATAAATTAAAACTTAAAAGTGACCACATCGATCCCCCGTATGATGGTAAGGGAGACTGTCGAAAGGGGAATGATAATGTAGTAAGGGGATGATCTGTTAAAATAGATTTGTTGGTCGTTTCCCGGAGCCAGTCGTTCCGCAGACTGCGCGTGATGGATCACTGACTTCTGCTCAACTTCCCCAGCTTTGTTCATTACCTTCATCCTATGAAACATCGGAATAACTTGTGCTGCCGTGTAATGCTGATCGATTAATTTTACTATTGTTGGTGAAAGCGACTGAGTATGATAAGCTGAAAAAGTATTGTCGAAACTCTGTCAATGCAATAAGTTATTTGTAGATGTATTAATTATTGAAAATGGGCATTTCGCTCGTTATCGCGCCGCGTCGGAATCGTATATAGAAGTTTGCGAATGGAGGGTAGAGTAGCGCCCGCGCCGCCGCCGCTACGAAACGCTGTGATAGTTCTCGTTGGATTACATTTTGGCTTTGACACCGTGAAATTAACGAAATATTGTAGCTTTTAGTTTCGTAGATTGATAATACTTACGCGTTTTATAAGGTGGATTGATTTAAAAACAAACATTTTTATTGAAAGCATTTATTAATTCTTTATTTACTTTTAAAACTAGGATCCACGAAGTATATTTAAAAGTGAACTAATGAGCAATATGAACGCCAATTTATATGTAAGCAAATTAATGTAAAGCTTATGTTTGCAAGGATGTGTTGACGCATAGAGTCGATTCATTCATTAGGTAGCTAGCATTTATTAATTAATTTACTTGTGAAGTTTTGTTGTAGGCTGTTAGGAGGTCGCGTGTGCGAGCCCTCCTTGGTATTGTTTACAAGTTTTCATTGGTTTTAAACTGTTGGAGTTATTGATTCATTGCTATAAAATGTAATTTTAGGCCCGACTTCGGACTTGGAAACCGAATTTAATAGAAGTTGTTTAAATTGTTTCGTTTCAGTTAATATTAGATATCTCGCTAGAATAGTGCCTTGTGAAGCATGCTTACGATATAATAAAATGTAATTTGGAAACTAGTTATAATATTTTTGTGTAAAATGTAAAAATGATGAATATAATTAATAACATAGTGAATTGTGAAATAAAGCAATAATGTTCCACTGAAATTAAAGTCGCCAGTATTACTATAAATTATTTGCAGAGTAGTAAGGACGTACTTAAGGGAAAACTTAGAGTAAAAAGTAAGATATTAATTTTTTTTATTTGCAATAAGTAGTAGAATGAGCCAAGAAACGATCCTCTTTTGTAGTCCCTAACAATATGGAATGAAGATGTTATTACAGTTTTTATTTACGGTAGAGGGTCTTAAAGGGTACAAGGTATCCAGGATCAAGTCTTGTATGTTTCCTATTGTTTAGCTTCTGTTTTTGTACAATGCAGAAATACTGATATAGATTAATAGATTGTTGGCAAAATCCTTTTCAAATGTTAAAGTATTGTAAATAATTTAAGAAGTCTAGTAGAAAGATAATGCTATTATATGTTTATTGTAAAAATGTACGAGATAAGGTAGAGTAAGCGATTGTTTTATAAAATGAACACAAAAAATAAATTATTTTAGATCTAATTCGTTGTGAATCATTAATTTCCTCCATTTTTGAACGATGAAATTAAATAGAATACTGAAAGGATAGATTACACTAAAATGAAAAAGGTAAGTTAAGTAGATACCGTCCCTCCCGCGTGTGTAGGTTTTCGCACGATGTTTTCCTTCACCGTAACAGCGTCGAATAAAGGTAGTTAAATATAATTAAAACACATTACGTACGTGATGGGGTTAGAACCGGTGTCTCCCGGACGGCAGGCAGCAGCCCTAGCCACTATATCGCCGACGTTCACTCTCTACATTTCTCTCATGTCTTTATCTGAATCATAAACTTGCACCATGTATGACTCAAATATAAACCAAGCTGCTGCAAGAGTGAGATAAACGAAAATATACGACACATAATTTTAAGAGTTCGAGCTGAAAACGGTTGCGTAAAAATATGATTTCATGAACGGGTTTATTACAATACAAAATATCTAATGAAGCCATTATATGCGCATCGGAGCAGCGCGGCGTGGGTCTTAGATTGGTGAACCTGAACACCATAGAATTTAATTACAGGGGGAGAGTGAAATAATTGGCGACTCGCCGTAATGGCTCGCTACACCGCTTTATGGCCGAATTAATAGATTCTCGCTTTCAGCCGCTAAACCTCGGCCCCAGCGTATATTAATTGCTGGCCTAAAATCAGAATACAAATTTATTAAATTGGAACTGTTTATTAATTTCATGTAATAGGTGGATTGTTGATAGAAAAGCGACTAGTTATATCGACATTCAATCAAAGTGTATTGATTAAGCTACTGTATTTAGCCCGGCTGGACAGCGTGCTCCGCTCAGAGTCAGTTCCAGCTTTTATTGACAGAAGGATTGACACAGAGAGCCATCCATGATAGCTTTGACGTCGAAAAATGATTTGTAAAAATCTTAATTCGAATAAAATAATTTTAATTTTGATTTTGATTTTTGAGGTGTATTATATAAAACAAAATCTGCACATTGAACGACGCGTTAACATAATTTTTATGAAGTTATATTTTCGGAACTTCCTGATATTGAAAACAGTGATCGGTTATACTATACAGGGTGTACAACTAGACGATTGGCTGGTCTCCATAAAATGATAAGGTACATCCATCCAGCTCATGATTCTGAATCATATTTCACTATGGTGGTGTATGGTGTGGGTTTCTAATTAAAAAATAAAATTATTTAGTTCCCTAGCCTAAACAATTCAGTTTTTTTTCATGCGATTTAATACACGAATAGTCGTGTGCGTCAGAATGGCGGGTGTAAGTCCACCGATAGTGATGGTTTATGCGTGAGAGCAATGTACGAGCAACGTACGGAATGTACATAAAATTTGACACTATGTACTTTTTTTAAACCATAGTTATCACAAATTACGGGTTAAATCTTAATCTACACATTCTACTAATTATTCAAGTGAAAAATTAATTCCGTAGCAATGTACGAGCAATGTACTAGCAACGTACCTATTCAAATTTTATCTAAATGTAAAAAATGATTTAACAAAATTGATAATTAAATTTTAGCGCCTGTTTTACATTTATTAGCAAATGCCTAGATGAGCAATATAGGTAACGTAAACTAGGTACAGAATCGTGATGGTTTATGCGTGAAAGTAATGTACGGGAAAACACGAGAACAATGTGCAAAAATATATAGGCGTTGGGCCCAGTGTTGTAGCATCATAAGCTAATAATAAAAAGGGTGTAGGGGTAATTATGTAATGAAGGTGGGGATGGAAGAGACTACGTAGATAAATACTTGGGATTGGGAGACCACTAGCCTCTCTCTCCACCATCAGATACGTGTGTGAAGGTATGTGAGAGGGATGTATCTGTGGGGGGAGTGGATGTATGTATGTATGTAATTTGAGGGACGTCTGCGAGGAGCACAGACGGGTGATCTGCTCTATTACACTATTTCACCCATAGGGGAGTGGGTGTATATGTATGTGTGTTTGTATGTAAGTGTAGAGGCATGAGAGGCACAGTTGAGTACGACAAATACGTCTCGGGATCGAGGTATATAATATTATCCACTAACCAGTCAACTGTTCTTCCTTGTCCACGTATGGGTATGTAAGTGCTAGTGTAGGGGGTGTGAGAATGAGATATGATGGAATTTTGTTTAATCATTATTTACATTTAGATAAAATTTGAATAGGTACGTTGCTAGTACATTGCTCGTACATTGCTACGGAGTTAATTTTTCACTTGAATAATTAGTAGAATGTGTAAATTAAGATTTAACCCGCCATTCTGACGTCAGGTTGGCTGCTCACTTTATTTTTGTGATAACTATGGTATAAAAAAAGTACATAGTGTCAAATTTTATGTACATTCCGTACGTTGCTCGTACATTGCTCTCACGCATAAACCATCACTATCGGTGGACTTACACCCGCCATTCTGACGCACACGAATAGTCTGCATCAGTTTGCGGTGATCCATAACTTAAAAAAAATATATTTCATGTTGTAATTATTTATGCAACGAAACCGGAAAAAGGATCATTTAAAAAAAACATGGGCTAAAAAATATATGCTATCAGTTTTATATTCTATTCACAATAAATGTTGCTTTCGTTGGGACTGCGGTTGTGATAGCTGGTCTGGTCAGGCTTTGTAGTAGTCAAGTCAACAAAATAGAACTGCTGAGAATTTACTGTGAAATATTACATAGGTACAATAGGGGATCGGACTACTTTTTTTTATTTTATAAATCTAAACTTCTTAGTTTCTGCTATCGAACACTAAAATAATTTTTGCTCTATCTTTAAAATTGACCGAGTTATAATGGTTTGAAATTCAAGATTAGACAGAGAGGCACATACCCACTTGTGACGTCATTTGTTAGTAACGCCATATAATCTCCATACAAAAAATTGTTTTTGAAAGAGACAGACATTGAAACTTTAAAAAATCACTGTAAATTCGTATTTCAACCGATTCTGTTTTTTCTTCGCCAATCGTCAGCTACTAATCTATATTTTAAAAATAAATAATAAAATATAGTAAATAACAGTCCGATCCCCTATTAATTTCTAATAACTTAGTAACACTGATGTAGGAAAAACCACAGAGCGAGTGAATGCAACGGCCGCGCCGCCGCCGCCGTCGCCACTGTCAGTCGAAAGCATATTACGTCAGCGTGCGGTCACCGCTAGTGTTCACTTTAACTATTTATCGTTGGCACGACATTTTCAAAGCCTTACCACAAAATGAGTCATCTCAATCATGTTCAAATTACTAGAATAATTGCTATAATAATTACTATAAAGGTTAAATTACTTGCTACAGGGTATAAAGAATCCATTTTTTTTTTCAGTTTTTCGAAATCATAGTTTTCGCATCACTTAAGAATATTTTCTCCTAGCTGAGCTTAAAGCTAGGTAAAAACCTGAGTGAATGAAATCAAAGTCAAAATTATTTATTTCAATAGGATGTTAGATCTGTCATTACATTTTTTTGGGATGAGAGTCAATAACTCACACAGATCTAATTAATAACATAAATAGATTAATGATAACTTTATTACAATATGACGAGTAACATAAAAATTGTCTCTCGAATAGCTTTGTTGCCAACAACAAATTTTTGTCAAGAATTTTAACGGTATTTGAAAATAAAAACAACAGAAAAGCTAGATATTGAAAAAAATGCGTATTTGAAGTCTTTATGGCGTTGCTATATTTACACTTGGCACATTTATTTTGTTTAAGCGATGCACATATTCTTGGGAATTTTGACAAAACTTACACGAAAGCTGAACCGCTTTTAACGAACTCCGGAGAAGACTGCCTGCATGCATAATACGAGGCCATTCGAGGCTCCGTGCCGCAAAATGTACCTATTTTTGTAGTCTTTACAGTGGAGAGGATGCATACATAACAGACAAGGGATAATAAGAAGCAAAATAAGAATACTTAAACTGCGCATAACGAGATCGTGCTGTTCATACTCTGAGCTCTGTTGGAGGTACCATTAAGACTATAATTTCATTTAACTGTTTAACTCGAAGACGCTATTTCGATTATCCTTTGATCTTGCGTCCCTGCTCACTCCCGAGTCCCGGTGCTCGACTGCGCTCGCTCACGAGGTCCCGATTCGTTGCCAGTAATCGAATTAAGCAAAGGGCCTATAGAAGACGACTTTGTCGAGCGATGGAGCGAAGGACGGGTCGTTACGAGCTACGAGCATGATCGATCACACGACTCATGTGAACACGAGTTGTTCTTGACACTAAAATAATATCTTCAAAGGCTCCTTGCTTAACCATTCGCGTAAAAATCCGCTCAATAGTCTAACCGCCAATAGAAGTTCATCATAGGAAGCGTATTAAAATACCTACATTAGACCATGGGTCTTATTAGACGCAGTTTATCTCCAATTTTAGCTACTTATAACACGTTGACATGTGTTCGTTTCTACACATTCTTGTTTCGCCCCCTCCAGCCCAACGAGCTGCATAAATTACCGCCTTCCTGCGACTCGCTGAGCGTTTCTTTATTTTTTTCTGTTAATACCGCGTGGCTTAATTTATGGCAATAGAATGCAAAAACTAAAGGAATTTCTCTCGCGCTATTTCACGTGACATCGGAGTGCGAATGTCGTCATCACGGAATCTGAATAAGCCCTCACAAATCCGTATTAGTAGTTAAAGCTCAAGGGCTGTGTCATCATAATAAAATGCAAATTGACAAGGATTTAATCCGGACTTATGCCGCTGAGCCCAATAACTGTTAATAATCCGATCGCGCTGACGCCCGGCCCGGGTGCGGATTGGGTCGCACGACTGGACAGGCCGGACCGGATCACCGGACTTATCATATCACAGCGCGGTGTAGGCAGCGACTAAACAGCGCCTCTTTCGCAAATCTTTAATTAATACTTAACTTTTATGTTATTTCGATATAACATTGCGCAGTAATTGAGTGGCTGTATAGAAAGATGGAACATAGTTTAATAGAAATGTGAAATTAGAACTAGTATTTTTTTTATAATTTGACAGCTGTCAGTTGAAAACGATTCTCCCTCGGGCTGAAAAGTATTACCTTCAACCCGCTCCTCAGGCAACTTCAGGCGTACTTTCCGAGTATGAGTAATGACAATATGTATAATTTTAAAATATTATTTTGTTGCAAAAGTATTACAATATTTCCAAAAATATGATTGTAATTAAATGGTCGTGTGTGCGTTGTATTAGGTAATGTTCTTTTTCTCAATTCTCAATTACAATATTTATAAGCTTAATATTATAAGAATAAGACTGTTAGCATTTAAGTTTTCAATGTAGTATATGTTATACTGTTGATGTACCTAATAAAATAAAATAAAAAGCTTACATTTTAAATTAATCTGTCTTTACTGCCATATTATTGTAAGTTTGAGCTATGTTTATGTTGTTGCCTAAAGGCAAAGGGTACCATTCCAAATATTCTCAACCCGTGCCATTAGAAGGGCTAAAATAATGAAATGTAAATTAATACGTCATCTTGGATAGCGGATTATGTTCTTTAATCCTATTAGCTAGACTTGTTGTCCTCGATGGGGTTTGATTACATTATCCCAACCGATTAACAGCCGCTGCTCACGTAAATTGATAAGTAAGTTTTTTGACATTCTAATTTTAGTTTTATTTGTATGTTCGTTCAATTTGTCATTGTATTTTTGTTTTAAGTTATTAGACTGTCTATCTTTAATTAGATATTTATTTTGTTATTTTATTTTTGACATGTTTTTTAACTAAATTCCGTATTTTTTTAAATATATATTCTTTAATTAATACTTAACTTTATGTTATTTCAAAATTAACATTGCGATGTAATTGAGTGGCTGTATAGAAAGATGGAACATAGTTCAATTTGATAAGTTGATATTTAATTTATAAGGTGTTCCAAATTGCTTGTTTAATCATTAATGATATGTACTCATGTGAGTACTTTTTTACTGTCTGACTGAAGATACAATACTATAACAAAATTTTTATTTAAAAACGCGCATTTTGCAAGTAGTAATAATAACAAAGCACCTTCAAAGTAACTCTATAGGTATTAAGGAGTTGGATTACTGGAGTGATTTTAGATCGAAGAATTTATAATATATTTTAGAAGAAGAATAGATATATCAATTTGAATTACATTAGGATGGATGCGTGCCTTCCAATTAAACTTTTTTAATCTGGTAGTCGTCGGCAAGGTGCTGAAGGGCAGGCCTCCTCATCGCGATAGCTCCTTCTCAATTTAAGGATCTCCACGAAGCCCTCCGATAAGCCCCAGATTTAGCGCTGAGAGAATTTGTTCGGGTAATTTACTCTCCGAGTTGTGAAGACAATAAAACTTGGCGAGAGCTTTACTTTTGAGTAACTTTATTTTGTTTCGTAATGAAGACTTATTTAACAAACGGATATATCATGTGGAGTGAGGATCTCAGAGCGGAGTGTGGCGTGGTGGGTGCGGTAGCCTAGATGCAGAATTAATATAGTATTACCGTACAGAATGGCCACTCACCCCTTACCGCCAATCGGCGCTTATTCTCCACGCCCCGCATTGTGAGCGGTTGGAGGGCGAGTTAGGAGCATCGAATCAAGAAGGCCGCGCCGCGCGCTTTTTCAGTCGTGGCCGCGCGTCGATAACCCTAGTAGCACCGCGCGCATTTTACTAGTAAATAATAGTAGGAATTTAAAACGCGCTGATTGTTATAGAGTGGCCTAGGTTACTCGTCCGTCATAGAACTACTACCTAGTATTACCTATTCGCAATGGCTGTACGTGCTCCTTGATTTATCGGTGTAATTAAACACCTGAATGTTCGCCGAGAATTGTGAGGAATTCGTAGTGATTCCCAGCGTCGGCAGCATTGGCTTTAATGTAACTAGGTTATTTAGTTTATAACAATTTGCAGTAAACGGAACGGTTACATTTAGTTGGCTTTGCTAATAGAATATTTTCAACATTTCGTTCATGTAATAAAATGTTTCCTATTACGGAGCTCAAAAGTCAAAACATCTATTTCAGTAAAATTTTTAACGATGGTTAGAGGTACACATTCGTGGGATAGGATGTTGTGCGCGAACCGAGCAGGCGTGGCTACGATCAAGCAGCTCTGCTACCAGCACCCTAAGGAAAGAGGTTGCAATGCGAAAAATACAATTACGAGCTAGTGGTATTCAAGCCGTAAAGACATAAGACGCTTTCACGTTTGAAAACTACGCTACGTAGCACCAATACTGTCGTACGTCAACAGTATAAACTTAAATCTGAAATGCACAGTGGAAACGTAGAAGGAAAACCTTAATGTGTAATAAAAAAATCCGTGCCTAATAAAATCCGACAACTATCGGTACAAACAATTATTACTAGGTCAGACGAAATCTGTACTTAAAAATATAAAGTTACCCAATAACCCAGAAAGGGAACAACTATTAAATCGTCCCAAATTAGTCCAGGGAATCGTCCGGACACGAATTAACAGTCAGTATACAAAATTTTGGACAAATTAAACTTACAACACAAAAAGGGTCCAGGTGGAATAGTCAAGAAAATCAATAAGAACCGTCTAGGATAACCTTGTAAACGTTACTAAGACCTTCCAACGGTATTACACAAGTTTTAAAAATATTATTTTTGCAATTAATTTTCGCAGCCCAAAGGCCAAAATCTAACTCGCACTTTACTAACAAATTTAAGTAGTTCAAGTTACAAAATGAATATTATGGATCAAAATTAAGTGTATATTTGGACGGAAATATAAAAACCAATAAATCCTACAAAGTCTCAAATGCAAATCTTTTACCAATGTCAAACGTAATCAAAAAATAAATACCGATTCCAAGTGATTCGTTAACATTCGACGTTTATATAAGACAAATCAAATGTTACGATTCTATAGTACTTTATAAAACAGCAAGCAAGTAGAAATAAGTGTGTAGGTAATTCGAAGACATATATCTGCCAGACCAAACGTGGGCAAATCCAAAATACGCGTGGTATTTTAGTCGAGATAAAGGATTGTTCGATTCCAAATAAAATACTACAAAAACTCATGCAAGCAAATTAATCAATATCAAAGGAATCACTGACCTTGTGATACACGGGTCCTCTTTTTATCTAGAAACAATTACCCTGTCAAAGTGTACCTAGCCTATACTATCTAAATCAGATTGTTGTAAAGAATATTATGTTCAATAAACTAAATAAATAAAATTTATAAGTACTTCCCTGTTCCTTTAAGATCTCGAACCACGAAATCACAAAGCAAGTTCAAAGTATTCAATATTGTTCGCCAAACACACGAACAACAATTAAACTGATTTATTCTTAAGTTTACACAAATTCAAAATCACCAATATTTCAAACGTAACGAATAATGTTGACGCGATTCAGGATTAATAACCAAAAAATACACGGGCTTGCAACACGTGTCAATCTAAGCGATCTGATCGGTAAAAAAGTGCAAGCTAACAACTTTATTCTTGAAAGAATGAATGCCCGACCGGAAAGACGCTGACCACCTGACAGTCAGCGAGAAGTGTTGCCAGATATCGCAAACTTAGCGAATTTCGCGCGATTCCAAGCTTTTACAATTAGCATATACCAATTATTCTTTAAAAATCAAATAGATAAATAGCTAACATAAATAACATCTTTGTGTTACAGAAGAGGGCGATACGTTCCATATATGAATTGCGTGGTCGCGATTCCCTAAGGGAATTGTTTAAAGAAATTGATATCCTCACAGTATCCTCACAGTACATATTTGAAAACATCTTGTATGTCCGGAAGAACACAATGCTATTTCCTAAGAATTCTGATATACATAATATAAATACTAGAAATAAAAATAAAATAGCGCACCCAAAGTTTAGACTGTGCACAGTTAATAATTCATTCATGGGGAACTGTATTCGCTTGTATAATAAAATACCAGATGATATTGTAAATCTGTCCGATAGCCAATTTAAAGCTAAAATTAAAACTATTTTATGTTCTAAGGCCTATTATACGATAAATGATTACTTAGATGATAAAAACGTCTGGTCAACTGTTGTTCCAAATCAACGGAGTAGATTGTAATTATGACTCATGTATGTTTCTTTATATATTTAAAAGAAAAGTACAAAAGATACAATTCCTGTGGAGTTTCTTCTGGCCGTTCTTCTCCACAGAGGGCTTACACTGGTAGTGAACGTGCCATGCCATCCATGATAGCTTTGACGTCGAAAAATGATTTGTAAAAATCTTAATTCGAATAAAAAATTTTGACTTTGACTTTGACTTAGATGTAATTAAGAAAAATAAATAGGACAAGGTGAAATTTCGTTTGTATACATATTTTTATGTATGCTTATTAATTTTGTTTATAATGTACTGTAAATAAACGTCACCCTTCCTGAAACAGTCGTCTGAGATTCTTAAAAAAACAACATGTAAATTGTGACATTGAAATTAGAAGATTCCATAATACAATACAAATATACCACGCGCATGTTCTTGACAAATCTCACACCGTTTTATAATAACCACAGAGCTGAAGTATCAGCGACATGTTAGCTAGTCTCTCAGTGAGACGTATCAGATGGCCGATACCGCACCGACCCCGCCAGCATTAAGGATGCGTGCTACGTAACTCGACTGTCACCACCGCGCTCATCGATCAACCCCTTCCCGCTGAAAAAACTACGCCGCCTCTATTGATAACGATGATCATGCTGTAATCACAGCCTAGATTGTGAACACATCGATCAACACCGAGCGCCATTACGGCTTTTATAGAATTTTGTGGGAGTCCCCGTGTAATCATCCGGGATATGAAGATTTATAACTTACGTGAAATATACTCTAGTATCTAGATATAATTAAGGTATATTTTATACATACATACATAAAATTGTACTTTAATCTCCAAAGGGCTGAGCAGAGCTTTAGTTGGGTCTCAGGGAGCAAACGCTAAAACCACGTTTGGCAAACTTGTTAAGAGATTAATACGCATCTAAGCAAAGCTACTTTTATTTATTCTAATCTTTACCACTTTTAGTGCATCTATCTTTTCTATTCTATCTAAAATTATACTAGCGGCTATTTAAAGCATAAAAGTCAGAACTTTCAGAATGAGAGACAGTCGAGCGGGAGAGATCTAGAATTCTAAAAAAGGACGACTACGTACTTGGCCAAACTCGATAGTGC
Source organism: Carpatolechia fugitivella (assembly GCA_951230895.1). NCBI lineage: Eukaryota > Metazoa > Arthropoda > Insecta > Lepidoptera > Gelechiidae > Carpatolechia > Carpatolechia fugitivella. The sequence continues at coordinate 9,747,962 of OX579653.1, read as the reverse complement.
CTAAGAGGAGGGGTGACATCGTGCTGACGTCATGACGGGAGCATCCCGGGAAGCGCTATTTGACAAGCCACGTAAGCACATACAACAATGTGGCGATGGGAGATTTACAACTGGAGGGCGGGGACTTGTCAAACGCACAGAAATGTGGCTACTAACGGGATTTGACCTCGAGGTACGTATGCTGAAAAGATCCGAACATCGTTAGCTTAACCATATCATTTGACGAATTATTTTCGCAAACTACTGTGATAAAAAAAATAACTATTTATTAATTAATTAAAAAGCTTCCTTATTTCAATAAAATAAAAATAGAAAATAGAACTAGTTGAAAACTCTAACCATTTAAGTGGGTATTTGAACACACTAAACAAGTCTGACCTGACATCACCGAAGTTAGTTTCCAAAATATAGCACCGCGGCGGCGCGGCGAGTAGATCGATCGAAAAGTAAAGCCATTTCCTAGGTGAGCTTGTCTGTCACTCGGAATAGGCAAGTATTTCATCCAGCCTAGTCAGGAGCAGACTCAATTCACATTGAGACAGCACTTCTGGCGACTGACGCGTCACATCTATTCTCTTGTAGCCCGCATATTGACTGCGCTGAGCCTGGCTCGCGACAAGCTAACGCTGGATTAAACAGTAAAGACATAGACAAATTTTATTTGACATTGAGCACAACACAACAATCATAGGAACAGATTACAGAAAAATTATCTTAATTGAATTTTAGGACTAGAAACACAAGTTTATTTAAAAGTTTATCCTTGTTACCAAGTTAATTTACTCAGTTTCTAAGCATCATTAAACTCTCGATGCGTGTAAAATATTTATATCAGATTACAAAGAAAACCACTAGATACCAAATAACTTCACGTGTCATTGTAGAAAAAGGCTTCTCTGAAAGATCCATGTTTCTCAAGTAAAGAATACGATCGGCTTGTTGTGGGTGCAGCAAGGACTTAAAATCTATGTTCTTAAGCTTAGATAAATGAAAGGCTCGCACGGAAGGTTCACAAAATTAACAGTCAAATAATTATTATAATATGCTTAGAAATGTTTCCTGTAAAGGATAAATGAGCTTCTACTCTTTGTGTACTTTAGGGTTTTTCTAAGTTATCTGAAACGAACTTCAACTGATAAGTCAAAGTCCGTTTTTTCGTGATACTAAGAAAACAGAAAACAAAAAAAGTAGCGTTGGCGTGGCGACACGGTCATGTGATGTTCGTGCATGGATAGCTGCCAATACGCGAGTAAGTACCTGTGTTGCACCCTACCATTACTACTACCCACTCCGGACTTTTCGTGCTACCATTAACATTGCACCAGCGACTGCAGCTGCATTTATTTAAAACAACCCCTTTTACTGTAATTACTACATGTTTTGACTCATGAAACGTTAAAACACACGACATTCACTGTAATTTATAATTCCGTATCTTTTCGTTTCTAAAGATCCGCAGTTCGCAAAAGATCTAAACGTACCAATGAAGCTGGAAAGGTACTTGTAGGTTGGTCGTAAAGCAGTGGGTGTTTTGACTGTTGGAATGTTTGTGGATGTCCGTAGTCCGAGCTCAAAGCAATAAATCAGCCAGAGAGGAAAGAGTTGGGGCGGAAGACGCGGCCGGCGATACGCCGCCGATACTCCGCCGCCGCCGCGCCGGTGCCGTATCCGCACCCGCCGCCGATGTAACCACATTAACACTGGGGAATATTTTATATAATACAGTACAGGGTCTTGTAAAAAATGGGAAATAAACGTACACAGGCTATATTGTTCAATGCGGTTTAGTTTTTTTGTTTATGGCAACCACTAATTTTTTTTGTTCGAAGTTATCTTGTACAAACAAACAAACGAGTACCCTCAAGCTTGAGATTTAATTTATGAAAAATAATTGCATTCTCCTTAAATAAAATTACAGTCATTTTTATGTGACGAGACCACTCGAGTTTCAACTAATCAGATTGCGACCCTCAGCTTCCATTCTTACCTACGAACTTTACAAGTGTCTCCATTGCCAAGAGTAGGAAGCATCCAGAATGAATTATTATTCTGCCCCATGAAAAAATCACTTCCCCGGGCAATGAAAACTTGAGCTGATGCGCTCGAGACGAGAGGTACTCGCCCGGTCCGGCGGATATTACGGCAATATATTTCAATTACACATAAGAAAAAGAGCAAGTCGTTTGAAGTAGCTGAAAGGCCAGATTACAGTCGCGGAGGAAATAATAAGGAAGACTCCGCTAACGAGACGGAGACGGCCACTTTTAAAAACGAAAACGTGTGGGAATAAAAGACGATCTCTACTTGAGAGTGATTAAATTTTATTTTTAGGCAGGCAGGTTCTGCAGGAAAATCACTGGCATGTATTTATACTTTTTTATTGTGCAAGAAGTGCGTCCTTCCTTCCTATTTTATGTGTATTTTCTTTTGCATCAAACTCACTACCTTTGTGATATTTTTGGGGATACATCTAGTTCTAAGGAAAACTCTATTGAAATCAATTAATATAAAATATGAAATATCAACACGTAAACACCTACCCATAGGATTATACAGACGCTGAGTTAGGATGACATGGGGTGAAGATTTGTGCGATTCAATGGAATTTAATTACAGTGCGCGCGGGCAGCGGAACGGAGCAAAAATATTTATGTTTATTGTCGGCCTAATACTCGATGAGACCGCACGCCCGCTCCCGTAGGGATGCTCGGCTTCAAAATTACAGCGCGGCCCTCTCGTACTTCTAAGCGGAAACAGATTCCATACAAATTAATTGGAAAAGTCGTAGATATAAGTTAAAATAGTACAATGCTTAGGTTTAGTTCACATCTGAATTTTTAAATATGGATCAAAAATATCATGCGGATTAGGTTAAAGTATAATACCAACAAAGTGTTTACATTGAATGGCGCTGAATGTTTGCTATATTCTTAGAATATTATCTCTAGTCTCTTTCAAGTACGATCTTTTGAATATGTTTCAATAAAAATGGTTATTATTTTAAAATTTATATTATTTTAACTGTTTACAAAGGCATTATGTCCTACCATATGCCTTATGGTATTAAATCGAACGAAAGTCATGAAGTTCATATTTATTTTCAGCGTCGTCGTCGCCAATTACAGTCGTCCGAACCCGAGCGTGATGTTTCCAGTCCATTTCTCGTAATAGCTCTGCTTTTATAACCGAAGCGTAATGAAACTCGTTTAAATATCACAAAAATGGTTGGATTACGGCGGCCAAGCACTTTATATTGCTTAATTACAGCCCTCGACAGAAATAATTGGGAACTTGGGGATTATTGCCGGACTTTACTGGAGAATTAAAGATTTTCCGTGGGTAAGTAAGTAGATTTGAGTCAATCGAAAGCCATTTTGGTTCATAGTTTTCTTTTCGTGACAAAGTGATGTTTTCAACTGTGATTTTATTATTCTAACATTTAAATTTGTGAGTAACTATAAGGCTTGATTTATTGAACGGATAATTACTGATTTATCATGAAACAAAATAAAGCTTAATGACAATCATGCATTTAGTTCTGACCAATTTTAAATAGATACGACTAAAAAATCCCAGTTAGTGTTGATAATAAGATAACACGTCGCTACTGTTCCATTCCTGGACACAAAAACAATGAGCTTGCCGGGTTGAAGTTCCAATAATCCATATTAGTGTCAGATTATGACTAGATCGTCAATTCATTGAAATGAAAACTATGTGTTCGTGATTAAGCATTGCATTGAAATATCTGATTTGGAATTTGCATTAGGATATTTTCACAAATTTCACACTAGCAATGCGAACTCGTAACGCGTCGTCGAAGTGTAGCGTAGTGAAGTTATCGCCAGAAAATAGCAAAATGTAAAAATATTCATTTTACTTTAACTAAAAATGAAAAGGACATAACATTATTCCAATACTATTATTGGCGATTCTTAGCAAAATTCATCGTTTCATTTTCTCCGTAACAATGAAATTTTAAAATAATATTATTTTGAATTGCTACGTGGAATAAACAAATAAAAAATATCTTAATTTATAATATTAGCAAAGCTCACGAAGCTAATAAACTAGTTATGATATCGGATATATAGAAATATTGTTTCGTTATAAATAGGCCAAAGACAGGAATATTTGAGGCGAAGTGACCTAGTTAAGGTGGTCCGTCGAATCAGCCCGAGGAAGTAATTGAATGAGTCTTCTGATTAGCGATGTGCGCACAGTCCACTCGTCTGTCCGCCCGCCACGCCGCCGCCGCCAACCTTGATGAATTATATGCTCACGAGGAAGCTCTAGCTCCTCACTGAGATAAACCCCTAATCCAACTCGATAGGTCAGTAGGACGCAATGATTAGTTTTAGTGCTCACACGAGAAACATTCAAATAGGAAGGTTCATCTGCAACCAACGCAAACTGATTAATTCCCGACCACTAGACGAAAACCTGAAATATTAGCTCGAGAGAGATATGAGATTGCTAATTCCACTAATGCACCGGACAAATATATGTAGAAAGGTTTTCACTGTGCCAACGAATGCAATGCAACTAATTTTGGCTTAAAGGACATTAAAATATAACGAAATGAATAATCCTTTTGACAACTTTTTTGAAATATAGCTGGAATAAGTATTACTAAACATAAATTCTAAGATTAAATCTCAATTATACAGAAGCTGTGTAGTGTATATAGTAAAATAATAGTTACATAACTAATCACAATAAGCGATAAGATTAGGAATCAATTTAACAGAAAAATCGTAGATTAATTTGAGTTAAAAGGGCATAAAATATTATATAATAATGTTTATTTTTATTATATTATTATTGTATTAGTTCATTAAAATTACAAAACATTGAAGCAAATAAACTCGATCGTTTAATGACAACGTAACAAGTAAAACGTATATGGGAATTTTCCTGAAATAAATATATTAAGAATAATTTAAGAATAGAATACATTTATTTACAGCACACAGTATACAACATGAAACAAAAATAAAACAGTACATAATATAGGTATAGTAATTAACAGACACAAACGAGCGTAAACATACGCAGTGGCAATCCAATCCAATCCAAACCGATTATTATTATATTATTATTAAAACTCCTATACAAAACGTTAAAAATAGAAAAAATGTGTAAAAAAACTTGGCGTATTCGTTACATTACAAAATATTTAGAGTTTCTAGTTATAAGAGGAAACATATGATTTTAGAAAGTTTATTTATGCATACACCGTGAAATTTACATCGTTTTGTTCCCGCCGTGTAGTAATAGTACCCGTCAAACTGAACAACATTTCACGAAAAAAAAAATTCCTGCGTTAAAAAAATTTTTGGTCTCTCCATACAAAGTGAGACTCCTGACCGACCCATTTTGTTTGGAGAGACCAAAAATTTTTTTGTCACAGGATTTTATTTTTTCGTGAAAAGTTGTTCAGTTTGACGGGTACTATCACTACACGGCGGAAACAAAACGATATAAATTTCATGCTGTATAATTATTTCTTCGGCAAGTTTGACTGACTAGCTAGCATTAACGGAGAACAGACGTTGTGCTGCAAACAACGTGGGTGATGATGACGATGACTACGAACGAGCGTGTGCGGGCGCGAACGGGCGCGAACATACGCGGACGGCATGCGTCATAATTTTCAGTAGTCGCCAGCCCTCACGCACAAGTGCAGTCCATTCATTTGCCGGATGGATTAATTTCCGCCATGAGATCGCTCCGAAGGGAAATGCGATTGGAACAAAGTGTACGCGACTGTGTCCCTCCCGCCCAATATTTCATTTTACATTCAGTTATCTCCGAAAGGGTTAAAAGCTATTGACTTTTTATAAACTAAATACGGTTTACAATCAGATCAATTTGGCAAATTGTAGTTTTTTCCACCCACATACGCCGATGAGGGGTATGTTGGTACGGTAAAACCAACCAAATTGGCCAACACATCACTGGGCATTCGAGCCAACAGATCGCATGTTAATTTTTACAACTATACAGAAGAAAAACTTTCAAAATTAAATTTCTAGTAAACTTATCAAGATTTAGTAGAACTGTTCAACAATCGTTAAAGTTTTAATAATAATTATTAAAATATTAGTGTTCATTCACAAATTCCGTTGGAATATTAATATGCTACCTGTATATCTTTTCTAAACCAATCAAGAATCAAATTTTAGTCAAGTAGTATTTAAAAAATAAAGGTTGTGTTTGCTAGGTTATCTCTTTTGTTTGTTTGTGTATTTTATCGCGTTTTTTCTCTGGTCGTAAACGTTGGCAACAACATCCTCCGTTCCGGTCAGCGAAAAAAATAAAATCTGAAAATCTGATTATATTAAAAAACAGGACTTAATTTAAAGATGCACAAAATGTAACTTTCGCATCCGACATTTTTGCGGTAATGTAACAAGACCAACTGACCTTTTGTCAAATACCTAACTAACTTTGCTAAACAAAGGGATAGCTACATTACATAATTAGAATTAATGGATCTGAAAGTGGACAAAAACTGAGTAACTGAATCAATTGAAAAACAATTTTGGCAAAGATGGGACATCCGACTCCTTGGCTATGATGCCCAGATCAAGAAGATCGAACAACATCCAAACACAGGCGTTGGCTCTGTTGCTATTGAGATTTACTTCACTGCTTAACTTTGTCGGCACTTTGCCAACGCTCATTATTAAAAGCTTTTCTATTTACCTTCAGTTTTAAAGACACTACATTCAATGTGTCTCATTAAGTATATATGGCTACCTAAATATACTTACCTTCAGCACTTCTTTTCGGGAAAGTTCAATTTTCGTTTTGCTTCGATTTTCTAAATTTATGTGTTGAAGTTTATGGTATATTTTACGATGGTCTCTCGGTCAAACACGCGACTAAGGTTTATGATACTCACACAGGCTTTATAACGCCAACTAAAATAAAAGTTACACAATATACAGGAAAAGCTCAATAAACCAAATCGTGAAAAACGAGAAATTATGTACTTATTTTTATTTGCATCATTTTAACATTTCTCGAATCGTCGAAGGAAAGCTGAACAAACCAATTTGTGTTATGGTAATTACTTGTGTAGGGTTTCTTTAATGGACTAAGTTGTAAAAGTATCTATACAAGAACGCCTATTTAAATGGCGCAAACATAATTTGTGGACAAAGTTGTACTATTACATGTTATGCTCGGGGGAATGGTGTTTACGAAATAATGATATTGAATTAAATTGTCTTACACTTATTTCTCTGGGTCTGTTAAAATATTGAGGCTACGAGTAGAAAATTGAATAGTATTAGGTACAGTGGAGAATGGTGTTTAGGATGTTCTGAATTTTACAGAAAATATTACTGATACGGAGCCTATACGTGCCGGCAGGATGCGAGTATGTTTAATACATCCGTCAAGAGACGCCCGCGCCGGCTGAATACTGATGCGCGCTGCACGTCCTCGTGTTCTTTATGTTACGGCGAATTGGCGAAGACAGCTAATATTGTAATGGCGGGTCATAACGCTCGTCGGGCTCCAGACTACATCAGAATCAAAAAGCTGTGTTGGTAGAGTCACGATAATAACCTCTACAATACACCCTATATTTATAAGAAGAATCTTATTATAGTTCTAAAAAAGTTTAACAAGATTTAAAATAAAAATTATAATGTAGATCTGAATTTGTCCCCAAGAGGTTCATTGGACACGGTGCCTCCGCTGAAATCTGGCATATAGCAGATAGATGACACTTTTAGTGCAGATGGAGTCGGCCCCCCGAGTGCCTTTCGCCTCGCGCCGTTGAACAAGTGCCAATGAGAGCCAATCTCTAACAAAATTGGTAAAAATAAGGTAACTTCCTGGTGAAAATTCGAATCTCTAACAAAATTGGTAAAAATAAGGTAACTTCCTGGTGAAAATTCGAAACACTCAACGTAAATCTGCAATCTATTTACCATACATAAAATAGGTTTCAGCAGGTACATAAAGTTTTATCAGTTTTTGATTTTATTCATAGTTACATAAAGTTCGATATCAAGGGTTATGTAAAATTGAAAATTAAATTTGTAGATTATTTCGATATATTTTATAATAAACGTATAAGATAGGTACTTACTTATTTACTTAAATCTATTTTTACTTATAAATTCATCTTAAAGCTACAACCTCGTCGACAGCAGGTTTCATGTCTTGACTGGTTTGATCTAAAGTATTGGTGCTTTGTATTTCCTGAAACATTACATTTAAGAATTTTAAATACAAATCGACAAGAATTCAAATAGAAGACAAATAATTAGTCTTTTCATCCCTCATGCTCTGAAAGTAGTCCAATAATGACCCCAAAGAAAGGACATCTCAAGGGATGTAAGTAACTTAGAAATTCGAACCTTTCTTTTTCTATTTTGCATAGAAAATTTCACACAGTAATTGACAAAGGAAAAGACGTATACAGCCTAGAAAAATCTATAATTAATTTTATTTGGATAAAACATTAAATATTTTGCTTGAATATACTTTAATTAAGCAAGATAAATACGAAATTTGCGTATTTACCTAGAAATATCAATAAAAATATTTATAACTATAAAACAAACAATTATTCTTTTAAATTTTGGCAAAAATTACACGAACGCGAAACTTTAAAAAAGGCGGGAAAAAAGTTGGTGCAAAAAATATTGTTATCTGTGGTTTTTATCATTGTTTTGAAATTTATGTTTATTTTAACGATGAAATAGTAAAAATAAATTGATTTAGGCTTATGCGGAATTTCAAAAATCAATACGCAGTAATTTCAATAAAAACCAACTGAAAATTACTTTGGGTGTAATTGATCGCTTTCACCCCTTGGTTAACTAACAATCTACTTTGATGTAATGATAATTTACTTATTGTTTAAAAAACAAAACTGAAGTGCTTTTTGTGTGTATTAATATGTTTTATGCTACGTGAGTGGACGATGTTACGATCACGATCCTTATCGATTGTGAAAATGACGATGAAAAATCGGCTAACACAGTTTCTTACTTATATTTACGAGTACGTATCTCATTATTTTGTGCACTTTGATTAAATTAATAAATAAATAGGTGTCTTTAAGATTTTACACAAAAAAATATGCCTGTTTCTAACATCAATTAAACATCAACGGCCCGTTACAGTCCACTGCTGGACTATGAGCCTCCTCCAGATTAAAAGGTTACTGTATCAGAGAGCGCTGTTGCCAGTTCCTTGTTCAATGTGTAGTCCCTAAGTCGCCTCTTACGACACCCACGGGAAGAATAGGGGTTGGTGACAAATGTATTCTACTCTGCCGTCACCACATGGCAAAAACTTCTAAGCTTAAAGGTTTCTAACATACCTCTGTGTTTTTCAACGTGTTAGGCATTCTCCTAGCTCCTCGTAACTGTGCATATCGTTCCATGGGCATCCCTCTCATCAGGGACCTTCGTCTTTCTATTGGCTCCAACATCTGCGGGGTCGTGAACGTGTTCGTCCGTCCCACGTTGTATTTGTCCTCATAGTAGGAGACAAGCTTCAACATAAGAATATCTCGAATTGCTGCTGTTTGACTTGCTTTGATGTTTTCCTACAAAATTGTTATTCAAACCGTTTAAAGCCATCCAGATAATGTCAACATTTTAAACAGAACCTACATACCTACTCAACACTCAACTCACACTATAACGTCTTCGATTTAATAACTTATTTTCTTTTGTGGTGGTAGTTTTGGATTTTGCTTCAGTTAAATTTCGTTTACGTTCACTTTGAAACACCATCGAATCTAAACCTTTCACAAAACTCATGAATTCGGGGGGCAAATCGTCCACACCATCTTCATTCGTCTAAAAATAAAAGTAATTGTCCATTATTCAATGTAAAAAAAAATATATATTACGAAAATGTAACATCAATCAGGTACCTTATATAATGATGTTTGTCGAGCATTTGCTTCAAATACTACAACAATAAAAAAAAACAACACACTCCGATACTGCTTCGAATGAATCATGTAAACTACTGGATCATATCGCGCCTAACATAGAAATAAATTGACTGCATTAAACGAAAAGCATTGAAAGTGATAAGGATTGGTCGTTGTTTTTGTGAAACAACAGTATTGTGAACTAACTTGGGCAGTTGTGGCTACTGCGGCATTGTGTTTGGCGCTCAGTTGTGACTATTAGCAGGTCAGGTGTTTAGTAGTCTTCTCTTTTTTTAATGATATACCTTATTTCAGATGGCAAAAGCGTCTCACCTCAAATAGTACGTGAATTTAAGTGGATTTGAATTATATTCTTTGGTCTCGCGGTGCAGGTATGAACCATAGTTTATTATCTGCACCGTTTCTGCGCAGCTATATGCTTAGATTTATTAATTTTCTTGCTTGCCTGAACGCAAACGCTAAAAACTAAAATGTTACTAGGTTATGTTTTGTATTACCTACTAGGTTTTATGTTATGATGTATGTTTTATAGAACGCAGTAGCTTACTCCAAATTTTAATTTATTCTTGTAAATAAAAAATCGTATCTCTATTAAATGGACGTAATATCGTAGATTTCTTTATATCTGTGTTCGACGGAAAAGGTTGCATCTGCTGACGAGCAAGTCCACGACCAAGTCCGCGCCTACTATATTACCACTCTGGTATAAATAGTGATTAGGTCCGTCAAAAAAAAATCTGCCGACGAGCGTCTTCTTCACGATGCAAGACCATTGAAAGGTGCGACTGAAAGCGTGGTGAGAAGTGTGCAGTGGAAAAGATTGCTATGCCCTAATCACAAAAAAAACTATTGTACATTGTTGTAAATTATTGTTGTTGTATTGATAATTATGTTGTCTTTCGATCTTCTTCTTATTTCTCGGTCAAAAGATAAACGAACAAGAAGGCCAGTGGTCAGACATCAGCCCGTTGCGTTGATCCGAATCCGCTGTATGCAGATGACACAGGACCGCAAATAGTGCGATAGAGAAGTTCTATACCCAGCAGTCAATACAGGCGATGAACGATGATGTTGGCTGCAGTGGAGCGACGACGACGGTGTTGAGCGGCGCAAGCGGCGGGCGACCGCAGACGCCTGTCGATACAACTTGCCAACTCCAAAATTGTGGGCTGCGGGTTGGCGCTTCGAAATTTGATGTGCTAAGTTAAGTAGGTAATAATACCTACCTAAACTCGTGATTAACAAAAATACAAATCAATAGCTTTTTTACCATTAAAACATTTAATTATTTTATACAAAGTATAATCTAAATATCGCAAAACCTTAGGTATAGGTCAACAAAAGCTATTCAGTGAGTTTTGAAGAAGTTTTGCGAAGCTGCATGAATTAGGTACTTAATACCTAACATTGATTGGGTAGTTTCATTTATAGATACAGTTATTTTCGTTGCAACTTTCCACACTTATTTTTTTTTATTTTCCCTCGCACACAAGGTTGTAGGTTAAATAAATGTCAGTCAGCTTAATTTAAGCGAAGAGCTTTATCTTTTTGTTCATATAGCTTGCGATGGGCGTCTGAAGCGGCGCGGGCGCTAGGGCGGCGACACTGATATTTTATTCATTGTGATTTGCACCCCCGTGCTGAATTGTGCGTATTGTATGCTACGTATTACCACCACTTCCGGGAGTAGGGTAATTCAGGACTTTTCCCTGAAATTATTTTTCTCTGTTTTATTTGATACTCAAAGTGCAAAATACTGAAACATGTGATATTCTTATTATTTTTATTCTATTATAAATCGTTTAGATATTTTTACCTTGCTACATCCTATCAAAAGAGAACTAGGCCAAAAATTTTCGTCATCGAGCCCGAATTGTGCGGTCTGACTGAAAATCACATAAGACATGCACACAAAGGTGTTTTTTTTTAATGACATACGTACATTATACTTCTTATACAGGCAATCACCGAAAGCAAGCAAGGAAAATGTATTAATACTGATCCGAAAAATACTGAGAGTACATAACAATAATATATAAAAAGGGTAAAGTAAAGAAATGACGAAATATTGCGCGTGTAGGATGTCACACATGTCAGGCATTATTGGGGATGTAGTTCGGACGGTATAGAGCTCTAGGGGACCCCACTTTGCTATAAGTGTTCAAGGGGCCAAATTTGGTACACCTGTTCTTTAGATCCTACTCTTCAATATAAGAAGGGTTGCCCAGCACGAGGGGCCCCGTGGAGGGGCCTTTTGTAGCATGATTTCCTACCATAAGGGATGAATTCGAATTTTTGTTCGTTATGGAGCTAGAAAGTGACGTAGAAGGCTGAAATTTGGTACACATGTGGTATTTGGAATGTTGTTGGTTACAAGCAAGTGTTCCAGGGTACACAGTCATTTTTTAGGGTTCCGTAGTCAATAAGGTTTCACCATGTCAGTCTTTCTGTCTATCCGCGGCTTAGCTCTGAGACTCTTAGTGCTATAAAGCTGTATTTTGTTATTCATATACATATTAATCATGCTAACAAAGCTGTAGAATAAAACCATAAAAAATACATGTTTAGGGTTCCTCTGGTACACGTGAAGTGGGAGTTATTTTTTATTTTTTTGACAACCTTTTACTGTGTGATATCGTTGGATAGGGTTTTAAAAAATATTATGGGGTTGCGAAAACCATTTTTTTGATTCCGGCGTGCGTTTGAGAAACAACTGACAATGAGGCAGCGTCAAGACTATGCAGCATTTTTTTCAGAGAATTATAAAAAATAAAATAAACGACTGTCTTTAAAAATCGTTAGCAAATTATCAAAATATATTATAAGTTTGATTGTTCCATAATAGCATTTTAAGCTATTACCGAGCTGTGCTGTGTGATTCGTTTTTTAAGTGAAATGCTATAAATGAGTGCTGCATTTTTGTGACAACAGCATTTATAATGGTTCTGGTAATGTAAACGAGATAAAAATTATTTTAAATACACTTTTTATTTATTAAGGATGTGGAATCAATTTTAACTGCGTAACATTAGTTCGGTGGAGAATGATAAACTCAAAAATTAATTTGGAAAATATGCATACTATGCCAAAAAGATATACAAGAGCAATTGGAGTATCCAAGAAGGAATCTCAACGCTACTGACAAGTATGTAGGCTACTCTAAATTGGCTGAAAATTTTGTTGAATTTGAGAACCTTGGAAGAGTGCCATTGGGCGTTGATGTTTCGGCTTTGAATAAAGGTGCTGAACTAAAAAAAACCTTTGTAGCTAGAGAAGCAAAATGGCACAAAACTTACTATTTCAAGTTTAGCAACAGCAGACTTGAATGCGCAAAGAAAATTTCATGCACAAAAACTGGCACAAAATGGATCCTATCAGGACTCGTGCTAAAAACACTACTTCTCTTCCGATTGTTGCTTATTCTGCGGCTTACCTGCTACCCGTTCCAAAGCATTTAATAAAGTATCCACAGCAAATTGCAGTATAGAAATTTACGACAGCCAAAAAACTCTATGACACACAAATACTAGCGAAGCTTGCGCCAGCAGCAACTCAATCGCACTCACACTAAATGCCATGTACCACAAAAGGTGTAGTGCCGAGTTCCTAAATCGGGTAAAGAGAGCCGCAACTTTATCCGATGATACAAGTAAATGCAGTGTTTTGCTCTCGACGCTGCTTTGTTCTGTGTCTGTCTGTGTATTTTGCATGTAAACTGCACATTGGCAAACCCGCAATAATGGTACGTTCTGCATTGTACCTAGTAGATAATGTTGTGCCTAAAATTATGTATTATTGGTTTAAATCGCGCCCAAGCCGACGGAATTAAAAGGCCATTTTCTGCGAAGGTCCATGTAACCGGTTTGTAAATTCATTCGTCGTATTTAAAACTACTACCATGTGGTTTTTTGCATTTCTAAATACAATGGTTTCGTTGGTAAAGAGGAAGAACTGGACTCTAACAAAAATGAGCACTTTAAAACAAAATATTTCTCAAACGTCCGCTAGAATCGAAAAACGGTTTTCGCAACCCCATAATATTTTTTAAAAACCTATCCAAAGATACCTCACACTATAGGGTAGTCATGAAAAATAAATTTACCCCCACTTCACGTGTACCAGAGGAACCCTAAAAATATATAAATATATTCTATTATTTTATTAAACAGCTTTGTTAGCATGATTAATGTGTATGTCCATGCCAAATTACAGCTTTCTAGCACTAAGAGTCTCAGAGCTAAGCCGTGGACAGACGGACGGACGGACATGGCGAAACCTTGTTGACTACGGAACCCTAAAAAATTACTGTGTGCCCTGGAACACTTGCTTGTAACCATTGAAATTTCAAATACCACATGTGTACCAAATTTCAGCGCTCTACGTCACTTTCTAGCTCCATAACGAACAAAAATTCGAATTCGTCCCTTGTGGTAGGAAATCATGTTGTAAAAAGCCCCTCCACGGGGCCCCCGTGCTGGGCAACCCTTCTTATATTGATGAGTAGGATCTAAAGAACAGGTGTACCAAATTTGGCCCTTTGAACGTTTATAGCAAAGTTGATACCTATGTCCTCTGAACTAATGTCTCAGATATTAGCGTTACAATCAATCACCACGTGCTCGTGACACGCCCGTAATTAGGAGCCTACACTCAACACCCTATTCTGAAACAATAGCTAGGTAGACAATAATTTACTAGCATAATATGAATTTCACAAAATTATTCTTGATGAGAAACTTGTATGGCCTGAAACGTGAGCTATTTTCCACATTGTTGTGAGAAACAATGTTATCAGTATAAAAAACACAGTTTAAATATTCATGACAGGTATAGTCGGAATTGGTAAAACATGACTGTTCTGAATAAGAGCGGGATGGCGGCGGCGGCGGCGGCGCGGGAGTGGGCGGAAGTTGCAAATCGTGACGCAGCCATCATCTACGCTTAATTAAACCCACATGCTCGCTTTCCTTCTACAAACCGCACCATTCATATTAACTCAAGTTTCCGATTTTAACAAATTGAGATACGATATATTAAGTAATATTTATTACTAGCTGTCCGCCCGCGGCTACGCTCGCGTTAAGTAAGATTTGTCCCGAACAAGGAAAAGAAGTGGATATGCTTGAAGAGCTGAAAGAGAAAGAGCTGAAGCTACAGAAATTAGAAGCGAAATTCCAAAACGCAGATAAAATTATCGACAAATATCTAATTGAAAACTTAAATCTGAAAGAGATAATAGCAGCGCAAGAAATGAAAATTAATGCGTTGACTAGAATATGCGGCCAGTCTTCTCCAATTACAAAATTTGGTACCAGTCACAAGAAAAAAGGAAGTAGCATGAAATTAGATTTCCAGGCTCTGGATCATATAAAGCGCAATTTGAGTAATCAAGAGACAATTCCTACACCAATACGTACTTCCAAGCAGGGATCACTGGTGACTAATACTGAGTCTTTCCATAGGAAATTAGCGACTCTTAGTGACATAATAGCTACTTTACAGACACAACTAAGCCAAACTTTAAAAAAGACCTCAAGCAACTTGTAAGTTGCTTGAGGTCTTTTTTCTTTGGTTGTAACCAAGAAAAAAAATAGAAAGTGATATAGATAGGGAAACAGTAGAGAATTATGAAGAAGATCAAGAGCTTGATGAAAATAATTACACCGTCAAATCACTAAATTCGAGGGACACCTTGTTGGAAATAACGCAGGAGGCACAAATAAGAAAGACAAAGAACAAGATTTGTCTCATAAGTAGTGAAAAACGCAGGAAGTTGGAACTTGCTATATCAACTTTCAGTAACTCTCAAATCTGTCACTATCGTACACCACACGGAGGGATCAAACAGTTACTCAGTGAGATAGACAAGAAGCTACAGAATTATACTATGGACGATTTTTGTGTTCTATTTCTAGGAGAGTCAGATTTTAATAGAACCCAAAATTACTCTGAACTCGTGAAATTTATCAGGCTTGAATTGAAAAAGGTTCAACATACAAATATAATTGTTTGTGCACCGACTTTTAAATGTAAAAAATATGCTCAATTATTTAACAAAAGAATTGAAATATTTAACCATGCCCTAGACGCAGATAATTTGAAATATCAATATGTATATACAGCATGAAATTTACATCGTTTTGTTCCCGCCGTGTAGTGATAGCACCCGTCAAACTGGACAACTTTTCACGAAAAAAAAATCCTATGACAAAAAAATTTTTGGTCTCTCCATACAAAATGGGTCGGTCGGTGTCTCACTTTGTATGGAGAGACCAAAAATTTTTTTGTCGCAGGAAATTTTTTTTTCGTGAAAAGTTGTTCAGTTTGACGGGTACTATCCACTACACGGCGGGAACAAAACGATGTAAATTTCACGGTGTATACTTGATTCTTATAAAAATCTAGACTACGCAGAGAACAATTTTGACGCCAGAAATGGAAAAATTAATAGCTTAGGATTAAAAATAGTTTTTAATGACTTGCATGATTTAATATCACAATTAGACGAGTTGAGGACAAATGATAATGACTGTCAAAACAAAGGATATGATATAAAAAGTACTACTGTAGGACAGGATCAAACGTTTTTTCGTGGACAGGTCTAATGGCTCTGAGTCGTCCTCAAAAGCTGCAGAATTAGCTAATGTAAAAATTTTTTCTCAAAATATCTGTGGAATAACGAGTAGTAAAAATGAACTTGAACTTCTTTTCGAAAATGCCAAGCCAAAATATGTTTGCATAGCTGAACACTTTTTAAACAGTTTAAACTTACCCTTATTTAGTCTTCCCAATTATAAAATTGTGTCAAGTAATACTAGAATTAACAAAAAAAGAGGAGGGACCCTAATTTTAAGTAGAATGCCATGTGACAGTGAGGATCTCGATATTTGCAAAAAGCTATATAAAAGGGATGTTTTTGAAGTTTGTGGAATTAAGGACAAAGATATTGAGTTGAGTGTTTGTTGCGTGGATCGGGTTCCTATACGAGGTAATTTTGAATGCTTTTTGGGTAAACTTGAAGAATTGCTCGCATATTTTTTCAACAAGAAGTGTCTAATATGTGGCGATTTTAATGTAAACCTAATAGAAAATGATGAGCATAAAAATGAATTTCTTTCTCTGGTAACTTCATACAATTTTAGACCACTTGTAGGGGAGGTGACGTTCATTAGGAACGATAAACAGTCATGTATTGACAATATTCTCACGAATCTGCTGACCGAGCATATTATTCAAAATGAGGTAGATCACAACGGGCTGTCAGATGGACATGCAGCTCTCACATGTAGTTTATCAATTCCAAATAACAAAAGTTATAAAAAAATGACAAGACATTATTTGTAGAGAAAATAATTTTCTGTAAAGAAAATAATGATAGATTCAGAGAAAAAATAATGGCTCACAACTGAAACAATGACGGAGTGAACAGTTTTTTAACCAATTTCACAACTTTTTTCAAAAGCAGTTTTCCTAAAAAAAGGAAAAAAATTCGACTCAGTACTGAGAAGAAAGTGAAGTGGATAACAAAGGGGATCAAAGTATCTAGTAAAATGAAAAGATTCCTCATGACGTCAAATGAAACAGATACCGATGAAACACTGAATTCATACAAGAAAAAATACATAAAAATATTAAGAGGTGTAGTTAAATATGCAAAAAAAAATTGCTGTAAGTAAGGAATTAAGCAAGGACAAATTTTCTTCCAAAGCAATATGGCAGGTTGTAAATAGACACAGAAATAAAAATTATACAAACAAGAGAGAAAGCCTACTAATCAAAACGAACAATACCATCATCCAAGACAACCAACAAGTTGTTTAGCTTTTTTGTAATCAATTTGACTTGGGTTGTGATATTAGTACCACAAATAAAGAACACGCATTAATTTTTTTTACAAAATAGTATGGAAAGAGTGAAGGATGATATTAACTGGCGAAAAATTACACCGAAAGAGATAGATATTATAGTCAGAAAAATGGAAAATAAAGCCTCATGCGGATTTGATGAAATGCCCATCAAAGTAATAAAAGACAATATCGACATTTTAGCTGGGCCATTAGCCGCTTTTTATAACAACTGCTATGAACAAGGTGTCTTTCCAGACCAGCTCAAAATTGCCAAAATACTTCCAGTGCATAAAAAATAATCAAAAACTAATATTAAGAACTACCGGCCAATATCATTACCAACCATATTGTCGAAAATCTTTGAAAAACTCATAAAAATAAGACTTCTAGCGCACATCAATTCAAAAAATATAATAACCAACAGACAATTTGGATATCAAAAAGGAATTGGTACAAATGACGCCATTGAAGCTCTAATTGACGAAGTAACTACTAGATTGAATAATGGTAAAAAAGTTGCAGACCTATTTTTGGACCTCAGTTCGGCGTTTGACACGGTGGATCATCAGCTGTTAATCGATACATTGGAATATTATGGTATGCGCGGAAAAACCCTTAATCTATTGCAGTCGTACCTGTCAAATAGGTACCAATTCGTAGAAATAAAATCTACTATAGAAGGACATGAGCAGACATTTAAATCTAAGTTACAGAAAATTACGAGAGGAGTGCCACAAGGATCTATTCTTGGCCCCATTTTATTCATCATGCTAACCAATGACTTAAATAATTTTATGGCGAATCAAATAGATAATATTAGTCTTGTAGCGTTTGCTGACGATACAAATGCAGTAGTATCTGCCAATTGTGTGACAAAACTTAATGATATTACAAATAAAGCTCTCTCTATGTTTGTGAAATGGTTTTCTGTAAATAATTTGAAATTGAACACTACCAAAACACAAATAGTACGTGTTCCTTTTCCTAAGGCGCTATTTTCATATCTCTCATAGTTTAGCTGGACTGCTATGGTTCCACATCAGGTATTCCGATCTTCAAAATAAATTATAGCCTATATGTTACCGAGGACCAATAGCTATACAACAAAAAAAGTTTCATCAAAATCCGTTCAGTGGTTTTTGCGTGAATCGCGGACAAGACACAGACAGACAGACAGACAAAAATTTCAAAAATCATATTTTTGGTATCTGGTACGTTTAAGAAGACCCCCAGACGTATTTTTGTTTTTTTATTTTCAATGTACAGAATTGGCCTTTTTACAGATTTATTATATGTATAGATAGATGGTGAAAAAAATGATTGCGTTCATATTGCGGTAGATATTCTAAGGATAATGCACGCACCATTTATCCTTTGAAGGAGCATGCATCCCAATATTATTGGGCCAAGTCTACCTGTGGGTCTACGAATAGCGGACCTCTTGCGAGCGAAACGTCTCTATTTCAACTTGGCCAAATTTGCTTTTGGTTGTCTATTTATCTGTCCATCTGTCTGTCCATCTGTTTGTTTCACACTACAGGTCGCGTTTCTCAACCAATAAAAATAAATCAATGAAATAAAATAAAATATATATTTTTTTGTGGAGAAAAGATCTAAATATATATGAAAAGATATAAAGACACGCGAGGTCTACAACTCACAGATCCACTAGTTTATAGTTCTCTCTGAGTCCACTGCTACGATTGCTACGCCGTAGCAAAGGTCTACGACACTCTGTTACACTAGGAATAGTCACAGACTTTATTGTTTTGTATTTGCATGTTTAGTACACTGAATGTAAAACAAGATTTCATCTTTCTATCGGAACCTGCTACGCTTGCTATGCCGTAGCAAAAGTCTACGACACTTCGTGCGTCTACGAACAGTAGTGGCCTGATGATTTCCTTAGTTTCCATTACTAAAAAGCAGAATGCATATCAAAAATTCCTATGTCTGCTGAAACTTCACACTTGCTACGCTACGTCTACGACATTCTGTGGGTCAACGAACATATAAAGATAAAAAATATTTATTCAAAGTAAGATTCCACTTTAATCATTTTCCGAAGCCAAAGATAGCTAATAATATCAAGGACTAAAGAACTTTGACGTTCACTACAAGTGGAGTACAACAACGACCAGAAAAATTGCTGGCTGCTTAGAAGTAAGTTCGTTCCATTTGCGTGAATTTATATGCGACAGAGCTTTAGACCAATTTTCTACTACGATTTATCAAATACAGATAAATGAGCGGTGCATAGAATTATTTATATTTAAGGTTTGTTAATTTACCAATGACCTTAAGGAAAATTTTTAAATATTTTTTTTATCTTCTGCTTCTACGCAGAAAATAGAGACAGCAACTTTTGTTGATTTAGTATAAAATTTTAATTTGGCAACTTACAATCAACTTAAGGCTTCTGGCTTAAATTATGTCCTCCGAGAATCAAAACTGGGAGAGGGACTAAGGCACAATACATGTGCGAAGATATTCAAGGTACTATTGTGTCTTTTGTTCCTGGCAGATTGCACATATCGGTCACGATGCGTAGTTTAACAAAGGCTCTTATTATTCACCCCAGTCGGTAGTGTGAGCCGCTGCGACAAACAGTTTACGTGAAAGCGGGGCGCCCCTCGGCCTCGTTGATTGTTTGTCTCCGGAGGACTTGCTAAGCAGAGGTGACAGCCTAAACGCCCACTTGCCGCACAGGAAATGCTACCGATGTAATTAAGCAGTATTCATAATCTTTTACACATATTATGTAAATTTGATTTTTCACTTACATTACTTTAAAAAATTAGGGAAATAAGAACTATTTAGCTGCTTAAGTATGTAAGATATTTTTCATTCAACTATGCAATAATTTCGTCATTATAAAATAAATAAAAAATAAATAAATAAGATAAGATAAACCTAAAACCTAAAATGTGCGCACAAAACGGAACATTGCCGCTCCAGTATGTTATGAAATCTATCATTGCACTACTTTTGTCAAAAACATTGCAATAATGAACTTTACTGCATCGTTTTTCCACTAAAGTGATCCACCAATCACAAGTGATCAACCATGGCCATCTGGTTTTATATCAATCAATCAGAGCGTTGAAACTAAAAGCTTAACAATTTGGTTTTAAACCAGACAGTCATAGCTAGCTGGCTGAATATACAGATAAAAAACTGCGCTCCGAACGCGGCAAGGAGTTTTTTCATCAGAGTTAGCGATCATTATACGATTTTAACTTTGATTTTAACTATCAAATCTGTATTTGACGGTTGACAGAAACAGAATTGCAAACAAAAAAAAGAACATCAATAAATTGTGAGTTAATCGTATCGTGGATGCTTCAACCCTGACACTGGCCGAATTGTCACCTCAATGACTGAAGCCATTTAAAAAAAGTTGACGCGAATGGATTCGCGATAATTTATTTCCGTGAACATATTATTATGTTAAAATGGGCTTTATTTGGTAGTTGAAAGAAAAGCAGATTATGAACCACGACCAAGTAATTTTCGAATTGCACTCGTGTACATTTAGAGCCCTCACTCACTAACGCTCGTGCTCCAAACTAACACTTGGTGCATTAAAACTTCACTTTCTGCTCGATGCAAAAATCTACTACTATTTACTTTATGGCGATCCAACGACATGAAAAAAAAAATAGGTATTGTAACTATGGGTACCGATATAAAATATTTTGCTCGGCACAAAATAATAATTTATCGTGGCGACTTTCACAAAAGAAATATATCATCTGAGATTCGTCCTGAAATTGTTTCTGGCTGCGATCTTTCGCCGTACGTTATATTTTTGCTGTCTTATATTTAGTGGAAACTTATCTCTGATTTGTAAGGAGATAGGAGATATTTATACATAAGGGATACAAAATTTTAAAAAGGTACGGTGAAATACAAGTAAATTAGATAAAAACATATTCTTACTACCATTTCCAAACTTGGCTTTTTATCTTTTGCTACTTTGAAGATACGACAACAATTTGAGAGTAAAACCCTTTTTAAACGCTAAAACAACATAGGAATTAAATGGTAAAAAATAAAAATACAAGGAAAAGTCAAGGTAAAACATGATAATTTACGCGACGTTTACCTAAATCCAGGAAATAAATTCCTAGAAACGTTGGCTGCAACAAAATAACTTTAGTTAGTTTTCTTATAAACGTGAGACATGATGGTGCATGTTGTAAGTAAGTACGAGTACTTAGTTTGAATTAGTTGAGATTGTGTGTCACAAGTCACGGTAAAGTGGGGTGTGACAGAAGGCGGCAAACGGGGTCTGACCAACGATTTTTGTTGAAAATGCCAAAATATTCTATAAAAAATTACAAAAAATTCTGTGTTTTTATTTTTTTTATATCTTTAAAAATGACTGAGTTATTAACGATCAAAATGCACAATTCGGCACGAGGCGAGTGGCAGTACGCGGGTCGGACGATTAGTAGCTGTGACGTCATACGGGCGCTCATCGCGCCGCACGCCTCAATCGTTTTGTATATTTCACTGTCTGCTCTGCACACACTTCACGAGTGTCTCTCGCTGTTTTCGTTATGAGAAAATAATGTATTATTCCCGGGTGTTTCAACTTGTGGATTAAAACGCCTGATAAGCTGTTTTTTCGCGTGCCCAGAGACAAAAAACTATTAAAAAATGGATGAAAGTGATCCGGAGAAAAGACACCATCCAACCTAAAAACTCTGCACATTACGAGTACTTTGTGAAGATCACTTCGATGTAAGTAGAGTGTTTTTTAATAATAGCTAGAATCTTAACATAATCGTTCTAAATTCAAATGAGGAAAGCAAAGAAACTTTACAAACACGTCAATGTATCTTGCAGTTCGCGACCAATAAAAAGCATACCACCCGCTTCACTCGCGCGGGCGGCGCCGCCGCCGCCGGTAGTAGGTACTCTTACCCTATGCGCGCACTAGCGACTTTTGTCTCTCAAGACATTATGTGCCTCTCTTTCGCACTCTAGTAAACTTGACGAGAGAGGCATACTGTCGCCGCGACAAAAGTCGCTAGTGCGCGCATAGCGTTATTATACTGTGGTGGCAGTAGTAAACGGTGCCTTCATTACTTATGTACTCATTACTAGGTACCTAATTTAGTACAAAAAAAACATGAGTACCTAAGTAGACATTTTACACTTACCTACCTAATTAACTATATGTATCTATACCCAACGAGTGACCATGTACCTACTACGGGAAAACTAACTTTATAGGTAATTAGATCAGAATTAGGTCTATAGAAATAAATATAACATTTAATAAATAAATATACCTAGGTAGACATTTTACACTTACCTATTATTAACTATCTACTTACATCATATTTTTTCGTAAACAAGCCAATCTGTAAACCTTTAAGAAACTTGGTACCTATCTACTTTTACACTTATCTACTTCCTGATGATGATAATTACAAATTAAATAATAGGACTATAAGATAAATGCCGTCATAACTTTTCATTTCTATTCTACGGACTTCAGCTGCCATAAAATCACTATTTACTATGAAATATTGGGCCACCATACAACTATATCTACGGTAGGAAGATTATTTGAGTTGCCTTTCTCATAACCTTCATCCATCTTGGCAAGCCTGTGACCCACGATTACCGAAACAATATAAAAACGTAAATTATTAACAAGTTGAAGCAAAACTAAATTGAAGAATCCTCCGCACAGAGCACGCAACGTTCCTATTACACCGCCCGCGAACACTGCTAGGCTGTACATGACGTCACACGCAGGAGTAAAAGCGCGCGGAAATTTTCGTAATTCAAAAAGGTGCTTAAATTTCTCGCTACCATAACTTTGGTAATATTGCATATTGTAGCGTTGTGTTACGCTTCGGTGTTCGAAACTTTTTTCGTGTTTTTCTCAGTTTTTTTTTTCTTTTTCTAATTTCTAATTTTGAATTCGATTTTGAAAGGCTTTTGTTTTTTTTTTGCATTCTATTTGATGTTTTGGTTTTGAGCAGTGGAAAAAGAGCTGAAAAATTTAGAATATTCTGCTATTTCGATAGTTATGTTTTTAAAAAGCTCTTGGAGTTGTTATTGACGTATTATATCTGTAAGCTCCGACAGTTAGTTCTTAACCACAGTTTTTTCTGGAAGACAAAGCTTCAGTTCTGGTTCGAACTGCCAGCTCACCCTCGAGAGGGGACGGTCCTGGCTGTGACGTCGGGGACCGGTGCACTGGACCCTAAGATGCTGCTGTGGATGCGCGTGTGGTGAATCCTGGCTGCAGTCATGCTGTATCATTGGCATTGGTGGTTCATCGGAGGTTGCTGCAGTAGCTGTGTTGTATGTCGGGACCTTCGCCAAGGGAGTGCGGTGTTGTTTGAAGTTTACTTGTTTTGATGTATTATTTTTAACGAACTTTTCAGATTCAGCTAGCTGTAAACAAACCCTTAAATTGGTAGTTGCTAGTTTTTTTCCCTAAATTCAAACCGGCTCCCCACGCCACCGTCATCCATTCCAGGCTGTACTTTTGGCACTTAACGTTAATCCCCATTCTTGATCTACAGTTTTGTTGCGCAATAGTTCCCTAGACAGGTAGGGGTCTATTTTCATCACTATCACAGGTGACTCATACTAATTTTGGGGAACTGTTATGTGATTTATTATTTTTCTGTTCGGTTTTTTATTCTAAATTATTTAGTGTTAAGTTTGACATATTTTTCCCTTGTTTCCATTTTTTTGTATTTGAACTTTTGCGTGATTTAAATTGGTTTTAATTTTGGTAAGTTATTTTAAATCAAATCTTGGCTTTTTATAACTTTTATTAGTCTAAATTACATTCATGTATTGTACTTCTTTTGGCCTTTTATTTTTAATTCTACAATGTATTGAAGTGATATAAAAAGTAATGTAATGTACATGATATAAACTTTAATATAAGGTATGTTTAAATGTGAAATGAGAACCTATTGGTGTTCTCCATTGCGCCGGAGTGGGCCGGAGCGGCGCCGGGACCGGGTTACGTGGATGCCGCAATAACTAATCTTCCTTTCCTCTTGCTCTATTTTTTAGCGCGTGACATCTTATTTCGCACCCGGCATATTTCGCAAATAGTGTTTTTAAATTCCTATATGCAAAATGTCGTGTTCCAGGATAGCAGCATCTAAATTAAGGTTTTTCTCTGAGCCATTTATTGGAATGAGGATCGTGTATAGCGAGTGGGGTGGCGCGGTGCCTCGCCTGCGTTCTCGAACTTTGACAGTTTATATGACCCGTGTAATAGTGCATTCAACAATAAATAAAGCTTTATTTATGTATCGCAAACTACACAGCGCGCCTCTTCAGTTGGACTCACGCTGAGATTATAACTTTCTTTCTTCAGTACTATACTTATCAGTGCTCTACAACGTGTTACAAAAAACACCAAAAAAAAGAATATTCTTCATCACAGGCATTTAATTAAAATTTTCCCATCTCTAGCGTCAATTGACACCTAAAATATAGACTATTGATTATCAGAACGGAAAAGTATTTGTACACCATTTGTGCCTACATTTTTAAAAGACATTACTTAAATCAATTTATGTTAGAATACATTTTCTTTTTTGCGTTAATTATCTTGTTTACGTATTTACAAACATATATATTATTTTGAAACATTTAGTTCATTGTTTCATTAATTTATTATATCATAACAATAATTTAACAAAGTTTTTTTTTATTTATTTGTAGTTTTTTTCATTTTGAAATTAATTGTTCTAATGTGAATGTTATGGTACAAGTAGTACGTAAACATATGGTGAAATACGCTCCAGGGCACTGAGCTAACGAGGGGGTGAAGCAGCGCGCGGGAGGAGCAGGCGCGCGGGGCCCCGCGTTCGCCCGCGCGTTGTTTTTGGGTGATTCTTACAAAGCTAGATAGCAGATTTCGTAGGTTTAGACGGAATGCGACGACGCGGCGGTTAATTGTCTACCAAAATTTTACTTCAGGACAATGATGTTTTACTATATCATTGATTATGGACATATAATATTTTAGTATAAATTTACAAGTTATTATTTTTGATGAGCAAGAAATAGAAGGCATTTTTATTTTGATTCTTATTTATTTTATGATTATTATATAGGCACTTCTTACTTTACTTGCTAGAATTAGATAATTTTATATATATAAGCCGAGCAGATAAAGAATAGATCTGAAAATGGCGGCGGATACTTAAGGTACAGTTGGCAAAACAAGTTCTCAAAAATCGATTTTAATTTTTCCTACTGACTTTTTTTTGTTATTAATTATTCTTTTTTATGATTATGATTTAAAACGGGACGGGACGGGTTCGTTATTATTATTAATTATTGATACTAATAATGACAAAAAATATTAATAAAATAAATAAGAAGCAAGGGTAAATATAACACTGCATTATTTAATTTGTCTATATTATTAACTTAATATTATATATACTTATTTTCGAAGTCTCCCTGAAGGTTAAATCGATGTAACGGGATTCAGTTAAGCCCTCTGAACCTCCTCACATTGTCAGTTTCCTCCGATCGATTCCAATTGTTTCAAAATTCAACCCAAATTATTATCATCATTTTTTTGCAGCGTGTACTGTGTGAGTATAGACAGCAATAGATTGTGAGCGAGTTAGCATGCGAGCGGACGCCATTTTCAGATCTATTTTTTATCTGCTTGGGTTATATTTATTTTTAGTAAACATACTGTGACGGCTGGCCTGACGTATGACGGGACGTCAGAGTAACAGTTTCTTAAGAATTTTATGGAACATTCAATAAGATTCTCTTATCAAATCACCTCCACATATCGCCAGTGTGCTTGGCAGCGCTGCAAAGACTCCAAAACAGCCACTGACGTTTCTTTTCAGAAAGTGATTAATTTTCAGACCCCCCTGAGGTGCATTCCACGGGCTCGGCGAGAATCCACCAACTCAGGAAGAATATGAGCCTGGTAGAAGCTAATTAGTTCTGGCTCCATTTTCTCTTTCCAGAAGTTGTCATCTTTTGAATGTATTACACCTCCATTTTTTCTGTTTCTAGTAGTTTCTAGTAGCGGATTAGACGGACCTGGTTTATTGAGATGTCTAAAAAAAAAGTCAACACATTGTATGTAAATACATACATATATATTTTACAGCATAAATTAATTAATAAATTTGACTCAATTGCAATTTTATTAAACATCATATTTTACATTTAGCGTACATCGAGCATTTACGTCTATTATTTATATGTTGTGGGTACTCACATGGAATCACTGGGTTGTAGTGAAATAGCATTACTTGGGCATTCAAGGCAGTCGGGCGACTGATCGACCGGCTCAACAAAACAACTGGGCGAAACTGGTTGAAGCTCCTCTAGTAGCGAATTAGACGGGCCTGGTTTATTGAGATGTCTATAAAAAAAAATATATGTATGTAAATTTCCCTACATAAGTAACCACATAAGCACCCTATTATGATTATGTAGATAAAACCCATGCAGATAAAGAATAGATCTGAAAATGGCGTCCGCTTGCATGCTATCTCGCTCACAATCTATCGCTGTCTATACTCACACAGTGAAGTACGCGCTGCAATAAAAAATAATGACAAAAATCAGTGTTCGCAAACAAAGATAATAGGGGATCGGCCAAATTTTCAGAAAATGTCTTAAATTAATCTTTATGGATACTTATTCCCATAAAAAATAAAATTTTATTTATTTATAGCCTTTTAGGTACTCAAAATCATGATTTAATATTGTTTGTTTAAAAATCTCGCCAAAACGCCATGTTATGTCATCTGAGAGTGCGTGACGTCATTTGTGGTTATACAGTGGTGTATCCGTTATAGCCCGTAGTACCCGTGCAGTCAGTGATTGCCCACAAATGACGTCACACGCTGTGATTGGTGTTTCAGTACAGATTACAAATATTGTAAATAACATTTTATTTCTTCAATAAAAAATATTTAACTGATTTATATAAAATTATTATTAGATAAATAATCGTAAAACAGTATATTATTTCATCTAAGTACAATTTAGATTTTAATCTGATTACTGTCCGATCCCCCCCTATTGTCATTGATGTTGATGACGTTCTTCCGGAAATCATACATAATAATGTAAAATATATAATTTTAAACTTATCCATGTTGTTTTTTCTTATATTTACCCGTGCTCCTTATTTATTTCATTAATTTATTTTGTCATTATTATTAGTGTCATTAATTAATAATAATAAACCCATCCCGTCCCATTTTAAATCATAATAATAAAAAAGAATAATTAATAACAAAAAAAAAATCAGTACACGGCTTATACATAATTACTTACATATTAACGTATTATAAAACTTAATTATTATTTTCGTGAGAATCACCCACCCATTTGATAATAAATAGTGGCAGTACTTACTGTTTTAAGCTTCTGTCTTTTGAGTCTATTCGAGAGTTTTCTTTTTTTCGGTTTACTTGGCATTGCTGCTGCTTATATATTTTCACCCATAAGAAAAGAAAAATGTAATAAAAACGTTCGATACGAAAACTTTAGCGAGCCGTAAAAAAGTTGTACGCGGGTGCATCCAACGAGACCCTGCGGCCGACTGAGGGGTGGCGGGCGGCGGAGATAGACATGCCCCGCGCGTAAATGATGCTACGTAATTATGTTTTATTTTTGTTTTTTACGATGAAATATGTTTTTTGGAAAAAGTAAGCCCTAAAATTGATCATGTGTTTAATGAGGAATTAAATGAAAGTTAAATATTGCAAAAATATTTAATAACAATGAAATGAAACTGGTTTTTAGTCGCCTAGACATGCCCAAAAAGGCAAATTTGAAGCAAACTTTGTGAATTTTTACTATCGAGAAAAGTTAATCAAATCGTGTTTTGGACTTCTAAAAGTTGTAGTAACTATCTTTAGCTAAATTATTATATATATTATATAGCATTAATTTTGTAGTTTTTAAATAGTAAAATTGAATTTTCCTTCCCTCCATCTACGTTCTGTGGTAGGTTTCTAAAAGGATTTCGCCTTAACCATAGCGGTAAAAATAGTCACATTGACCTAAAATTACATATCTGGTCCAAATATTCTTTGACACAGCTAGAGTTTGTAATTTCCTAAGAAATCATTATATAAACATGAAAATGTATTTTTTTCTTTATTCTTTTAAATCTTTAATTTATGCTGATTGCTTCTATGTTGCTTTTAAATAGTTACTTTTAGAAATACCATGGACAGATTTATCACGGCTCTATTCTAGAGATTTAATAGTAGCAAAATGTGCTATAATTGATAATAATAATTCAAAAACATATTAGTGATATTTATACCTATAAAACTATTTAGTTTTATACAAACATTGTTAATATTTGACGTATTGTTTTGAATTTAACTTCAGCAAGCTCGTCCAGCTGTGTTCCTCAGCACAACTTGACATGGTAATCTATACGTGTTACTGTACTGACTCGAGCTCGCGTCTGCCAGTGATGCTGGATTCCAGACGGTAAATTCTGATTTTGCATCCAACATTCCGTACACATTTGGCGTATATGTACATGTGCATAACATACGTAAACAAAAGGCCTTGCGTTGTTTTGTTACAAGAATGTTGAGCTCGTTTATGTTCGTACTAGCTGTCCGCCCGCGGCTACTGTCGCGTTGTGTAAGATTTTTCCCTAGGGAATAATATTTTTTCCGTAAAATGTATCCTATGTGTCAATCCAGGGTACAAAATAAATTCAAACATCCATTCTGAATTTCATTAAAATCCGTTCAGTAGTTTAGACGTGAAGCGGAACAAACATTTAAACATACGTTCACATTTAAAATATTAGTGTGATGTGATTTCTAGTGTGAAGTGATCGACATGATCTGGTGCTCAAAGGTAGGTAATAAAACTCATTATCTGTCACTCATATACTTCGGTGTCAGCACGCAGCAGCCAAAACAAAGCAATTTCAATCTCCGCCGGAAGCTCCGCCCGGCAAACATAAGATTATTACGAGTAAGAAAACAGGGGTGGTTATTTCACAACATGTTTACTTCAGCCTTTACATTTGTACACACAACAAATAAATTAATGAAAATTATGTGTGTTCTGTGCTGTTGTTATACAGCGAAATTAAATTGTCGGTTAATGTTTTGAAACTTTACTCCGCTCTGATATATTTTCGATTCTTGTTTTGTTTAATTACGTCTAGAGGCCCCAGCCTACTCTATATTAGGGTAAACATTCTTGGTCGACCACACATTGTGTCCAATATAGATTGATTGACTCCACTCACACAATATACGGTAAACGTACTAAACGTGGAAGTTTGAACAACAACCTTCCGTGTAAAGGGGAAGCTTTTACTCTACCGAAATTCTTACAACGTCAATCCAACAGAATTTTTTCGCTGTTTTTGCTACGAGCTTCTACGCCGCAGCGTAGCTTGCGCGTGTAATGAAGTTTTTCCACAAAAGTAATCCATTGTATTTCGTAACAAATTATTGTTTTCATTTTTAAGTAACTAAAACATACGTAAAAGAAAAGTAGGTAACGAAAAATATCTTAGATTATTTCAGAGCAGATCGAGTACAACACTACGACAAAATACAATAAGTATTTTAGTGGACAGACTTTATTTTATAAATTGGACTATTAAATAGTTTTCCCCCAACTGCCTTTAATGACTTTTTGACTTTAATTAAAACATCAAGATAAATAGTTAAATTAAGATTTTACATAGGACATTAATAATCTCTCGAAAAATAAAAGCCTGAACATTTACGAAAAAATTTGGTGTGAAATAACACGAACATCTGCCACGGTAAAATAAATTAAAAAGTATTGTAGTCATTAAGCAAGAACTTTCGGTACACTGTGCCAAGTTCGGGAAATTTGCCGACCACATCAATCAATCCGCGAAACGAGAAAAGATAAAGTTCAGTGCAAAAAATGCAATGAAACAAAAGTCGTTTTGCTCGGGTTATGTTTATATCTGTTGCTTTTAGAAAAGTAACATTGATGAGAAAGATAATTGAGAAACTTGTGAGAAGGCGAAGAAGACGAGGTTAGTTTGGAGTTGTAATGAGTGTTTGGTGAAACGACTTGGTATTCACCTCATTACGGTACCGCGATACGAGTCCGTAAACGGAGTATCCAATCCGCAGACGGCAATTATCCTCCGTAATCAAAGGAAATTTACTAAAGGGTTCACTCGGAGCTCAATCAAACTTTGGCAATCATCACGCCTATCTAATCTCCAGGGCAACAATGTAACCGGGATTGGATTCTCGGTGGCCAAATTACCTACTGCCTTATTTATGTATGATGATACATGATAACACAAACCGATACTCCAACCCCACGCCATTTTATTAGGGACGAGTCGTCCTACGACCACCTTTATTAGTTCAATATCAATACTGCAAGGACCTGGCAGGTACGCGAGGAACTATAAAGGCAACACAACAAAGGGATTGTTATCGAGTGAGCACCGGACGAGCGGGACATTCGTTTTTTAATCGAATGCCATACCATAAATCCTAAACTCAACAGATATAGATGTGTGTCGGGCAGTGCGGGACCCGTACTAGTACTAGACACTTTTAATTTCCGGCGGCTTGGGAGCTTTCGCCGCCAAAAAGTGTTAATTGAATGCGCAACGGATCTAAACTGATGCTCGTACACTCGGCTACAATAAATCAAACCAGAATAATACTCGCGTAAACATCGCCCATACGTGGAAAAAATAAAACGGCATAATGGCTGAACCGTTCTGAATAACATTTGTGCCTGTGAAATTGGTAAACAATTGGTAAACTGTACAATTAAGCGCAAACAATAGACAAAAATGTAGGCGCAATTGTTTATTGAACATAGCGTTCAGCAAGTAAAGCTAGTAAGTATATAGGTATTTTTTTAATTATATGTAAACATGTACCGACTTACACACATTAAAAGTGTCTAGGGAATAAACCAGTAAAGTCAAAAAGTCAAAGTCAATTTTTTTTATTCGAATTAAGATTTTTACAAATCATTTTTCGACGTCAAAGCTATCATGGATGGCACGTTCACTACCAGTGTACGCCCTCTGTGGAGAAGAACGGCCAGAAGAAACTCCACAGGAATTGTATCTTTTGTACTTTTCTTTAAGAATCATACATGAGTCATAATTACAATCTACTCCGCTGATTTGGAACAACAGTTGACCAGACGTTTTTATCATCTAAGTAATCATTTATCGTACGAGTATAATAGGCCTTAGAACATAACATAAGTACATTTTTAAGTACAAAAAACTATAAAATTAATATTTACCAAATCTAGTCTTACAGACTAGCTTTTTACTTTAATTAAGTTATTAAATTATCCTTATATTTTGTAAAAATTAAGAAAATATTTTTGCAAATTGTGGAAAATTAACCCAAGTTAATGTCGCCAACTAAATGGAGAAAAGGCAAAAATGAGGATTATTTAATTCCACCATGTGTTTCCACCATATTGACACGAATAACACAATCACAGTGATTTGGCATTCTTAAAATCAATTCATCAAAATCATTTTGAGGAATGGCCGCCCACGTTCTTTCTAACAAGTTAAAAAGTTGTTGTGGGGTATGTACGGCATCCATTCTCGGCAGAGCTTTTCTTTGGAGCATATCCAATCCAGTTTTTAGTTCACAATATACGTCCCTACCGAGAGGTTCGAGCCTTACCTCGGTCATTCTCATTGCAGGGCGTTCTCAGCCTAATTTCCGTCGCCATTTAATTTTTGATTTTTTGGCTATTCTGACTAATAAATACTAAATAACACAAAAAATATATAGATAATCGTATTTTTGTTAATCTATTTATGTATTGTTTTGATTGATTTGAGTCAGAATAGCCAAAAAAAAAAAAAAAAAACAAAATGGTGACGGAAGTCAGGCTGAGAACGCCCTGCATTGAGAATGACCGACCTGAATTTGTGTGGTATTCGCAGGAGTGCGGTGTGCAAGTTTCCTCACGATGTTTTCTTGCACTCGAATAAATTCCGCGACTAATGAACGTATATGAGCTTGAACGTGGTGGGATCGAAACGGCACCTCCTGTACGGCAGCCAGCAGACCTACGTTCTCACTGGATATTATTGAAACAATTAAGTCAGTTCTCTTTTTTATTAAAGACTTGTAAGTGCTTTACCAAATACGCTTTATCGGCGTTTGTTGAATATCCTACGTGACATAACCCGCCAGTTCACTAAAATAAGTAATTTTAATTTCCAACAAACAGTGTTCATTATGGTAACATTGTAGAACGATAGCCGTATTATTTACCCGACCCAAAAGTTACGTATATTGACATTGAGATTATAGCGGCAACTTGTCTCGGCTTCCTACCAAAAGGGTTTAGGGACAAATTATCTAGTTGAAAAAGATATCGATCGATATTCCACTTACTCCCACTATCGAGTTGACCAGCACAATCCTCTTAGCAAAACGTTAGAAAATACTAATATTTACGACGGAAAAGTACTTCCGACTTACTTCCGATAATAATTCTGCAAAGAAGGAGAATCTAGGGATATACTTATGCAGATAATATTTTATATAAAAAAAAAAATGGTTTATGTCGGGCAGGAGACGGCGGGAATGTCATTGTAGCGGTGACGGCGCCGCCGGCAGCGTCTTGGTGTCCCCGAGAACATCGCGAGGCGCGAAGTGGAGGCAAATTTACACGATGACAATAACGTGGCAGCCCAACCTAGCATTTGCTTTCTACTGGGTTTGTGTAGACAATGGTTTCAACCCAGTCCAGTTGGCACAAGTTAGTCAATCCAACTAACTAGCCACCCTTTCTACTTTCGGATCCAGTAGACGCGATTCAAGTCAGTTCATTGCGACGAGTTGGAAGTCGTGATGTGTTCGGGCATTGATAATTTGTTGTCGAGTGTCTACGCTACGTTTTCCGCGAACATATTACTGGCAGTGTAGACTTACTGACTTATTGGGTCCACCAACCCTGTCTTCATGGACCTAGTAACTGGCGCCGATATTCCAAGTCACTAGGTCCAGTTAATGCCATCGTGTAAATCAGTCTTTATGACTGGAACATAAGATACAAGTTACTGGCGCCAGTGGGCATTGGATAGTCGAGCGCCCTATACACACTAACGCTTGCATGTTTATCCGGCACTGACTGGCGCCGGTAACTGGCATCGTGTAATCTTGTAACTTTTTTCTCGGGTCGGGTAACTTTACCACATTACGTATTCTGCCCCAGACAAGTACTAGTGTTGCTTTTTACTTCAAGTGACATCACGCGAATTGAAAAACAGGTGAATTAAAGTGAAACAGAAACTCGTAAACAGCAGTTTTTAAATTAGCTTTCGCTGTCGTATTTATGCACATTGATTTTAACAGAAAACAGATTACGCTGAATTACAACTATTAATATTTATAACATTCAATCATACTAATATTATAAATGCGAAAGTTTGGATGTTTGGATGTTTGTTGCCGAATTACGATTGAACCACTGGACGGATCAAGATTAAACTTGGCACACATTTAGATTAGGCCCTGGAACAGGACGTAGGCTACTTTTTACCGCGGTAAAACACTTTATTTCCACGGAAAAACTCATTTAACGCGGGTGAAACCGCGGGCGGAAAGCTAGTAATATTAGTAAAGGTGATTCAACTCGCATTATCCTTTAGCCAAACCAGACCTATCTGGAATCAATTTGTGAGACTATTCCCACGAAGTGATTTCGTTTTAAGAGTGTTCTCACAGGGATTCAAATTTAGGAAACCCGAAAGGGGAGCAGTATGCTCTACCACTCGCGGTCACGGAGGTAATATCACAGAGGTCGTACAAATATTGAAATGACTTGTTAGGTTTTAGAACAAGAAGTAGACAACCCACAGCTTTTAAGCTTACTATGGTCTGTGCGGCAACCTTATGATTTATTTCTTTTTTTTAAGTTTTTGAATATACGCGGCGGTCGCCGGCGGCCGCGACAAGAGGTCGCGCGCGCCGACACATCTTCATTAGCCGGCCGTAATGTCGCTCCAGGGAAATACACCTAATGTTACTTTCACACCGCCAGAAACAAACCTATCTATTATCTCGGCTCGCCCACCCGCTGCCCCCGCGCCGTTGCCAACCTCGTAATATTTCAATTCGTATAAACATGCAAGAATATTCTTATATTCCAGTATTAAATATTCATCATTTCACCATTCATAACATTATATGTGTATACAATATAAAAACTACTTCGTAAACACAAAATGATTCGCGCACGAAGTCGCGGGCACTGCTAGCAACATTATAATTGATTGTTACAAACTCAATGATTTAAAATTTGTACTTCGCAACTTTAATTGGCATGCATAACCAATAAGTAGTTAATTTATCAATAACTAGCGGCCCGCCCCGGCTTCGCACGGGTAGATTAATTCATACTTTAACACATTTTTAACCAACTTCAAAATGGAGGAGGCTCGTTTTTTATAAATATTTTTAATACCTTCTTTAAGGAGGGGACCCTTTAAGTCTCGAACCGAATAACTCAGTCTTATTATATAATTTTTTTAAGTTTCTAACTTTAAAAATGCTGACCGTCCATACAAAATTTAATCCCTACTTCCCTTTTCAAATAGGGATTTCGAAAAAACCCTTGAAGACGTGTCAAATCATTTACTAATCTTAGCTTATATCCAAACTTTCAATTTTCTAACTTTAGAACTGGACTTTCCATGGAAACATTTAACCTTACTTTCCCCCTCAAAATAGGGAATTTGATAAAATGCTAAAACATGTATCAAATGAATTATTAATCTCAGTCTAACACCAATGTTTTAAGTTTTTACCTTTTAGAAATTACAGACTTTCCATACAAACATTTAATCCCTGCTTCCTCCTCAAAATAGGAATTTCGTAAAAAGCTTAAACACGTATCAAATGATTTATTAATTACAGTCTAAATCCAAATTTTCATGATCCCAACTTTTGAAATGGTGGACTTTCATACAAACTTGAATCCCCCTTTTTTCCCCCTTAGAGGGGGAATTTTCCAAAATCCCTTCTTATTGCTTCTCTACGCCATAAATGTAACCTACTGTGTAAATTTGGTATTTCTAGCTTCAGTCATTCAGTCAGTACGGACTTCTCTCTTTATAATAATAGTATAGATAGATTAAATATGTTTTCTTAATTGGAGTCTATTTTGTTTGTACAAATTTTAATTTAAAATTTACTACAGTTTTTCATGGGTGCACATACCATTCCCACCTGTGATCATCATGGTGCTCGCAACAGCTCCAAAATATTTAGGTCCACTTAACCACATGATCTTGTAGTTATAGTGTCTTATAAATGTTATCTGTTACAACATGTTTATTCAAGAATAAATAAGTGACACAGCTATCATGTGCGCACTTTGCATAGAAAGTCAAATATTTTATTTAAGTATATTACAAAATGTAGCTAGAATATGACCAAGCAATGTGTCACTGGGACACAACAGGACAGTGTAATTCATTACTATACATGTTGTTTACAGTAAAACAGACGTGAGTTTTTATTATATTCTGCTTTAAATTAAAACTTTGCTACGAAATGTAGGCTTGGATCCTGAAAAAGCTGTCTGCGCTCGTGTACACTACTGATTATTCTAATTCTGCCAAGTTTCAAGCATTTTTCTGTCGTTAAAAGTTTGCTAGGTATGTATAATATTTTTTATTAATGCTTAAGTTTATTCCCTTACAAGTACTTCTGGCCAAAATTTTGTTCATATTAGAGGTATTGTGAAATACTATGGGTATTGTAGATAAACATTTGTCTGCAAGTCATGACTACATACATAACCCGCGCGGGCAAGGGTACCAGCAATTCATTTGGGGTATAATGCTCAGGCAGTTATAGCCGAAAGACAATGTCTTAAGTTTTGGCGGGTCCCGCAGTTGGCAGGGGCCGGCCGAGTCGGATAATGTCACCATAACAGATTATATCTTGGCACCGACACAGAGCTTACAGTACGTTTTGGGACATCACTCTTTTATGACACTGTTAGTCTTCTGCAATTGCCCCCAATATAAAAAAAAAACAATTCTATGCTTGCTGGATGCAAGGTATACCTACTTAGTAAGACAGCCAACATATTCTCGTTTCAACTACGTAGAGAACTACAACTTGAAAGTTTTCTGTTTTAATAACTTCTTATACTTTTTAAAGCGAAGCTTGAATATAATAACCTAAATGTGTTTCGCTTAGAATAAGTTTCACGTTTCATTTCGTCGTCGTCGTTGTTGCATTAGATAGCTATTTAACTTTTAAGTTTTGCGGAGTTCATAAGCGCCGAGAAAGTTTTTGCACTACCTGTAGTTTTAGTTGAAAGTCTCTTTGCTGACCAGTATTTCTACTTCTACAAAAGTCGGCCAGCCGAGATCACGGGGCAGTGAGCAGTGAGATGAGCAACACTCGGACTCTCCTGTAGGCTATAGTGCTAATTGAATCAAATCTTAACGGCATAGAGGGAATAAGTTACTAAAAATACCTACTTGTATTAATACAAATGTAAATCCTAATTTAGAATCCAAACAAACATTATGGTAAAGTATGTTTTATAGCTAAGCTTGTTGGAGTGATAAGTTTGCATAATTATTTTTCTTTTCCCTAACGAAACTTATCGCTATTTCTACAAATAAAATGACAATTTATAAACTGTCAAACCGCTGCTAACTAATTATATAGCATCTTCTGTTTGCGCCCTTATTTTTTTTAGCCCATTACACAACCCTGTTAATTGTGAATACCGAACAATTCAACAGTCAAGCAAATAAAACACCATAAATTTTATTTAAAACGCAAAATATGACATCCATATCTCAACGTAAGGGCTTAATGAACAATAAACTTGCAGGTTACACTAATTAGCGTTTTGTCAAATAACTTTTGTGGCCGTGCTAAATTTCTTTAGCGGATTATTCAGGCTGGGTGCAAGGTGGAGGCAGGTGTGAAGCCAGGAAACCGGCGGCGGAGAGGCGCAGGCGGCGCCGCCGCCGGCCCGACCGCGACTTCACAAAGACTAATCAACACTGTATCTCAGTTCAGTCACAACCACATCACGTTAGATTTTGTGTTCAAAATCATCGCACAAAGCCTAAGCTGTTTTAGTTCATTATTTTAATCTAAATTGCTTAGGGTTTATTAGCAATCCATATTCTTTTAAAAAAGTCTTGTGATTATGATAGGTACTCTACCGCAATTAAATTTTTCAAATGGTACGAAATAATTTGCATGCAGAGATGTTATAAAATAAGCCAAACCAATCAATATGGGAAATTATGTATGAAAACTGCATGAAAGTAATGTTTAATTGTTACAAAATGGCGGTGTAGAGAAACATAACCAGTTAGTTTTTTTTTAAGAACATTGCTAACAAAGTCTACGCGATTTGAGTCAAATAATACAAAAACTATTTTGGTTTTTTGACGTGTTTTTAAAAACAAAACCTATCGCGATATGGTTCGTGATTGAACTGAAATGCATTAGTCTTTGTATAGTTGCGGCCGGACCGCGTATAATTGGACCCATAAATCCGACGCGGCGACTTGTGCCTGCGCACCGCCGCCGCCGCCGCGCCGGAGACGCGACAATTAAATCACACTGAATCATGGAATCCTACTAATTACACGACCTTTTATTACCTCATACTTTTACGGCTGTTATCCAAACTATCCGAACAAAAGTTACTTTCTTGCTAACATAGGTAACAATTATTTTTCCATCACCTATAAACACAACGTGTTAGCAAAATAACGCTAAACCACGGTGATAGGTCAGCCCTTGAAACTGAACAACTTCTTCAAGAAAATCTCAAAAAGGAATACTTTTCATACAAACTGATCAGTTGATCGAGTCTATTTGTATAACTGTTAACTGTTAACTGTTACTGTTAATTGTTACTGTTAACCGTAACTGCTACTGTTACTGTTAACTATGTAACTATGTAGCTGTGACTGGTAACTGTTATTTGTAACTGACTGGTAACCGTCACTGGAAACTGATACTTGTATCTTTTAATTTTGGCTGTTACTGGTAATTGTTTCTGTGCTGTGACTTCGGCCCCGACTCGGGAAGTCATGCTCTAATTCTAATTTTAAAATCCAGCTATCCTTTTCGTTTTTATGACCAATGATAGAGCGGTGATGAATACAGATGAAGGAATGATATTATTTTGAATGAATGGTAACATAAGTAAGGGCATAGCTGTCAGATTAAGAGATAATTAAGTCGGATGTTTCATGCTTTCATAAGATTCAGTCAATAATGGCCTCGATTCGGGATGCTCTAATCCTAATTTTAAAATCCAGCTGTCCTTTTCGTTTTTATGACCAATGAAAGAGAGGTGATGAATGAATGATATTAATTTGAACGAATGATAACCTAAAATAAGGGCATAGCTGTCAGTTAAAGAGATTTCGCATGTTTTAAGTGCTCTCTAAAATTGTGCAATCGACACGGCCATAAGGTTCAAAGTCGATGTTTGACAGCTCTAATATTAGAATGGCCATCTCCTGTCCATTTTCAATCTTTAAAAGGTAAAAAGGACAGACTAACTTGAATTAACGATTAGAGCTTGACAGTGTGAATCGGGGCCATTATTGTTCTAAGAAATTAAATAAATAATATTAATAACGCGCTATCTAAAATTGTGCAACGACGCGTTTTAAAGTTCAAATTCGATGTTTGACAGTTCTAATATTAGGATGGCCATCTCCTGTCCCTTTTTAGTCTGTGAAAGGTGAAAAGGACTGACGAACTTAAATTAAGGATTAGACCGTGACTGTGTGAATCGCTACCATTCTCTTTAAGAAACAAAAACCGTTACCGCAAGAAAAAACAGCGTGTATTTTGTTCTCAGTAGGTAAACAAACAACTAATACATCCTCAGTCTAAAGACAAACTACTTCCCTTCGTAGCCAATAGGACGCCGAACATACATTCTTCTCCCCTAACAACACCATCATGTTTCAAGATGTGCACGGTAAGCATGTGTGCTTATTCTTTACAGGAGTTTTTTCAGGAGTGCTCGTTTTAGGACAGTTTATGGCTGAAATTTACATTCATGCATCTTTATTAAAT
The DNA here is from genome assembly GCA_951230895.1 of Carpatolechia fugitivella. NCBI lineage: Eukaryota > Metazoa > Arthropoda > Insecta > Lepidoptera > Gelechiidae > Carpatolechia > Carpatolechia fugitivella. Next base: position 9,708,066 of record OX579653.1, on the reverse strand, counting down.
CATAATAGAAAGGATACAAAAAACAAAGAATTGACGCTCAAACATAACTTGTGCAAATGGCAACCTGTCTCTAGGATTCTATTCTAATAATATACCTATAGATCTCGAACATGGTTTAATAAAGATTAGTCGAATTCTTAACATAGAAACTTCAACCAAATGCCGAAGTTCTATCTAGCCCATCTTTTAGTAGACTCATGAACGACAATAATGCTATCGTAAAATGGAAGGCATGGGATATTTACTTTTGATCCTCTAAAAAGTAAAAACTGTTATATGCCTGCCTTTTTTATCTACCAATTTATTAAACATTTTTTTATTAATAAAGTTAGTTTATCAGAACTGTTGTTTATTTAGATTTTCTACAAGGCTTCTTCATCGTTCATCATCATCTTATAAAATACATCCCCACCGAATTAGGGCGATCAAGGATTCTTAATCAATGGTTATATTCGAGATGTCTTTAACAACCAATACAATACAAAACCATACAAAAAATACATTTGAGTCGAAATTTAAGTCAAGTAATTTAAATCGATCAAAATGTCCGGGTATTTCCCGCCTGACGACGTGGTTCAATTTAGTTAGGCTCGCTACAAACTCCATTGTTTGTCTCGATATTCCGGTCACAGACGACCGAGAAGAAATTTAGTTTTCTAGGTACCTACTATTTCCATTTATTCGGTTCATCAAGTACTTTTTCGTTCAGCGTCTTCTACATTTAGGTCTATTTTTCCCCTAAAGGACCTAATCGCTATTTCTACCAAGGTGGTAATATAGCAGAAAAGGTTTCAAAAAAATCAAATTAACAGCCCGTTGATTACACCTTTTATATTGATCTGTCAGTCACCCTCACCGGAATTGAATAAAAGTGGATCACGGTTACCTGAACAAAAAGGAGAGTGGGCAGAAATCAAAGGGCATCGGTCCAAAATTAACTCTACTGCCAAATGACTTAATGCATCCTAATTATAATGTGTATTAACTGTATTTGAAATCGAATCTGTTGTTAGTGTGATATAGCACAAATAAAAATAAAAAAAAATCTCACTCTTTCAAATGTGCTATGTGGCTATTGTGGGGGCGGCCTTGTTTACGTGGAATTGGACAAAAAGTTTTAAAAACTTGAATATTTCATTTTCATAGGGTGCAATTTTTTCGGTCCCATATAATGAAATATTACGCATGTAACACTCTTCCATATAATAATTCCATATATAATAAATAATAATTCCATTAAATAATTAAGCGGAATTTTACTACAAGTTATACAAACCTGAATATATCATTATTATAGGGTGGGATTTTTTCGGTCTCATATAATAAAATTTTACGCATGTTACACTCTTCCAAATGTGCTATGTGGTTATTGTGGGGGCGGCCTTATTTAAGTAAAAGTTATTTGACTAAAAGTTATACAAAGCTGAATATCTCATTTTTATAGGGTGCGATTTTTTCGGGCCCATATAATGAAATGTCATGCATATTACATTGCTTCCAATCGTGCTATGTGGCTATTGTGGGGGCAGCCTTATTTTAGCGGAATCTTACAAAAAGTTATTTAATACAAAATATCTCATTTATATAGGGTGAGATTTTTTCGGTCTCATATATTGAAATATTACGCATGTTACACTCTTCCAAATGTGCTATGTGACTATTGTGGGGGCGGCCTTATTTGAGCGGAATTGGACTAAAAGTTATACAAAGCTGAATATCTCATTTTTATAGGATGCGATTTTTTCGGTTCAATATAATGAAATGTTACGCATGTTACACTCTTTTAAATGTGCTATGTGGCTACTGTGGGGGCGGCCTTATTTAAGTGGAATTTGACTAAAAGTTATACAAAGTTGAATATCTAATTTTTATAGGGTGCGATTTTTTCGGTCCCATATATTGAAGTGTTACGCATGTTACACTCTTTTAAATGTGCTATGTGGCTATTGTGGGGGTGGCCTTATTTACGCGGAAATTGTCAAAAAGTTTTATAAACCTGAATATCTCATTTTTAAAGGGTGCGATTTTTTCGGTCCCATATAATGAAATGTTACGCATATTACATTCTTTCAAATGTGCTATGTGGCTATTGTGGGGGCGGCCTTATTTAAGCGGAATTTTACTTAAAGTTATACAAACCTGAATATCTCATTTTTATAGGGTGCGATTTTTTCGGTTCCATATAAAGAAATGTTTCATTTTTAACACTCTTTCAAGCGTGCTATGTGTCTAATCTGGGGGTGGACGTTTTTAATTTTTGGGCCAATTTGCCCACTCTCCTTTCCTTTTCGAATGATCTGAAAACAAACGAGTGAGCAAACGAAAATGAGATCCATCATATTCATACGTGCAGCCAATAGTAACTTTCCAATTCGAGTGTAATGTAAGTAAACTTTACAGTGAAGTTATTTCAGCGCAGACATCCTCCGCATAGCAAATATGAATGACTACGTATGAGATTTCTATAAGTTCACATGATATAGTTGATTTTATTTCCGGCGAGAAACAAGTTGTCCCCCGCATATGTTCGCTTTCCGCCGGCGCCGGCAAGGCACAACAATACAGGCTCAGTGATTTAGTTTTATTGTCATGCACCCTCCGCCTTACGCGGGTTATTTAAACATCACTGAGATCGCTGCTTCGATGTAATTGCGGGATAAATGATCCAATAAAGAATATCCACATATCTTTATTAGGACATTCTATAACACGAAAAAAATTGAATTAAATCGAAATAAGAATAACAAAAAATAACACGAACAAACAAAGAAAATTCAATTCAATTCAATTTATTTATTGCATTCAACAATGGTAGAGTAGATGTTGTAAAAGGTAAATAGAAGGTACGTACATCATGGACCCTGTTGGGCAGCAATTTGAAATAGGAGAGAGGAGGACGCTTCTTATTATAGGTGCAAAAGTGTTTATTATTTAAATACTAAAACCAAGGATCGTAACACAACCTTCATGCAAATTACAGGTGTGAGTGGTTTTTTAGCTTTCTACCTGGCAATTTTACAGTTGCTACCCTATTATTACGGGCAGTATAACTGCATCAAGTTGCCGTCTACCGGTGGGCAATGGAACCCTGAAATTGAATACACTGAGCATAATAATTCTTTCCGTACTTTCGTTTGAATTTGAAATAAGTATTTCCTAACACTCGCCAATAATTTCGTTCATAAAAGGGCAATGGGCAAAGACATATCGAAGAGTCATAAACATTGTTGGACAAAATCATAAACGATTTGATCGAAGCACGAACTGTATGAGTGGGGACCGTGGCCCGTATCGGCGAACGACCGAACGCGCACTCGGCCCGCGGCCGTCGGGAGCCGATCTAAGGCGCGACGTGACCGACAGCGCTATAAAATCTGAACAAACCACCGCCGCCGCCGTGTAGCTGAGCCCAACGTTCACTGTCTACAGGCGACGACACGCCAAGTGTGATACCCACATTAAAGATGGTAGTAATATCAAATCCACAAAAAATATAATTAGGTATTGTAAGTAGCAACCAGACCATAAAAGGGTCAAGAATTTTGTTCATATCGGTTACAAGTTATGACTCACTATTTATTCAACAGCTATCTGGATTCAAATTATAGGCGACGAGAAGCCTTCTTTTTCTTTATTATTCTTTATTATTAAACTTTACTGTTAAATGTGAAACTGTAACGTTTGACGTGCGGTCCACTGTACCAACCGACTATCGCGGGAAAAATCGACGGACGTGAGGTAGACACTCAACGTCCTCCAATGCACGCCTCCTCGCTACAAATGACCGCCCTTAAACATTTTCTTGCCTAAAAATTTTAGTGTTTTTCCTTTTAAAATAGAATTTTAAGATACTCTATTTTACCTGACTGTTCACTGTTGAAAATTGAAAATGAAATTTTTTATGTAGGTATACTATTTGTGTTTCTGTCTTGTTATAAAATAACGTTCACGTTTTAGGGATGAGAACGTAACCTCGCGTTAGTGTATTAGGTTCTGTTTGAGTTCGCGTAAAATAACATAGAGCATATTTTTAAGATTCTTGCATTATTACGACCTTATTTACACTTCTCAACCATTCCCTCAGCTGAAGCTCTTACATCATATCTATTTTTAGCTGTATCAATCACTAACCTTCCAGGAATATAAAGCAAACATACCTTTCCCGTAACATTCAGTAATAATATTAACTCTTAAAGTCCAAAATTGCTTATTTGATATTTATCGAGGGTGACATTTCGCAAATTACCGCTTCCATTAATTTTCCATTAGCAGTAATTGGGACCGGATGAATGTGAAAAAATATTCGAAATAAAGTAACTTAGTAAATAGCTTTTCCACTTGCAGTTTCTCTAAAAGGCTATATAAATCGGGTTTATAAATGAATGTCAATTAGGTTTATAGTGAAATGTTTTATTGCGATTGCGATTTGACGCTTTATAAATTAAATATTTAAATTGTTTTCTTTTTAAATTTTTCAATCTAAATAATTAAGAGTTATATTTCTAAGTTACATTTATAAATTACTACGCAATATGTCAAAAAAATATTATAAACATAATATTTATAAACTTTTACTTTTGTTTAGTTATAGAAGGTACCTGATATTTTTTGTCTATTAACAGTTTTGAGTGTTGACCACTCAACGCAAATAATCTCCAAATGTAGGAGATTGAGCGCTGAGTTACTTTTGTGCTCCTTGAAAATTATTTTGATATATATCGTTATTTTTTTGACAAGTAATTCTATAAATAATTGACTTGATGGGGTTATTGATGGCTCCGTAGCCTAGTTGGTAATACGCTTGCCTTCGATGCACAGGTTCGCAGGTTCGAATACCGCCAGGACAAACATTCGTGTGATGAGCACTTGTTTGCCTTGTGTCTGGTTTATCTATATAAGTATGTATTTATTTATTTAAGTAATGTATATCAGCTATCTAATACCCATAGTACAAGCTTTGCTTAGTTTGGGATTAGATGACTGTGTGTGAGATGTCCCCACATATTTATTTATTTATTTATTATTGTTATTAAATCGTAACGTATTAGCAAAATAACGCAAAAGCTCTCAGGCTCAGTCCATGAAACTGAACCACTTTTGTTCCACAAAATCTTAAAAGAATAAACTTTTCATACAAACTAATCAAACTGATGTATTCAAATTGTATGAAAGTTAATTTTTTTTCGATTTTTAAAAGTTTGTGTAATAAAAGTTGTCCAGTTTAATGGGTGACCGACTACCGGACAGGTTTTGCGTTATTTTGCTAACACGCTGTGTACAGCGTGTTAGCAAAATGCTGTAGCATAAACAAACATATTTACAAATAAATAAATAATAAATAAATATGTGGGGACACATCTTAACACACGGCCATCTGTTCCCAAACTAAGCAGAGCTTGTACTATAGGTACCAGACAGCTGATATACATTACATTTGGTTCTCTACTACAGGCTACGAGATGCATTGCGTGCAATTAAACGGAACCGAATACCTGACTACTACGGCGTAGCACGAGGCGTGCGTAGCAGTAGCTACGCAGATGATACAGAAGTTTCATATTTTCAGAGCAATAATATTGTGAGTGTATTGAGTAATTATTTGCTAGTTTATACTATTATTGTAAACAAGAAAACTGTGTCATGGCCAACATTCTTCCATATTTTTTTTATATATTACTATAGGTATTTATTATGTAGAGCGATATGTTTGTGACATAATTTGACATATTTTATGTGTTAACACTGATTATGAATATGATTATGTGTGTTAATTAAGAGCATCTCTTTTTCGAATAAAACGCTCAAAATCTTGCCTTTTAAAATCATCATCTTCTATCTTCTTACTTTGCTCGTCAGCCCATAAAAATCATATCAGAACTTTGTAAAATAGCTGATCACATATTAAATATTTGCTGAATATCAGTGGACTGTAACGGACCGTTGATGTTGATATATGATGTACTTTAAGAAAACTTCATACATTTTGCCACAAAAAATATTACAACCATATAGCAAGCTAACAAGCTAGGAACAATAATTTAATTTCAAGCAATTTGGGAGCTCATGGCCGCTCTACATCAACCACATTTTTAGGATTTTAGTTCCAAGCTTTATAACTTTTTCACACTTACTAATATTTTAAACCTTCGCTGACTTATGATAGAAGGAGAAAATGCTACCTACAGCTAAACAGGAATTTTACTGATCTATCAAGAAACTTGAAATAGCAGGCAGTATAAATTATTTCCTCATGTTATAACTTATTAATAAACACAGCTAGTATAGTAAAGTTAGTTTGCGTAGATGAAATAGGACCCGCAGCACCGTGCGTGTTAAACTTCAATAATGTAAGCGCTTCAGAGTTACAGGCTTGTTAACTTTTGTCAACACAAACATTTTTAACCGGCGGTACTATCTCTATTTAATGGGTAAAAATTGATGTCAAAGGTACCGCCCACAACGCGAAAAGTTTTTGAAACAAGGTTTGTCCTCAATTATTCGCTGTTTCATGTTTGCGAACTATGGAAAAAGTTGGGCCATTGTTTGTGGAGCGATACCGCTTGGCGTACCCGCGTGTAGCTGACAGTTCAGATGTTCCGAGTTTCTGAGTTACATTACGGGACGCACGCTCCTCTGTGGCGTGTAACGTACGAGACGCGGGGTGACCTCAACCTTTTTCGACCTTCTCAGTAAATTTCTTTTACCAGAATCGACCATTCAAAATATAGCAGACCACATTCGTTGGGGGAAAAAACTAAAATTCTAAATCCTACAGTGTTTTATATAACTTTACTTAAATTTATTATTTATTATATATAAGGTTTTTTGTACCCTATAAATAAATTAGCAAAATGTTTTCCTTAGCTATGCAATTTGCATAAAATGTGAAATCTTGGCAACTGTCCTAAGCTGCAAACAGCAAATGGCGATGTAGTAGATATATTATAGGCGATTATTCTCATGTGTATATGATACGAGAATGCGACGAAATGATAATATAAGTGTGATATATTTGTGTAGCTGTAATAACTTGTAGCGAATTACCTTTGTGTTTTTTATTTGCGGACATACGTGGCGCCCGGCGCCCCAATTGGCTGAAATTATTTCAATTTAGTGTATTTTATACTACCCTGAAACAGAAGGTAATTCACAATTGTTTTGTTACTAAGCCGATAAATAGTTACCTTAAATTCAAAAACTTATTAAAATGTTCATAACTTTCCAATGCTTCTGCATCAATTTAATGTTATTTATTTAATAAATGTTATTAAGCTATATAATATGTTACTTAAGTCTTACTCAATGCTTTGTTGACTATTGTTAAGTGGAAACTTTGTTGGCTTATGCATTTTTTTACTATATATCTTTAATGTACTAAATTAAGGCTGTTGATTTCCCTAAATAAACAAATAAACTATTATTTATGAACTCAAATAATTAAATTTATTTCCGCATTGAAGGGCTTGAGCACATCTCAAATTAGTGCGGATTGGTACGTAGCCACTGTAAATTTTTTTTTTGCTTTGTTTGTCCTCATTTAGGATCGAGTTGTGTAACTTACTGTGTGGCTTTATGAAGCTTATGCGGGCTTCTCATTTTACTTTAGTAGGTCCTTGTTTACTAACTTAAGTATTATATTTAAAATTTATTAAAAACTAGCGGTCCGCCAGCGGCTACGCTCGCGTTGTGTCAGATTTTCCCGTGGGAAAAAGACTTTTTCCCGTAAAAAGTAACATCTGGACAACACCTGGATAACCAGGTTAACTAGGCGAATCAGGTTACAAACTATCTCTAAACTATCTACAAACTATCTCCATTCCAAATTTTATCCAAATCCGTTGAGTACTGCGTGAAGGCGGCACAAACATACAAACGTTTAGGGGATCCAAATATATTTTCACATTTGTAGTATTAGTGTGATAGTGTGACTTACTAATGAGTACTTTTTTATCTTTCTGTACACGACCTGCTTCGTTATTATTAAACCACCATGAAACTACCACTTTATGGCACAATTAGTCAGCTATGTATTATTAAATATAATATACAACTACAGCATTATAAATACTGTTGTTTTCTTATATTGTTTCCACCAAATTGAACAGTTATCAGTTGTTATCCACCATTCTCTTTTATACACTCGTATATAATTCCGGACGGTTCAGCCATATTGCCGTTTTATTTTTTCCACGTATGGGCGATGTTTACGAGAGTATTATTCTGGTTTGATTTATTGTAGCCGAGTGTACGAGCATCAGTTTAGATCCGCGCCTACAACCGATGCACATTCAATTAATACTTTTTCGCGGCGGAAGCTCCCATCCTGCCGGAAATTAAAAACGTCTACTAGTGCGGATCTCGCATTGCTCGACACACATTTATATCTTTTGAGTTTAGGATTTATTGTACGGCATTCTATTAAAAAATATTGTTTGCTCGTACAGTGCATGCTGGATAACAATCAGATTGTTTTCCTCACTTTCGATCGATTGAACTAGGTACTAAAAGTATAGCGATTTAATTCTAATACAGTAATCTTAATAAATATCGTGTATCACAAATGCTGCGTGGGTAGCCGCTCCAAGGACCGACAATCTGGTAAAGGTCACGGGAAGCCACTGGATGTGGGCAGCGCAGGACCTGTCATTTTGTAGAGATCTTTGGGGGAGATATTTGTCCAGCAGTAGATTTCATTCGGCTTAAGTGAAGTAGTGATCATGCACGAGTAGGGCTGTCGGTAATGTGGCCAAAGAGGTCCCTGGCTAGATTGTTGCTCTAGAGATTAGACAGGCAAGCGTGATGATTGCGAAAGTTTGATTGAGTCTAGAATGAACTCTTTCGTAAATTTCCTTTGACTACGGCTGATAATTACCGTCTGTGAATCGGATGCCTTGTTCATGGACTCGTTCACGGTAAATATTTACTTAGATAAATTTTAATACATGGCTCAGGCAGACAGTTCCTAAACTTTTGTTTAATTTTTAATCTTTCTCAAAATCTTCACAAAATTCTATATTCCCAATAATTTAATAACTAATTGTTACGTTTATTTATATACCTAAAAAACTATTATGGTATTATGAAAGTAAAATTGTTAATATTCTTATCTTACTATATTCTTATATTAGGTGAATATTTTCATATAATGTTCTTAGCTATCTAATTTCTTGCTTATATGTATTCCTATCGGGCACACAACTAGTGTATTAAAACAAAGATATTTATAAACGTGGACTAAAATATATATTTTATAAAATTTAACGAACTATTACGTACTGACTTATAACGTGAAACTTTGTTGGAATCCAACATTAAAATGTGTTAGGTATGTGTGCATACCTATACCTCTTTGCCTCTTTGGCTGTTGCTGGCCGTAAACATTTTTGGTATCTTTGGATTTACATTGAATTTGGAAGATAAGTTTGACTTGATAACAAAGAGCTGATTCTAGTTTTGTCAGCGCGAGTGTAAAAATCTTGCAAAAGAAAATAAATAAAATATATCTCTTGTGACACTAATTTAATAGTTTCAAATACCGCCTCCACCTTCGTAACAAAATGTCACAAGATATTTCAAATATCCTAAATCATGACTATCTATATGCTATTTATTAAACTATAGCAAGGCAAAGGTCGTGGAGCCATACAGGTACCGTGAAAATAGCATTATATTTTGTAAATATTGTACATACTCGTACATACGAACGAGTATGTTACCTAGCTGCTGCTGCTTCTTGGTGATGGCTAGACGAAAATGTCGTTGTTTGTATTTCGCACATGCAGAATTGTGCAGCGGTGCGCGGGCCATTACCCTTGAACGCGCATGTGTACAATTCTTTATGCTGTGGCCTCACTGTGAACGCTGCTTTATTGTGACGCAGACGCTGGGTTGATATGCTTTTTTGGGTTATAGCAGTGAGAAATTCGTTAGTTACAAGATGTAATGCAATTATAAGAAGAACAAAATTTATTATCTTATTTTCACTACCTACTCAATGGCTCGACCGGTCCCAATTTCACGTGAAGATAATGAGGGGGCTGAGGAAGGAATATAGTTTATTTTCTATGGATATCCATTAGGCTACAGATAAGCATTAAATGTGACCACAACCGCGAGCTTATTCCATAAATGGTGATGTAATTTCTACAGATATATTTAAAACCAAATATAGGTGTATATGTGGATTGTGGTTTTTGTGCCCCTTCAGCCGCCATCGAAACTGAGTGTCGTAACCAGTTGCGATCGAGGACTTATTCGTCCTTGTTCGAAACCAGTTGCGATTGAGGAGGTTTTCTTCCTCGGTCGAAACCAGTTACGACCGAATACTTTTTACAAATTATCTTGTCTCTGCAATACCTAGTCTAGTCGTAAATTCAGGGATAATCCTTACTAATATTATAAACGCGAAAGTTTGTAAGAATGGATGTATAGAAGGATGTTTGTTACTCTTTCACGCAAAAACTACTCAATGGATTGGGATGAAATTTGAAATAGAGATAGTTTGTACCCTGGATCAACCATAGGATACTTTTTACGGGAATAGGTCTTATTCCCATGGAAAAATCTTACACAACGCGAGCGTAGCCGCGGGCGGAACGTTAGTATTATATAATATTCTGTCATACAGACAGAATGCATATCCATACCATAATTTAATCTCGTAAGTAATTTAATTTTCTTAAAACAAATATAATTTTCAGTTTTGTTATATAAATGTAAAAGTTGAAGTAAACACGTTGTGAAATAAACACCCTGTTTTCTTATATGATGTGTAACAAACTCATGGTTTCTGGGGCCCACGTGTATTGGAGTTACTTTGTTTTGATGTTGTATGATACTACCCTTAGATAAACATTATATTAAAATAAAAAATATTTTATTATTTCGGCTCCATATCCTAGTTGGTAGAACGCCTGCCTTTGAAACACAGGGTCACAGATTTGAATCCCGCCCAGGGCAAACATTTGTGTGATAGGCCCTTGTTTTTAAGCTAAGTCAATACTGTGTTCATTTAATGAACCGAAGCATAAGTCCCTGAAAAGTTATTAAATCACAACATTAAAAAGACAAAGAAGAAAAAAGTGCAATATTGCAATTTCCAATCCGACTTGACTATCATCAAACGATGTAGCTTTGGCTGATCGACGAATCTGGAACGATAATGCACAATGCAAATTGGTAATTACTTATACTTACGTAGAACATACCGGAATCCAATCTCGTTTGGATCATCGTGCGGAGAGAGTTTGGCTGAGGTACAGTCGCCCGCGGCATGACAGCTGCGTCACTCAGCCTAGCGGACGCGCTAATCACCTGCATACCTGGGCTGATTGATAACTGGCCGAAACGACGAACTTAAAAAAATGATACGCAAAAAAAAATTATGACATTATACTTTGGCATCTTTTTGAAAATAGAACGCCAAATTTGAATTTAATCGAACTGGTGGAATTTGTTTGATAGGACGTAGAACTTTCTCTGTCGTAAATTTTCTTAACAATGGAAAGAAACGAAATTCGTGCGGTGATAAAGTTTTACGTTTTAAAACAGAAAACAGCAACCCAGATTAAAACCAAGCTAGACAGTGTTTTAGGTAATTCTGCTCCTGCATTGAGTACAATTCACACCTGGGTAACTGATTTTAAAAGTGGAAGACAGAGCTGCGAAGACGCCCACAGGTCTGGCCGTCCAAATGAAGTCACGAATCCGGACATGATCAAAAAAATTCACAAAATTGTATTGAATGATCGGCGCTTGAAGTTGCGAGAGATAGCAGAGATGGTGAGCATTTCATCTGAACGCGTTTTTAATATTTTGCACCAACATTTGGGAATGAAAAAGCTTTGCGCGCGATGGGTGCCGCGTTTGCTCACTGTTGACCAAAAGCAACGTCGAGTGGACGATTCATCGGAGTGTTTGGCGCTGTTTAACCGAGATCCTAACGAGTTTTCGCGGCGGTATGTAACAGTCGATGAAACCTGGATACATCATTATACTCCCGAGACAAAAGAACAATCTAAGCAGTGGACTGAGAGCGGAAGACCTGCGCCGAAGAAAGCAAAAACGGTTTTGTCGGCCGGCAAAGTGATGGCGACTGTTTTTTGGGATGCTCGAGGGATTATTTTAGTGGATTATCTGCAAAAAGGAAAAACAATAAATGGAGAGTACTACGCAAGCTTGCTGCAAAAATTAAGTGAAGAAATCCAGAAAAAACGACCACATTTGGCCAAGAAAAAAGTTTTGTTCCACCATGACAACGCACCTGCACACACGTCAATGGTTGCAGTCGTCAAACTCTATGAATTGCGGTTCGAATTGCTACCGCATCCACCCTATTCCCCGGATCTGGCCCCGTGTGACTTCCACTTATTCCCAAACCTGAAGAAATGGTTAGGTGGCCAGAGATTTTCATCAAATGAAGAAGTCATTGTTGCCGTGGACGAGTATTTTGAGGGGTTGGAGAAAACATTTTATCAAACTGGTGTAACGGCATTGGAGAAGCGCTGGACTAAATGCATCGAGGTAGAAGGAAACTACGTTGAGAAATAAATTTATTTTAAATAGATTTTTAAAGTTTTTCTTTGTCGTTTCGGAAACTTATCAATCAGCCCTCGTACACCTACCATACGACCACACCGACCAATCTGTTTCTACAGAGTTAACCCCAAATGTAAGCTTAGGCTTAAACAATACTGAGAAATGCAAATAAAATAATTTTACGACGTTATTATTTTATTTTTATTTTAAAAAAGCCCAAATAAGCTCATTTTGTTTTTTGAAACATAGGTATACTATAACAGATATAGAGCAAGAAACTTTTAATCTGAGCACAGCGGGAGATAGAACTACTTAAGACGGGGCGCGATGGAGTTCACGATACGCGAACAAAATGCAAAGCTTTATTTAGTTTAAAGGCGCCATTACACGGGTCATATAAACTGTCAAAGTTCGAGAGCGCGGGCGAGACGACGCCGCCGCACCGCCGCGCCACCACGCTCTCCTTTCAACTCCACTTGATTCAATTGAAATCTTTTAGCCGGATTTTATGTAACGATTTCCACTCAAATAACTGACTCAGAAAATACCTTAATTTGGCAGAAATCCCTCTTGGAACACGGCACCCTGCATGTATGCCAAAATTTCTACCTATGTTATTTTATCACGTAAGCGAGTATCATTCCGAACGTGCACGGTGAAATATGCCGGGTGCAAAATAAGATGTCACGCGCTAAAAAATGGGGCAAGAAGAAAGAAAGATTAGTTATTGCGGCATCCACGTAACCCGGTCCCGGCGCCGCCGCCGCTCCGGCCCACTCCGACGCAATTACTGCGTCTGCCTCTGTCACATCCCCACTTTATTGTGACTTGTGACACACAAACTCATCTAATTTAAAATAAGTACAAGCTAACATATCTTATCTAACTCTCTAGTAGATAAAATAAAACAACAAAAAGTAATTTTGTTGCAACTACGCGTTGTAAGAATATATTCCCTGGATTTGAGTAAGCACCGCGCAAACACAGCATCTTCTCCCTTGATTCTGCTTCGTTGTTTGTTCTTTCTTTCAATCCCGTAATCAAGTTTACAGCTTGTCTATACGTTCGGTTCCTTTTCCAGTTCTTCCAATATAAAACAAAATACAAACCTTCTCTAGCTGGATTTCAGGCTGGGGGGGAATGCTCGTTTTAAGAGTTTATTGCGATACTTACCTATATATGTATTACTAATATAATACATACATACATAAAGTCACGCCTTTTTCCCGGAGGGGTAGGCAGAGACCACTTCCTTCCACTTGCTACGATCCAGACATACTTCTTTCGCTTCATTCACATTCATCAACCTCTTCATGCACGCTCGTCGGTTTAGGGTACTCCTGACCTGGCCTTTTTTAAGTACATCCCCGATCTGGTCGTGAAACGTACGCCTTAGCCTTCCCCTTCCAACATCTCCATTCACACTTGCCTCATAAATTTGTTTGGTTACTCTCTTCTCATCCATTCTTTCCAAGTGACCAAACCATCTTAACATACCTCTCTCTATTCTAGTCACTACATCATCTTTCACTCCACATTGTTCCCTTATCACACTATTCTTAATCCTGTCATTCAATTTTACACCAATCATACTTCTCAAAGCTCTCATTTCCACAGCACATACTTTACTTTCATGTTTCTTCTGCCATACCCAACTTTCGCTCCCAAACATTAGTGTCGGAACCAGCACCCCTCTATGAACCGCCAGACGGGCCTTTTTAGACACTTTCTTTCTAATATAATGTTAGGTATAAAATCACATTAACGATTTATCACGCGAGTGCCGCACTTCGGCGTATTATAAAGCAAATACGAGTATAAAGTATGATTATATTGAAATACACTCGACCCTTTTCTTCTCATATATTTCTTTGTAGATATTGATCATCCATACGAAAAATTTAATAAAACGATGAAATGTATGGTGAACGATCGGGGACAGAAACAATTTCACGGTAACAAATCTAAGATGACGTATATTCCGTAGAAGCCTCTCGATAACTCGGGGATGTTTGTCGCAAGAGACATGCTCTTCTTTTCGTTTATTTTTTTGTTTCAACACAAAATATTGCTTTCTGATGTTGCAGTTTATTATTAAGGGTAGATATGAGCCCCTCAGTGGGGACGTGTATGACCTTATAACAATGATTAAAGTCATAACTTATAGTTACTTGTCGACTCTACGTTTACGGTAACAAAATCACATTTTCCCATGGGCCGGTCGCAACCCACGACACCTTTGTTGATCGTGTCCTCTGGCTACAAACAATCAACAAGGGCCGCTAGGGGTGGCTCACTTTCACCTAAGTAGTTTGTTGTACGTATCTCACACAGGGGTGAATAATAATCAGACTCTTTGTTCGGGTTTGTGACCGAAATATTCAATCTGCTTCAGACATAATCAAAACATAAATTACAGTGCTTCCGAATTTCTTTGTATGTAACATGTAAACGTTTAAGAAACTTGGTGGAAGAATAATGGAATCCAATTACATTATTCACAATAATCTTCATAGTTAATTCAAGGAAAGCAGTCACGCTTCACACATCTTGGGGGTTCGGTCACGATGACGTTGCTTTTATTTCACCGTTTGGAGTAGATAAGTAAGTATTTTATTTTAGAGTACAAAATACCTGAAGAAAGTTACTTAGCTCCTATGTATAAAGTAGACAAAATAGACGCACAAAGTTGCGGTTTGATAGCGCACGCACAGAGAGATTTTCCGCAGTTCTAAAGAAGCGACGCATTAGAAAACCACAATATGGGGCCACCAGACCACTTCAAAGAACACCAGAACATCAAACAACGGTCATTTCTAATTGTGAAATCAGAATAGGCGAAATGCGTTTGAAATTATTGGCAGCTGAGAGTGGGCCAAATGTGAAGTTGAAAGTCAAAATATATGGATATTCACACGGATGCGGATGCGGATCGAACGCTTGACGCAAATTGGTACTCATTTGCCCATATTCATTGAGTTCCGCGTCACTGATCGTTATTCCAACTTTTTTTTTTTTTTTTTTTTATTTATTGCAAGGTAAGTACAATTTTTATAAACTTAATTCTACTCGCCAAACTGTTACGTTTGATGGCGAGATCACGCTCTAATACAAATTGTATACCTACCTTAAATAAGTCTAGGCTTATACTATAGGCACATTATAACCGCATACAATAATAGAAAAAAATAGTACATTACGATACAAGGATCGTAGGTGGCACATTACCAACGAGTTTATAATGTCACTAGCTTGTTATAAAACCCAAGATCCGTGTGTTGCACGACGTTTTTCAATACACTTGTGAGAAAACTTATAGTAAATAGTTAAATTGAAATGGATAAGAAAGCTACACACATAGTACCCTACAAAAGCTATGATACTACAGGTAAAATATATCATGTAGAAGTTGTAAAAACGAACCCCTATTATATCGCGCTCAGTTTGAGTATCCTTACTATTAACATTTATCATTACATATCAACACCAAAACACTCATAAAACAACTTATGCACTTAAGCATTCAACTGTGCTCGCTACTAATGCTCACTGCATTATTTATTCAAAATCTGAAATGCATACATGTTCAAGAGTGCATTCATTTCATTATGAAACTCTGTATTATGTCTATAGAAAAAAAAACACAATTTGAACAAACTTAAAAAAAAGTATTTGAGAAATATTTTTTATATCACAACCAAAAAGACAGAATCAGAATTACCAATAGAATTAAATAAAACTTAACGATCACGATTCACTTCAGTTTTCCCGTTGGATCTTCGCAAATAGAAAATGGTAGGTACTATTACCGTTTTAAAGTTTCCCTGCGGCGTGATTTGGATAATCTGGTTTTTACTGGATCTGTGCAAGTTGGAAGTAGAACACTTGCACCTGCAGCCAGCACCCGCGTGTTGGCGAGCGCACAATCTGACGATAGATGAAACGAAGGGTAGATATGTTAGGAATGATGGGAACGGTGTAGTTAAATGACAGTTTAATTTAGCAGTGTGATTTGTTTATTATTTACCAAGAATATTTACTATGATGATTTGTGTTTTTGTCACATAGATATAATAAAATACACCACATTGAAAAACTAGGCTTCTTATGAATACGTTCATGATATTTAACCATAAAATGGCTAATAATGATCATAAATAAACATCCAGGTGACTAGTCTAGATTTTAGACTAATATTCGAGGTAAGTATTATCTTGTTATAGTCGCTAGCTTATATTTTTAAGTTCTTACAATAAAAAAAAACCTTGTAAAAGTTTTTAATGTGCTGATACGAGAGAAAGGCTTTGCCCAAATTGGTTACATTGTTATACGAGTACATAATACTATAATTGGTCATTTTTTTAAATAAAATAAAATTTAAACAAATTATTATTTTAATAATAAAAATATAGTATTATTATAATTTTGAATGTTTTGCAAAATAAATCAACCACCATATTGCTACATCTATTGTTTGTTTATATCGTGGGCGACCTACTTTGCTCTTGGCGCCGTTTTCTGTCATCATCCGCTTATTGTATTGTTTATGTCACCTGCCTAATGTATGGATGTTCGTTAATTAGTAAGTAGCATATTAATAGAATCATAAAATTTTACATCAAAATACCAAATTCCTGCATCAAGACGAATTGAAACCAAATTAAAACCGTATGAAAGTATCTTGCTCCGCAATACTTAAAAAAAAAAATACTTACTGCAATACAGATCTATCTATAATGTCTTCTGTTCATGTTGTATTTTCACTTTTCACCAATTTTACAAATCTCCCTTTTTTAACACATTATTTATTATATCTACCTGTTTTTCAACTTGATTCTTTTCAAACAATAAAAAAAAACGAGTACGTGAACAGTACCTAAAGGTAAATAATTAGGGCTAATGCATTGATTTCATATTTAATAACTTTAACAGGCAGTTTGTTAGCAATTATTAAAACAAATACTTAGATATTATGTGCGCAGTTTCTCACGGCAATCGGCGGGCATCTTCACGGTGCGTTCCAAAACTTGTTAATTAAAACTCATTAAAAGCTTAATTTCAACATTGTTGGTAATTAAGAAGATTCACGATCTGCGAACCCTATTATCTTCACGGAGTACTTTACGAATTATTAAGATAGAAAGCAACAATATTAAAATGGCTTTGTGAAATACAAAATTTCTCCGGAGCGGACTCATTCGCCGTTCGTAGCAATCATTTCGGAAAGTTTTGTAATTAATATCGTTATCTCCCAGTAATCGACACCGGCTTTAAATGAGCGATGAGGCCACGAATTCGGGTTGCTTTATAAACTTTAATTACACCGATGAGTGAAATAATATTTGTATTATTAGATTATTGATCAGTATTTACAATCTTCTGCTAGATCCCTGTATACGTTTTTTTAATTATTGATATTTTCTTTAAATTACACAAAAATAAAAAAACTAATAGACAACCAACAGAACAGTGAGTAAAGAACATCAAGAATAGACGATTTTTCCGTAAAAATCGAGTTACTATGTTAATGCTACTATTCAAAATATGACAAACACTAACATTTGCATGCCAGTTTCGGTGGAACATTATACAAAAAATCTATATAAGATCTTCTTTTTATATACTATGTTCTTGCGAATAAATATATATTATATTTTTTTTTTATATTATTGCCGGTAACGTCGAATCTATGATGACACGCGTTGGTTTTCGTCGAGTCCAGCAGCGTCAATTTTGCGAGATCGAACGATATGTCGGATGCATAATAAGTATTAAATTAATAACATTCTATTTAGATATACTGCGATGGTGGCTGTGATCGCTGGGCTTAATTAGGCGTGGAACAGTGGTTGGTGAGTCGCGGGTCGCGGGTGGAGTCGCGTCGTCGTCGTCGTGGCGTCAAACCCGTGACCCCCAGCGGCGGCTTGCTCCCGCTCTATGTGGCGTCGTTATTCAGGACACACATTACACACGTCTGCCTTGATGTACTGTTTCAAAGAGCTCCGTAGCCCGAAGCTGATATGTGATTCTTGCTTTAAATTTTCATTTTATTTACATTTGGTTCTATGCAGAATCAGTTATATGCAGAAACTACAAGTTCTTATGCCTCTGCCTTTCATTCGGTTATCCTGCGATAATTATCATCATCTTACTGTGTAGATCTGGAGTCAGGTAAAGCTTTTGAATAATATATTGAAATAACGGTACACGCACGGTGAATAGACGAGCGCTTCGGCAGATAAGTTCTCGAATGGCGATCACACACCGAAAGACTCAGCGTGGGTAGGTGGACCGACGTAACGATCTGGTGAAGGTCGTGGGAAGCAGTTGAATGTGGGCAATGAAGGACCGGTCGTAGTCCGTATCCTTGGGGAGGCCTTCGCCCAGCAGTGGACGTCATTCAACTGAAATGACGATGATGATAAACGCTACATGGAAAATAATAATAGAAAGACAAGACAAAACTAAGGTTTACACATATAATATGGTTTCCGTCAGAATAGGGTGTTGAGTGTAGGTTCCTAATTACGAGCGTGTCACGGGCACGCGGTGATTGATTGTAACGCTAATATCTGAGACATCCCCAACAATGCCTGACATGTGTGACATCCTATATAAGTACATGCTATATTATTTTGTTCTTTTACAGTTATTAAATAACATGAGACTTTCTTAACACTTTCATCATCATCATCATATACGTCCCCACCGTTTCATAATATTTTAGAAACGCAAGAAAAGAACCAGATCTTAAAAGTTAAGCCGTCAAAATCTTAACGTTTCTATAACGTCGTTGTCCATTCCATCCATTTTCTAGTACTAATGTTTAATGTATATGAGTTTGACATTTGTCAAATCAAGTCTCTTACATCCAACAATGAAAAAACTTAGATCTCGGCGACTCTAGGTGGTGGTGTCATGGGTGATGACTAATATCCATAGAACCTTTGACGGGTGGTAGCACGGACCAAACACCCACGTATAATTTACTAACAAACTAATTACGAAAAAGTTACGGTGCGCAACGTATTGACAAGTCTCATAATTGGTCGAAACTGAAGTGAGCCGCGAGGTATTGGCCGCCCAGAGATATTTATATGTGCAAATGCACCTATGCGTTTCGGAAAGTAGCGCCCTGACATGTGGTGTCCAGTGGGTGGTTGGTCCGTCCGAGGGTGGTAGGAAACCCATAGGCACTTGGGTACAGAGTGAAAGATAACAACCGAGGAATTTGAATCACATATAAAAAAAACTTTTAAAAGATATCGCTACATATTTATTATTATTAATAACAAATGTATTTTCCTCCGTACCAAGAAATTTATTTTTTATAAAATCTTAAAAAAAAATCCTTAGACCGGGGTTTAAACCTAGCACACATTTTTTTTATTAAGAAATTTTTCGAGTATATCTTAGTTACGAATGCTACGTTACGTAGTAAATATACTACGCCGCCGTAGCCAAAGATCTACAAAATTTTATGACGACTACGTATGCTCGGATTTCTGTACTACGAGTAAGGAACAAATATCATACTAACACACGCACACACATACACACACACAGACACACACATACCCCACCCCACATACATACTCTTATTCACACGCACATGGATAAGCTAAACTGGTTAGTGATCATATAATAGTATTGTACTGTATATACAAACAACCCGATGATCCCGAGATGTTGTCGTCGTAGGGCTAACCACTCAACAGTCCCTCTCATGCCCATACTCGTATACATAAACACACATACACACACACACCATTTTAATGTCTAGCTGTTAAGTTTGTTATATTATATCAGTCTTAATAACAGTTTTAAGAAGAGCGGTGCCTCCTAACACAGGTTTATAACTTAATAGGAGACAACTGCCCCTGGTAAAATGTAACCGCTGTTACAAATAAAGATATTTTATATTATTTTATATCATCATATTATAAGGTGGGCGTCTCTAAATTGTGTGGGCTGTAAAGTACGTAAAGAACAACGAAATAGAATAAAACGCCAAACGGTCATAATTATTAATCACTGGCAATTTTCATTTAATTAAATGGAAATCTTAGAAGATCTTTTAATGTAGAGAATTTTCTTTCAAAGGTACCGTTCATGAACCGTCTATTAAGTCTTTAGTTCAAAGAGGCATATTTCTCATTACGATTCATCTTAGAAATGCCTAGATTGTTTCTTAGAATATCCCAAACTGCGCTCATTAAACAAGTATTATAAAGTCTCGAGATTCTATAAATAGGTATATGAATCGTATACTAAAATGGTAGTTATTACTTTATTTTTCCGATAGCTTCTGAAAGCATGATACGGTTTGGAACTCGTACGATAAAATTTTATAGAATTCTTATTTCGGCCTTCATAATTGTTTCGTTACCACGTGTTTTACCAAATGTAATATTTTTTTAATAGCTAGCTATGTATCTTAAACTCGAGCCCCTCAGCGGGGACATGATCTTATATGATTTAAAAAAATCAAAATCATTTCTTGACATAAAAAAATATTCACATATTATTTTTTTATGTCAAGAAATGTTGTTCACTACACGAATGTACGCCTTTCTATGAGAAGCGATGGAAAAATATGTTGTCTCACTGCTTACACAAATATAGTACAGCAAACTAAGTATCACCAATAATAAAACAAAAGTCTATTTTGTTACAGTACTGTAACGAGGCATTCGTCCTCTTTCCTGTTTTATGCTGGCAGTTTTATCTTTCATTTTAAATTCATTTTCAAATTTAGATTTCTTACGTTTCGATTTTGTCTTTTTTCTGCTAAATTTCTCACTTCATGTCCTGATCTCTAACAGTGAAAAGCTCAGTTATCCTTTTACCATTTCGAATCCTTGTTACTATTTTTCAGTTTTTATAATATAAATTATATAAATACATAAATAAATACCTTTTCCTTCGGACTGAACCCTGTTTTTTGCCACGTTTTATAAAAATATCCACTACAACACTCTTCGTGTGGTGCTCAGCAGCTCCGTGGCGGCTGCAGGGCCACAGTACTATTAGTTCGCAAGTCACTTTTTTGTGAATAAAGTAAGACAACATTTTTTCAGTAACTCAAACTTTTTTCTTCGCGTTACTTTGGTTTACTAGGCACGTGCTAGACCGGTCGCTCGAGTCGGGGCGTCGATACATCCGCAATGCACAGCGCTGACAAATAGCCCGCCTGCTTAACGCCCTACTCCGTACTACCTTCATTTATCAACACGAGAGTTATTTCAGAATTCACTGCTGTTTCGTTCCTATAGAGACTTACAAAATCATTTTCAAATGGACTCTAATCTTACTCTAAACATACATTTAAACAGCAAATTGATGATAATCAAGCGATTTTTGTTATTTTCTTCAGTAATCACAAAACTGCAAATGGATTGCATTCCACAGAGTGAAATATACTAACAAACAATACAGACAAAATTTTCGGGTACCAAGAGTCCAGAGCTCACCGCGATAGCTTACTGACGTATAGTGCTATTAATTTGGGCCCGACGTCAGACGGACGGACCGCAGCCGGCGGTTTGACGTATTATCGTCGCCCGCACCACTTAGCGTGGCAGCGTCCGCTCGCCGCGCCGTCCGGCGGCGGCCCCCGTCCGACTCCCGTCCGGTGCCGCGCCAAGCTCCACTCACTGAATAATAAATACCCTAGCTCTCCAGAGTCACCGACCTAACACTAAACCTTGAGGCAGGACTAGTTATGAGTTAAGCCGGTTATCCGCTTCCCAAAATTATGTGAGATCCTACTGCTTCTAGTTAAATCATAAAGTACAAAACTACAAAAATAATCCCACTACCTGAACTGTCATCAAAATACTCTTACATATTAGCTCCTTTACAAGCGACCATGATTGCTACAAAATGTCATTTTTGTTTCGCCAAAACGTTAAATAAGAGTAATATCATATTGCGTACAGTACGCACATCTCAGGAATGTAATACAAATAACAATGAATAAAATATCAGTGTCACCAGTTCCGAGCGCCGCGCCACGTTCACCAATCTTAAACGCAACGAGCAAAAAGATAAGCCGTAGATCGGAAGACTTCTCTCCGCTAAACCAAAAAGAATGATGCTTATTTATGCGCAACTTTTTACACGTAAACAAAGAGAAAGATATTTATGGACGGTAACATTAAACTTAGTCTCGTAAGAACGAACAAAGAGGGCATGACGCATGTTAAACAGTAATATTATCTCTTTCATTGAATGAATATTCTTTTTTTTTTCGTAAAGCTTGATAAGTTACATCGTTAGATAACTACGGCCAACATCACTCCCTGTCGTCAACTTTACTCCGCGCTAAATTCTAGTTCCATTCTAGCTCACCCGTTAATACTTGATTACGTTAACGATTACTTTTGCATAATTCACGCATGTAATCTTAAGAATTTTACTGTGCCTCAACGGGGTGTCATATTGTACTACCCATATTTTTTGTAACAACTTTTGGTCTATGACATGCAAATAAACAATTTGTATTTGAATTTGAGAAATTACCACCAATCATTACTTTTAAAGAACTGCTAACAACTTCTAGCAAATGCAGCCGTTCCTAATTAAAGTGAAACACATATCCCAGTATAAAAGAGAAGGATTGCAACCTGAGCACAATTTAGTTGCTGGCGACTGCGCCCAAGCAAGCGAGACGGCTGCGAACAGGGCCGGGTAATTGAACTAATAAATCTAGACACGGGCATCCAGCGTTCGACCTGGACCTGAGGCTAGTGTAGCACTTCCAAATAACCAGGCCCTTACAGCATTTAATACTCGAACGTATCTACTAGAGGCCAGACTTACCGATATTTGCTTTAACAACGAAATCGGAGTATTTGATCGTTAAAGAGTGCTCACGCGAGAGATCGCACGCGGGGTAACATTAGACATATCGAAGAACAACCGCACTGAATCCAAACTCTTTATTTCTTCAATTTATGCTTATTGCATAAAACTCACCGAAATGAACTTCTTAAGTTTTCAAGAAAATTACCCGATATTGAATTGGGAAGATTCTCCAAGAATCCAACTTTTGCAATATTTGCGTTTATGGATTCAGAAGGTGTTCTTCCGAAATATAAAATGATTCAATGTTAACTTTGTAAGCCCACCTCCCCCTACCTTTCATTTTCGATGTCGACGTCTTAATTCCGACCTTCTATTACGCTTTTTACGGTAATGACTTGCGTAGAACCTGCTACGAAGTCGTAGCAAACTGCGCTACGAGTTTCTAAGTTGACACAATTTCTGTAATGCCCAACTAGCGGATTATTAAGCCTTAACAAGTTCTTACATACGTTTAGTGAAGTATTTAGATTGCGTTGTTTATACTGTAGTAGTGATGTCTAAATCGGCGCGTGCGTGCGTAGTGGCCGGCGCACGCGACCTCGCCTGTCGCGCTATCGACTTACACCCTGTTAAATCTGCCCCAATATTTGTACAGCCTATTCATTACCATCGCGCCGCTTTATTTTATTGTTTCTTCTTGTTACGACCGTCGTATTATATTTTGTGCGCCTATTAAAATTTGTCCAATAAGAATTTATCGTTCGTTACACGCACCTACAATTTTAGCTTTTAATGTGTATGGTAAAAGTAAGATTTTAGTAAATGTCGAGTAGGTAAATTCACATTCCTCAGTATGTAGCTGGGGTTTCTTTGGAACGAAAGTTACTATCTTTTGGAACTAAAACAAACCTTTTTATTATTTTAAGAGTTCTGCATAATCGCTCTTTTGTTTACTTTACGACCAGTGTTATCACGATTGTGTTTTTAAGATTGGACTTGTTGTCTTGTAGGCTATTATAAAACGGGCTGCATTACAGTAAGCAATAACTACGTTGGTTGTATCAAAATTGTAGCTCTCACTGTAATTGCGACCCAGCTGTGAAGTCTAGTAGCAGCTTGCGTGAGTTCTAGCTCACTGTCTAATTGACTTTATGCAGTCATTTTCTATATAATGTTTACAGTTACAATTTTCCAATTTGAAAAGAAATGTATTAACTTGTGTGACTAATTCTGCTTTGACTCGTCTCGACCCAAGTCAAAATAAAAAATAAATTACGTTTCAATTCAACGGAACTGCAAGCTTTGTCCGAGCCCACTGAACGCATTGTATTGTGGTGATGGAGATGTGTGAAAACTAATACGACTATATTTTATGGGAATAACAATGATTTATTTTAAATGAATATTAATATTTTGCAAATTGATATCCAAGGGCTTTCATTATTAGACTGAGTCAAAACAACATTCAAAACCGACATGTTTCGAAATCATTTGAAAATACAATTTTACAACAAAATAAAGCTGCCAGTGTGCATTTATCACATGCCAGCATTTTTATAAGAGATCAAGGAGTATAGGTATTGCTATACCTAACACATTGATATCTACCAGTGAGCGGTGATTAAAAGCATGACTGGCTGAACTGATCAATGAATCAATGATACTGATTTACACTTCGGCAAGTGGTAACGTACTACTTGCCCAGTTAAGTAGACAGTAGGAATTAAACATAAAATAAAAGTCCGCTCTACTTTGACAGCTCGCCGGAAGCCCGGTATATTTCGTCAACTACTTACCACTTGCCGAGTTCTCGCCACTAATGTACTTGTGCAAGGATATGGGCCTACACGATACAAACTGACTTAATTATGTTTCATAATTGGTATTTATTATTTAATATATATTTACGACCATAACCTGTCTTTTAACACATATTTATTAACTCGCTTTCTTGTCTGTCTGTTTGATTGTTCGTTCGGTCCGAATCTTGCAACCCATTTTTGGAGCATTTGATGTCATTTGATTGCGCTGAAATTTGGTACACTTATGTAACCTCGATGACAATACAATATTATGGCATCATGGTGCTGATCTAATGATGGAGCCGGAAGGTGACCATAGGAACTCCTTAAATATACAACATAATGTCGTCGTGTTTGAGCTCGTTAGATTTGTCTTCACAAGATCTTTAGTCACACGTGATGACCAGGGTCTCATGATGGAGCCGGAAGTTGGCCACAGAAATTTCTCAAATACTCAACATAACCTCATCGTGTATGGGCTCGTTAGATTTGTCTTGACAAGATCTTTACTCACACGTGATGTCCAGAATCTAATGATGGAGCCGAAAGGTAATGTCAACGTAACAATATAATCTAGTCGTGCTCGGGCTTTTTAGTTTTAGCAATTGAGTCCTACGTGATGTTCAGGGTATCTTGCAAAATTTTACATACGCTGGACTAAAAAGCACAATACAATAAGTAAAAATATTTTTTAACATAACACGTTTTTAACGCACTAAAATGTATAAAGAATTTTTAATTGGTGTAGTACTCTTGTAGGACTTAAAACAAAAAACGTGGGGTGCATGGAATAGATATTCGATAAGAAGTAGAGAATGAGGTTATGGCTGAAAAACAGCATCTAATAGCTGACGTGGTTACCTTTTCATTTTCTTATCTATTTTCATGATACATAGTCATATATTGTTAATGTAATGCCACCAATAAAAATCACAATCAAAATTATTTTATACTTTTTAGTGCGTTAAAAACGTATGAAAATATATTTTTTACTTTAAATTATTAATCATGATACCGTAGCGTGGCGTGGGTGTGAACTATCCTATCGTACGCTTACCGACTATATCAGATGGGGTTTGAATCGCTTGATTTTGACTTACAGACACGATTTATACATTTATATTACTCTAGTAAAAAGGCAAAAAATATATTTAGTCAAACATTGCATGCCAGTAACATATAATTTTCTTTCGGTCATAATCGTACATTGGTTTCAACGTTCAACCAGTTGTTAGAATTCATTATACCTATTGATATTAGGTAAGTATAAAAAAAAACAATCAATTTCTCAATGCGTAAATAATATATTTGTTTGTTTCTAAAACTATTTAATCGCATAAATGTAATAAATGACGAGAAATAACGCAAGAAATATCCCAGACTCATAAGTTACATTTCATTCCCGTGCCATATTGTCCGGGATGATGAGGGGAGCAAAGATTGAATTAAGTTATCGGCGAACTGGCGTTATTTATGACACAGAAAGGGGCTTCTTATCTGCAACTATTAATTCCCCTCATAATTAAACCTGACCAGTCAACTCATTTTACCTGCCTTTTGCTTCCTCGTTTTCAGCTGGCAACAAAATCAACTTCCCTTTACTTTTACTTTTGCAAACTTTTGCCATCAACAAACTACATAATGAAAATTAAAATGAGGTAGTGAAAGTTTCGTTTTGAGAAAGGAAACCGGGGAGTTTGATTTTATTATTCGGTTCACAAACGAAATATAAATTCATCATCAGGTTCATATCATTTGGTTTGTAATCAATCAATCAATCAGCCTATTGCAGTCTACTGCTGGACGTAGGCCTCCCCAAGGGTACGCCAAAGCGCACGATCACCCGCTTTCCTCATCCAGCCACCACCAGCGACCTTCCTCAGGTCATCAGTCCACCTGGCAGGGGGGCGTCCCACACTACGTTTCCCGAGACGCGGTTTGTAAAATTGTTTGTAATTACTATTTACATAATGCTAAGTAACTCTGTTTTACCAACTAACATCATTTAATAATTTACATGTGGATGGTGTAGTTGGCTGTGTATAAAGTCACATCTTTTATAAGTCCATACTATTAATTTATCATATTGTACACAGCTGTTTACTTTCCCAAATAAATACAATAAAATAAGGATACCTAATTAAATATTGATTGATGCTATTTTATCCATTTGTAAAACATTTACGTTAGAATTAAGTTAGAATATTACACATCAAGTAACATAATTCTAACTTGGGATTCATTAATTCCTAGATAGAACTACGAGTACTATGGCAATCTTATTTGACAGACAGTTTGTAAAAAGTGAAAATCTTTTTCTACTTCTTTTTAAATTTGTATTTTTTCTTTTGTTATTCTTAAGTCACAGTTACCTGATTCTGTTCAATGTTTTCACGTCAAATCCGGTCCCAATAACCATTAATGGAAAATTAATGAGGGTAGTAATTTGCAAAAGGTCTTTCTCGATAAATATCAGATAAGCAGATTGGGAACCTCACAAAAATTTCTCCTTCGAGGGTTCTTAAAGGTTAAAAATTAATATTATTTTTTTCTGCGAGGATTAAGTTCAATACTTCACATAAAATTTGACTAATTCTCGGTATTATGAAATTTTGCTGGATTGAGAGGTTGAAAAACAGTGCTAATATAAAAGCAAAAAGAAAAGAAATTAGATTAAATTGGCAGTCATTGGCGCTGCACCATTTAACATCTTATCCGGGCAATATATCGGCGCACGCAGTTGCGAGCGGGTGGGAGGGGAGGGGCAGATCATTTCCCGATGAGTTAGTTTTATTGTTATCCGAACTGATGCTACGTCGTCGATCGCCTTGGCTACAAATTCAACAAGTCATACTTCCTGACTTCCTGTCGTGCGTTTAAAAAGTTGTTGTAAGCAATCAAGGCACAAACACTTCGTTCATATAGAAACAAAATCATAGGTCATAGGCCTTGTTTTTACGGTCGGACAAAATGCAGCCATTTCTCGAACTGCAGTGTTCAAACAAATAAATCGTTTATGACTTTCGATCAGTTTTACGACATTGGCCTCGTTTCGGGATGTCACACTCTAATCCTTAATTTAGTCCGTCCTTCTTACCTTTTAAAGTTTGAAAAGGGACAGGAGATGGCCATCCTAATATTAGAGCTGTCAAACATCGAATTTGAACCTAATAACCGTGTCAATTGTACAATTTTAGAGAGCACTTAAAACATGCGACTTAAAAATCTCTTTAACTGACAGCTATGCCCTTATTTTAAGATATCATTCGTTCAAATTAATATCGTTCATTCATCACCTCTCTTTCGTTGCTCATAAAAACGAAAAGGATAGCTTGATTTTAAAATTAGAATTAGAGCATGACATCCCGAAACGAGGCCATTCAAATATTTTTCCAGCGTGATTTCCTATAGAAGTGCGTACATTTGTGTACAACCATGTTGATACGCTGAGAAAGTGGTAGATAGACTAGATACGTGTAATAGCATATTATAATGCGAGATCACACGTAATAGAGAAAATATACGTATAACAACATGCAACGTGTTAGCAAAGTAACGTAATACCTCTCGGAAACATAAAACAACAGCAGCAACATCTAGCTCATGAAAATAAACAACTTTTGTTCCACAACTTTATAAATTGGCAAAAAAATCGTAGAACCTTCATACAAACTGATTTATTTATTTAAAAAAAGTTATTTTGCTAACACGTTGTATAACGTGTAAGAATAGATATGTGAAACATAAATAGTTCGAGTTCACACGTGATAGAGAAGTAAAAAATTTGAAAAAAGGACGGTGTGGGTATTATTACAGATGCTTTATAATATGATTTATAACCAAATTCACAACAACCTGTGTATATCGCGTTTGTAATTTCAGAGTTCCTTTCGCCTTCCCGACGACGCGTCTCGCCACCGCCGCCGCCGCTAGCTGCCCTAATAACAGGAGTAGCAGCTCCGGTGAAATTGCCAGGTTCTCAAAGTTGGCCACGAAGAGGGTGTATTATGGAGCTAAGTATACCGATCATATTCAGTGGCGGGAAGTCTGCCTGCGATGTGATATGACGCTTATAATCAAGGATATCATCATATGAGTACACCATAACGGTGTTATTACTATTTCTCTATCTCAATATTTTAAATAAAATATATTATTTTCTATTCTAAGCCAAAAACCACTTTTAGCGCTATGAAAATTTCAATTTCTGCCTAGAACTTAAAGCAACGCGTTTACACTGGGTCGTATGAGGCCTACAAAAAGTCTACGAATTATCATTTTCTGTGGATCGAAAGGTTTCTATTGCCGATTTTATTTTCTGATAGTACCTAAAATAGCTTTTTATCCTTCTCAGGTCAACACCAGCTTAAGTACGTCGAGCTTGGCAGCCCTTCAGGTATAACCTGGTATGACCTTTAATAATACCAACCAATTCAAGGTACTAGGTTAAACAAAGGCTCCTGTGTATCCAAAGTTACAATAGGGACGTATGTCCCTATTGTAACTTGGGTTCAAATGTTCGCGTACTATTTATTTATTTTTTATTATTATATAAGAACATAACATATCTTATATGATATTAGCTTAATTTAAATTATTTCGTTAAATATTAGATTAAAAAAATGTGAATATAAAAAAGGAACAAATTTCAACATGAGGTAATTCGTTAAAAATATTACCTTTCGGTAATAAGAAAGGAAGAGTAAGCCAATATACCAATATACTTTTCTAACAAATAATTGCGTAGATAGACGTATTTTATGTGATGATAACTGAATCAAGTATAAGTAAAGTTTCCTTAAATAACTTACAAGATAAATAGACGAAATAAAAAAGTAAGAAAGAAAACCAATGAATCTCGTCCGTTAGTGTCTGGAATATCGAAACAATCACGGAGTTTGTCGCGGGCAGGCCAAATTGAATCGTCGTAGCGGGCCGGACTGGACCGGAACCGGAAGGGCCTCGCGAGCCTCTCTATCTTCCACATTAACCACCCGCCGCGCTCGTTCCCCAGGTATCATCTAAACTATTACATAAAACAAAATAAATACTTACATAACATTCAACATTTTTTTCTAAAATTCCTATAATTAAAATAATTTTATATAAATAAATTGTGCACTTTTTGGAATGCACGATAGCGCAAATCAATCAATCAATCAATCAGCCTATTGCAGTCCACTGCTGGACGTAGGCCTCCCCAAGGGCACGCCAAAGCGCACGATCACCCGCTTTCCTCATCCAGCCACCACCAGCGACCTTCCTCAGGTCATCAGCGCAAATAAATAATAGTTCCAACCTGCTTAGGTGGAATACTAATTAATATATTATTATTATATAATTTTTTGATTACAAATAACGAATTTACGATAGTTTGATGATAGTTACGAAGAATAGAATTTAGTGACTTTATTATTTTTTCCAACATGAATAACTGCAGTTTTTTTTTACAACGGTAAGACAACAATACTGGATATTAGTTACAAGTCGATAACAATTTGCATATAATATATTTGGTTGCTTCAGAAATGCCTCTTTTATAACATCGAAATCGCGATACCCATTTTAAAAATGATGATTTCGATTCTCTTGGTCTCAAACAAGCAAGTTATTATTCAACTCATGTTATCGAAGAAAAGTTGAAAGAAAACTCATAAAAATTACAAAGGATCTGTAACAAAATTGAATTTTTCGCATCTGGAAATGAATTGTCGTTTTGACAGATTTATGGGGTGTCTTGGGGAAATGTTAATTTGATTCCGGGGCTGAAGGTGCGCGCGATAAAAACTCGCGAGAATTGAGGCTGGCATATGACAAGCGGACTGAGCGATTGTCCTATATGTAACTTGATAGTATAATATGTAACATATAAGCTAGTCCAGCAGTGGACTGTAACGGGCCGTTGATGAAGCTAACCTACCACATTATAAGCATCTAAATTTTAAAAAATCCAGTTTAGTATTTTCTCGGATTCACCATCGGATGCGTGATGCACGCTCATATTTTTAGCGCCTCATCCATCCACTATTGCCGGATCCGCTTGATATAGCTAAACCCCTATGGTACCTGTATACACTCGTACATATACTCGTATTTAGCCCAAACTTTAACCGGGAAATAAATGGAAGAAATTTTACTTTTGACAATTTTTTTTGCTTTTTTTCTTATTTATAACCTCTAGAAATAAGTTGAGTCAAAGTTCCTCAATATCAGTATCTGGTATTAGGTAACACATGCTGGCGCTGTAGTAGATGTAGGAGATATTGATTTGGTAGTAACAAAATACTTTTATACGGGGTTATTTTTTATTCAGTGCACAAACTTTAAGATGTTGTTCAGACCATGAAACTGAACAACTTTCCCCAAGAAACATGGGTCCGGAAATGGAATATAATTTTGTGCCTCCCATACTAATTGCTGAGTTGGCTGCGGCAGTTTGTATTGGGAGATCGATTTTTTTTTTTCAGTTCCGGACCTATTTTTTTCGGGAAAGTTGTTTAGTTTCATGGTCTGAACGACATATTAAAGTTTGTACACTGAATAAAAAAAAATAACCACGTATAATAGATAACAAGATGGTTCTATTTAATCTTCTGAACAAAACATATGATATCGTTATTCAAGAAACTTCTCAATTTGTGTAAAAAGATTTTAGTGATAAAGTACTTAGTTTCAAATTCTTTACGAGTCCATCCATAGCCAACGAAGAAGTCAAATAAATCCAACCACATTTTCCATAACATATAAAATTCAAATAGAAAATTCTTTAATGTTCCTCCAAACGGTTTCATGTGTTTGTTTTATTTTTTACTGATCAAGCATTTTTATATGGGAAAAGAATTTATGATATTTGCGGACTTATTGCTGATGATTGCTGACCCTTATGGCTGGTTTACATGTATTAAGTTGCTTAAAATTAAGTTAAAATTTAGTTAACTACTTAACAACTTAATAACCAGCCATTATTTGATTTGTTTCATATTACATACATAAAGTCACGTTCACTTTTAGGCATACATTGCCGCTCCAATATAATTCATGCATACCTACCGCTTCCTAATTTCAGGCGTTATACTATAAACAAGTTACGACAGACATCAACGGGTTACGACTTCGCGCAGCTTAATGACAACAGCGCCCAAAGATAAAGTCACTTTATTGCATTCGCATGCTTTTATTACGTGACCCCTTCATTTATTTGTATGGTTTATAAAGAATCTTTTTTAACAGTAAAGCATAATACATAAGATGCACAATGGTATTTGGAATTTATTACAACACATACATTAGTTTTTTTTAGTAATATCGTCGGCCGGTTTTTAGGTCGGTTGTCGACCTTCTTACAAGACACAAGGTGATGATGATGAGCAACATCTTGTTAAAAATGTACAAGTTCACAGAAGCTAAGTAAATACATTATCAAAGCGACTTGAAAATAATGTAGGTATTTTCCACAGTGTGTGTAAATAAAATAGGTACCCTTGCTAATAATATTTTGTGTATGGTATAAGAACATAAATATAAAACTATTGTTAAGATGGTGTCTAAAATGGGAACAGAATTTTATTTGCTAGTCTAGTGTAACCAATACTTTAATTCTTTAATTAGCACACGACAAGCACAAGAAGATAAGTACTTCCTGTATAGGTTGCTACATCCTATTATGCCGGTAATAAGTTGTGATTCGCCTCTGCTTGCCCGCTAGGATTTATGACTCCAATTAGTGCAACGCCTACAGGAGCAATCTCTAACCCCCCCCGCACCTCCACCGCAAGTAGAGATATTTATAATCACAACTAGTTCAGATACGTTTTATTCCCGACGCTTATGAACCCGAGCGAAACTTTCCAACTTTAGAACTTTCCAAGTGTCTCAAGCGAAGGAATGTGGAACTTATTCTGAACTGAGCAATAACTGGTAACTGGTATATTTAAATGAAATACAATATGTAGGATAGAATATACTTTTTTTATACAAGATAAACACTGAAAACAAAATACAGATGGGTGACCTTATTGCTAAAGTAGCAATTTCTTCCAGGATAAGCTGCATGTTGTGTTTCTAACTAATCATAAACCGGAAAATACTCGTCAAGAAATGAAATCAAGTTCTTGAATAGGAATGAAAATGATGAAATTTTTATCTTTAAAAATGATTGAGTTTATTTTTTTTATATTTAGGGCAACTGGAGCGAATTAGGAGTCATAAATGAGTGATGTCTCGAAACGTACAGAAAGCTCTGTGCCAAGATATAATGTGTTATGACGTTATCTGACTTAGCCGACCCCTGCCATCCTTGGGATCCACCAAAACTTAAGATATTGTCTTTTTGACAATACTATAAACTTTACTGCCTGCACATTGTAGCCCACAAAACACAAAATATACGCGCCTAAGTTATCGCCACCTTACAAAGAATAATTATCGTCGTTATAAAGTATTCTATTCTATCGTCATTTTGTTTAAACATCCTTCCAAATTATTATTTTTCCTTCGATTAATAATTTACTTCAGCTTGTTTAACTTGATATACATCTCAATATTTAAATTAACGTAAACTAAACTTCAGTCAGCATATTCACATGCCGACGGAGAAGGAAATAGAATTATAAATATCTTGCATAGATATTTTAATAAAAGCTTTGAACCACAATGGAGATCCACATGTCAGCGACCAGACAAAAATAAAAGAGGCTGTGTTGCCAGCGTGAAATATGCAGCCACTGCAGTCGAACCCGGACCCGCCGTTACTCATGCCGCGTCACCACCCACCCGCACTTGACCGCTAAAAGCACGAAGATTTAAAAACTAAGTAGTTCCGAGCAATTTGGAAACTGACACTACTGCTTTGATGCTTTTTGGAACCGTGTGACTCTAGAAATAGAAGAAAACGAAGATTGATTGTGACTATGAAATATTTTTAATTTACCGTTTATTACCGTTCAGGGTCACAGTCATGTTTTGGGCAGAAGACAATATAATATGTGACTCGCCAATTTTAGGTTCGGCTAGTCATGTTTGTAATTACTGGTGGTATGTATGAATGAGGCATTCACTGAGCCCAACCTACTCCTGCCCTGTACAAAACCAGCAATTCAATTTCATCGACATAGTAAAACAATAACGAAATGAGTAATTATTATTGAAACGTCTTCGGTATGAATATCTTTTTTCATTAATAAGTTAAAGGTTGCCTGGAAGAAATTGCTATGAAGCAATAAGGCCGCCTAACTGTACATGACTACCTGTTCTTACTTCCAGTCTGTCATTTATTATTTCTGTGTGTGCAATAAAGTATATTCATTCATTCATTCATTCATTAAATAAATTACGATTTCAGTCATTCAACCAAAAATATATATTTTAGCAGCGGTCCGCCGGTCCGCCGCCCGCGGCTACGCTCGCGTAGTGTTAGTTTTTTCCCGTAAAAAGTATCCTATGTGTTAATCCAGGTTACAAACTATCTCCATTCCAAACATCCAAATCCGTTGAATACTATATGCGTGAAGGCGGAACAAACATCTAAACACCTAAATATATTTTCACATTTATAATATTAAGATTTAATGTGATGTGATGTGATTAGCTGTTACTCATCTTGTTTACTGTTAAATATGGCATGCAATATTTTATTCGATAAATCGATAGTTACTTACTTGACAAAATCTTCAATCCTACTTTACAGTTCGGAATATCCAAAAATAAAGTCGGCATTGAGAAACCTACGAGACGTCGCGTCGTAGCAATCGGCACAGCAAGTCTGCTCGCACGAACCAAATTGCTCTAGGCCGAAACAGTCTCGAGTAATCCCTCAAATCCAAATTAGATTTTCTTTCACAGCCTCACTATTGAGCCTCGACACCACCCGGCTCCACTTCAATCTTCACCTCGCTCTACCTAGTCGGAAACGCACTTACACAGTTCTATATTTATAGAGGAATGTGACGAATTTTCATATTTTATTAAAATCTCACAAAAAATATAAGCTGAGAAATAAATAATATGATATAATACGAAGCTAAATTAAGCACTGTTAGCACACTTACGCCGATACATATATTATTTTACTATTTGTTATAGTCTAGAACTAAAAAAAAAACAGTCTATATATCTTACTACACGTATGCAATACGTTTAAAGTTTATAATCCAGTAGTTGGACACTTAAGGCATTTACCAGAGCACCGTAGCAGTTTACTTCTACGACGTAGCACTTGCTACGAGAGTCATTGTCATAAAATGGCACACAAAGTAGAAGTCAAGCTGGTATTGAAAATTAAGCCAGGGGTTCTCGAAAGGTCAGGTACATAAAGCCACTTTGGTTTTCGAAGGGAACGACGACACGTTTTGAATCCATAAACACAAATATTGTAAAAGTTAGCGTCGAGTGTCGTCTCTGAGCGAATCTTTTCAACTCAATATCAGTTTTTTCTCTTTGAACTCGTAGATGTTGAAGTGGTTTAGATAAGTGTTTGCGTAAAGTCCAAATTGAAAAAATTATGTTATTTCAAAGCAGCCGTCCTCGAGCTCGGTTCCAGTCGTTTTTAATATC
Organism: Carpatolechia fugitivella; assembly: GCA_951230895.1. NCBI lineage: Eukaryota > Metazoa > Arthropoda > Insecta > Lepidoptera > Gelechiidae > Carpatolechia > Carpatolechia fugitivella. Next base: position 9,672,367 of record OX579653.1, on the reverse strand, counting down.
ACGCGAAAATGATGGACGTATTTCATAACAGAGCGCACTTACACTCGTAGGTATACTCGTGGCGTTTTGTTTTCCATGAGCCATCATCGCAATGTCCATACGCCGCCACTGGCACACTTCTTCTTTTTCTTTATCGTGTGGGTTGTAAGGTCGACAACCGACCTCACAAATCCTGGTGTCATTGTGTTGTGGAGGTGGAGGCGGTATAATTAAACTAAGATTTTAGATGCAAGGGATACTATTTATTTTTTATCATGAGAACAGTTTTTACAAAAGGGCAGACCATCAAAGAATAAGTTCTTGTCGATCAAGCAATATTTTCTTCTTCTAAATTCAAATAAACCCAAAGATTCTAAAAGTATTTACGGCCAGCAATAGCGAACGAGGCTAAGACGTATAGGTATGCACACATACCTAACACATTGTTATAGAGCCGCCAAAGGCCACTGACTTGACTCGTGTAACGACTAGATAGTAGCCGGGAGCAAGGGCTTGATGTGCCTTCCGAAGCACGGAATCATCTTTCTTTTCGGACAATAAGGTGATTCGGCCTGCAATGTCCTAACCAAACTGGGGAATGTCTCACAAAAATATTTTTGCCTGACGGTATCCCCACCGGAAATCGAACCCAGAACCTCCGTAATAGGCGTCGAAATCTTGACCACTCGACCAAGGAGGCTGGCACACTGACGCCACCATAGTATACAAGTAGTATACAACAATACAATAGTTGTTGTTGATTCAATTATACTTCCCATTAATATATTGCCACTCGGCCAGCGACGATGCTTCGTACTTTGATTTAGAAACAGATCTTTTTAAACACATAAATAAAATAAGTACGATTCCCTAAAATAAATTGCGAAAACGTCGCGATGAAAAGGTATTATTTATAAATGAATTTTCATTTTATGAGACAGTTGGACGATCTTCTCATAAAATATCGGGTCGCTGACATGCATCCCTCGAGGAATTAAATTGAATATTAAAGGAAATTAGAGGCTCACATTGACGCAGGCGCTTGCTCCTATCGAATTTCCCGCCAAAAACAATGCCCGAGCGGAAATTAAATCGACGTATGTACGAAATAACTTAGATCTGCCGAACGAATACCGTTATATGAAAATAATATTCACATGAAAAATCACTCGTGCAAAAGGGAGCCTTCCTTAAATTAATCCCGATTTAATATGTTTTGTACGTCAAAAACAGAAAACGGTTAGCTGTGAATAAGCAGGCAATAAACCTTTAATAACGAGATGATGAATATTTGATCGAAAAAGAAAATTTCATGATAAAATTATAAAACTATTTTTCAGATTACATAGTAATTCATGCATAAAAGGTAATGTTTGCGAAATTTCTTTAGTTTGAAAACATTTTCCTCTCGCATAATCTTAGCAGAGTAGTTTGGTAAGATGCTGTCATGTCATGTCAGTAAGCCGATATGCGGTGGTGTTTACTGGTTTAGTGGTGCGCCCGAGCCGGTGAAGAGCTAAGTGATTGTAAGTGGGTGCGAGCGCCGTGCCGGAAGTCGTTCCACGTGACGGACGCCGGAAGACGCCGGATCGCGTTCCTTCGTTATGGACTACCCCCGACGAGAAAGGACTCGCTTCTCGTCCTGCTTTTATGTCGATACGTGACTTGTAATATTCGCAAATCGAGCTGATTCGTGATTTTCCTTTTTTAGTTTGATATTTACTTTTATCTACCGAATCTAATAATTATCTTGTAGAGTCAAATATGCCAGGCTAAAAGTCAGCGGTAAGCTTAGCAGGTAAGAAAAATGGCTTGGTTCATATACCACAAAAAGTTCACAGCCTTTTTACTATTTTATCAGCAGCTACTAAGTCGGAACAAAGAGCATAAGATTTCCTCAATAAGTTAACGAAATGTTCCGATAAAAACGTCATCGGGCAGTACCCGGCGCGGCGCTGGAAATAACTTGGCACTGACAAAATGTTGAGTAATACGGAGTAGAGTGCGTCGTTGTTTTTGTAATGGGTTTTCTTATGACTACCCTAACGATTATTTCTCCCATTGTGCTGTGGCCCGTGGTTGGCAACCCCAGGCAGTCCGCCGAGAAAGAGCTAAACTTACGAAAGTTTCCGACTTGTTCAAATGGCCGGCTTTTGTTAGAGCGACTTATTGTTCGGGACAGATTGCCAGGGATCAGTACTGTGCTCCATCTCGAATTTGTGCGAGACGAGACTTCGGACATATGTGGCTTGATATACACTCACAGTATTTTTTCTTTCTTTTTAAGATCTTACAACCAGACCTTTTTGCCTTTATTTTTAAAGCTATACCGACAGTATATTTTTTTTATAGGGATAGAGTTGCATTTCTTATAAGGATAAACTTTATGGCATCAGCCAAATTTAGATAATGTCTACATGATATTTATCAAAATATCATGTAGAAATTGTCTAAATTTTATTGTTTTATTTGTAAAAGCATGTAAAACATATTTTTTAATTAAATTCAGAAGGTAAATTTACTTTTTTTATGTTGAATGGAGTGGGCACTGTGTGATACCGCCGCGCCTCGCCGTCGCCGTCACGGGCCGGCAGTCGCCAAACCACGTAGGAGAGACCAACTTGCATGCACACGCTTCTCTCCCTACCATCGCCAAGTTTTTGACAAGAAGTACATTTATCCTCATATTTAATTGAACGCGCTTCATGCATGTATCCGTAAAAATCAAAACATTAAATTCTATTTCAATTATCCGACATTCTCATTTCCATATTTATTGGAATTTGGCTATATAAATTCATAAAGAAGACAAAGATGGAACGCATAAAAAATCCCAAAGGCTTGTAAAAAATGTTTTCCTGTGTCATAATATCTCATCGGGATCACTTAAATTTGCATTTTAACAGCTAGGTTCGGCGCTATATCCGCTACACCCGACGCTTTTTATTTTGGCTTATAAAGAAAGCCGTACGTATCCCATATAACAGCGAAACGTGTAGCAATATATTCAGTAATAACGAAATAATATGTTTGGTGAAATAGAATTCATATTTCATAAGCACTCGTACGCATAAGATATTGCAGAGAAAGTGATGCTTTCCCTTTATTTCCTAGTAAAGATAAGGGGTTCCCCGGGTCGAGGGCTACTGCTTGTCTCCGCGCCAGAGATTCATTCCTTAACATTTGCGTCACACGATAATTCACGGCGCGGCGGCGGCGCGAGTGAATTTTATATGCATGGAGACAACCGGATTTTATTCGGACATATGGAGGCAGTTTATTTCATTTGACCCCATGCTTTGCATGCAATTTGCTAAAACAGCCTTTCAATAATTAAAATATGACGTTTCGTTACTCTGTATAATAATAATTACATGACCAAATATGTACAAAATTATTCACGCTACAACAGGTAGTTAATGTTTTACGTCGCGCCGCCGCCTGAGCAAATTAAATATTTGATGGATGCATCAAGTGGTAAGCCGCCCTGTCCCGCGGCAGCTGCTATAAAACGGGGGGATTTAGCGCTATTACTAATTCAATAGTTGGTTCCAGCATCTGTAAGTGTTATGATGCCTATAAAAAGCTCATTTGCGCTCCGCTTTAATGATCAGACGAGATGGTCCCGACGCGCCCGCGCCGCCACTGCAGAGCACTGGCATGGATTAAATTAAATATCATATTTTACCTTAATGCCATAATTTGCAACACGCCTCTTATAACAAAAACATTCTTCTAAATCTGCCAAGATCGTATTAACATAACCGCTTTGTTAAATGGAGTCGAGATAATTTGTGGACGAAGTTCGGCCTGTAATACCTCGCAAATTGCCGGATAAGACTGTGTGAGACAACTGTTAGTTTTAATTAAACTGTTGGTTGCGCTTGCTGGAAGTCCTCGGAATGAGAAAATTATTCTAATCTTATAAGCCTGTCGGTGTCCCGCGAACTGGGGTCCAAATTAATATCATGCGGGTTGTATTGGGCTATGCTTTAAGACGTAGTGCCTTTTAACCCTCCTCCTATGAGTGGCGTCGACGTAATCTTTAGCACGAAGCCTTAACTTTTATTCGCAAGTCTAGCTTAGCTACTGCACGGAGTTCATTTGCTACCTGAGTTAAGGCGATTTGCTCGACGTCGTCTGTTCAATTTAAAGTATAAAGTATAAGATTAGAACGAAATCGCCAGACAAGATAATCTCCTGTTTCAATTTGAGGGGCATCGCGCAAGAAGTGTCTTGGGAGAAGTATTTCATTAGTTGAAGGAAGCAATCGGCGCGCGATCACCTGCGCCGACCGAGGCGGCTGGGCGGCTCGCCACGCGCCCACGTGGCTAATAGAACACTCGACGTGAATGTGAACCACCTCGCCTCACGTGAACGTACATTCAAACTAAATCTCCAATTAGCAGAATTATAAAAGTACCAGCTTTGTAAATCAAATTATTGGTATACTTTGTTTAGATATTTTCATATTTCAAAGATCCTTCTTATTGTTATCGTGTGAGTTGTAAAGTCGAAAATTTGGTCTCACAAAAACCGGTGTCAGTTATTGAGCCACCAAAGGCTTCTAGTATAGGTCTCCGAAATTTGACGTGCCCTCCGAAAAGATTTGTCTTATTTTTCAATCAATAAATAAATAAATATGTGGGGACATTTTCACACGGCCATCTGATCCCAAACTGAGCAGAGCTTGTACTATGGGTATCAGACAACCGATATGCATTACATAAATAGATGAATACATACTTATATAGATAAACAACATCCAGATACAAGGCAAACACAAGTGCTCATCACACGAATGTTTGCCCTGGGCGGGATTTGAACTCGCGATCCTGTGCTTCGAAGGCAGGCATACTACCGACTAGGCTACGGAGCCGTCAATCTGGTGGTTCAGCTTGAAGACAAGTCTCACATCAAAGTGGTTTTGTTTTTACAATGGCACCATCGAAATTCGAACCCAAAACTCCTGAAGCGACAGCCGCTCACCGCTCGGCTAAGGAAGCAGTAACAAAAATATTTTATGTTGATTACATATTTGAAAATCCAACCCAATTCAGTTCATTACATTACATATGCATTACCTTTTCATTACATATTTGAAAATCCAACCCAATTCAGTAACTACCTGTAAATCTACACCACTTTAACAAAATGAACAGCTGAGCCAAAACTTGCTAATTATAAGTAGCAGGTGATTGTCTTCCAACCACACCATGCAGAATTATTGCTGGCGTAGTTTACTGAGTCGGACCGCGAGTCAAACTTTGCTAATTTAACTTCAAAATGGCTTCCTGTCGGTACAGTACTGGCACGAACATTTTGGCCAACCGCATTTGGGATGTAATTCCATAAGAGTTACGTTAAGGGTTCACGCAATTGAAATGTTAAACAATGCTAATTGCTGACACAAATCACATGCGACGCAAAAAAAAACTCTACAAAGACTTTTGCACATTTTCATTTAACGCTTTTGTTTAATTGTTTCTGTGCGAAAATAAGTAGGTAGGTAGATACTACAGTATAGCAAAAGAGGTTAGTATAGAAGAGGCTTTGTTGTTCTCCGGGCGAAGAGTAAAAACGGCGCCACGACGAACCTTTTGTTGTAAACCACCGAGTGTGAATTTGATAATGGTTGTACATATTTGCTACGGTTTGTCAGGGTCCACTGATAGACAAACGACCCTTTTGTGTTAAAAAGAGAAATCACAATTTACAATGGTGCCTACTTGAGAAGCATTATGCGAGTTATTCACCTGAGGATTTAAGAGTAGATTGCTGTGTTGGTAACAATATTTATAATTAGCTTCCACCCACGGCTATGCCCGCGTTGTTTGCGATATTTCCCGTCATGGCAATAACATTTATTCCCGCGGTAAAAAGTAGCCTATAAAATCTGTTCATTATATTAGCCGTGAAAGACGAACAGACAGGAAGGACTTTCGCAACTATGGATGCCATAAAAAAATCCGATCGTCTGTGCAAACTTGCAAATGTGCAAAATTCAAAGTAACCTGTCGCGTTTAAATCATGTGTAACAATTTGAACAAACAGAGGTGCGGTCGCATAAATCCGTTTTACGCAAGTCTGCACCGTGCCGTTCGCAGCGACTAATTACAACATAAATCTGTCTTTTCTTTACATTTGCACATCTTTTCTTTTTACGGCGAAAATTTTGTGACTCGTGTGAAAATTGTATCGCCTAGATTTTGATCTCAAATAGGAGCTTTTATTTTCTAAACGCTATGGTTTAAGTTTTATTCACTGTTAGAGATTTTATTATTCAAAAGTGATAAAAAGTATTCAGTTCCACCTCTCACGTATGTTCCCGCAAGTCATGCGTAGAAACGTATGTGCAATGTTATCAATAGGTAAGCAGCGTTTTAATGTGATGTGCGTTTTATATTCAAGCCACGTCCGCGCGCCCTGCGTTATTGCAGCGGGTACGATTTACGACCCGCTCATTTTAAAAATAAACCTATTCTTCCTAAAATATTGTCATCTGCCTTAAATATTTCACTTTAAGCGTCCCTCAGGCGACGTTAAAAAAATTCATCGAGATAATCCGAATGAATGGTTCGATGAATTCTTGATTTAAATATCACGCCTTTTGAAATTGCCTGAGAATAATCTCCAGCTTATTGCATTCACACTGCATTACACTTTATTGCTTTTTGTTGTCAATTTTGAATATCAATTTCAAATTCGGGGGTCAGAGCTGGTGGGTCGAGTTGCTTATCAGGTCATTTCCACTTGTTCAGAGAACCTGTAAAAACGAATGAACTATTCAAATTCAGGTCGCTTCGCTTCACGAATTTCAATTCTGGCCCTGGGTGGGAAAGATACCATAGATATACGTATACAATAAAAATAACGCCTTATCTTTGAAATTCATGAGGTCGAGGATAAAACTTAAAAGTAACTTTTATACCTACCTATATGAAAAAGATACATTTTCACAGTTAATTAATGTTCTAGATAGTACTTTCCCTCATTTTCGCAAAAGCAGCAAAGCGCGTTCGACGTTAAGCCATCCAATCTTAATGTGCTAATGTTTTAATTCTCACTTATTTTGTTTATAAGAGGAGAGTGGCAGGCGCAGGTGCGGCGCTTCTCACGGAGCAATTAACGTCCACGCAGCTGAAGGGTTACTCTTGAACCTCAAAAAGGAGGCAAAGAAAAACGGTAATGTGTTCTTAGCCATTATTTTGTTGTTACAAATGTTTTCTCCTCAAGGACGTAAATAGACGACCGACTAACTCACTATGAGCTACGAGTCGTGGTGGTGTTTTATACCCGCAAACTTTTAGTGGACCAATAATCATTAACCTCGTCGAAAACGACCGTTGACCTGTGTTTAGTTTGGACGGTTAAAATCCTGATATTATTCTTTCTTATGACAATGTGAGGACAAATTATGGTATAATATTATGTGGGGTCTCTGAGGAATTAACGCTGCGTGTCATGAATTTCTCCAGAAGCCCATGTAGCAGCCGCCCGCCGCCGCCGCCGCCGCGAAGTTAGTGCATGCAGTTAGAAACTGGGCCATAACTTTACACGCAACATTAACTTGGGACGCAGCGCATTCAAGGCGGGGTTAACGTAGATGCATACGTCGGACTTACTGGAAAAGGTTTCAGTAAAATAATAGGTACTAGATATGTAAATAAATACTATGTTAGTCATAAGTAGGTACAGTACTCGTCCGCTGTTTTTTATTTTTTTATTATAGTACTTTTCATATTTGAGCCCACAGGTTTCCACGCTATTTCTTTTACCAATAGCGAAGAGTTAAAATCTATATTGTTTTTTGCTTGTAGCCATGAAGTAAATGTTTTCTTTCAACATATTTCACTATTTGTAAAAATCTATTTTTTACAGTATTATATAAATTCTTATCTATCATACAACACACCAGCTCAGCCACGGAGACAAATACACTTCATTTTAGATGCTTGTCATTTTGTATCTGTGTAAAGTTATATACGCCCTGAAAATTGTTTAAAACCTAGATTGTAGAGACAATCTCACGAAATGTTACCCACAATGTGCACAAACTGCTTGATTCGGGCTAAAGTTGGAACACAAACAAACTTTTCAGATTGATCTCAGTCTGGTTCATTTGACATCGAACGCTGGCAGCGGGCGGGTGGACCCACCGGCCCAACTCCCAAAGAATTCCTATTTCCTTTTTGCTCAATTAGCTCCCGAATCGATTTCGTGCACATATCAAGATTAGGCAGGGAATTTCGTATGAGATTACAGCCGTCAAATTCATACGTAAGTTCATTAAAGGTATGAGCTCGTCTTTGCTGTTAATGTTGGCGTAATTTATTCAGTGGCGGGACGGAATCCGTGCCGATCTAACAAGATACATTAACAAAATTAACGCTTGCCTCACTTCTCTTTTGAGGCGTATAAACCTTGATTAGCACACTTTCATATACAGGTATACCCACCCATGTATGTAGCCAATTAAATTTTGTTTTTATTTTAGAAAATAGTGTTAATGACAATAAGATCGTTATTTGGAGCAAAATGTCCGGAGTAGTGAGTGTAACGAACAGCCGGAATCCCGGCGGCTATCGTTTAAACTAAGTGCCTATAATTCGCAAGAGTTTACCCTCTCTCGCCCAGGGGAATCCCGCTCCGCCGCTTTGAAATATTCCTGACGCACACACATCTGTTTGCAGATTTACTTAGCTTTATTACCTGCATGACCTCCAGTCTAGTAAGACTGTATATATAGGTTTCAGCCACTTTTACTACTCAACTCGTAACAGTTTTAAGGCTGCTTTCTAAAATGTGTCTGCAAACTTTTTTACAACTTTTTCTGTTTAAGTACCTATATATTTATGTTTAAAACTAGCGGTCCGCCCGCGTCTACGCTCACGTTGTGTAAGATTTTCGCGTGGGAATAAGAATTTTTCCCGTAAAAAGTATTATATGTGTTAATCCAGGTTACAAATTTCCATTCTAAATTTCACCCAAATCCGTTGAGTACTTTCAGCGTGATGGCGGAACAAACATCCAAATATATTTTCACATTTATAATATTAGTGTGATACCCATACCCACTATTAAATTTACCAATTTAAGTTTTGAGAAAGTTGGCTAGTTTTAAGAAAAGGTAAATCGGGAGCCCCTCCAGGTATTTTTATTTTTTTTTATTTGGAAAACCAACAGCATTAATAACAATATAATATAACTAGTGTTAACACAGAAAGCCAATTATAGGTTTTCACTAATAGCGCTTGATTACGTAAATTAATGTGCAACGATCTAAAAAATAAAACACGTTCGCACAGCAGAAATAAGTACACAAAAAAAACTTGTTAATAGTACGCTTAAAGTAGGTAAAAATGAAAACTTTACTACTCAAAAAAAAAAAAACACTCAACAGATGGAACCAAACGCTTTCTTGATAAGTGATCGTCTCGCCGATTCAACACCAGTATTGAATAAATCGAAATCGCAGTCCTTACACAGGTTATTGAAGGCACTGCTCGCACGCCACATGTACGTATTTTTTCTATAATTAGTGTGAGTATTTGGAAGGTATAATGGTGGATTAAAACGTAAGGGTTTAGTAGGAACTCTTAAGTTCACATGGGAGAGGAGATCAAAGTTGGCTAGTTTTAAGAAAAGGTAAATCGGGAGCCCCTCCAGGTACTTTTTTTTTTTTTTTTATTTGGAATACCAACAGCATTAATAACAATATAATATAACTAGTGTTAACACAGAAAGCCAATTATAGGTTTTCACTAATAGCGCTTGGTTACGTAAATTAATGTGCAACGATCTAAAAAATAAAACACGTTCGCACAGCAGAAATAAGTACACAAAAAAAACTTGTTAATAGTACGCTTAAAGTAGGTAAAAATGAAAACTTTACTACTCAAAAAAAAAAAAACACTCAACAGATGGAACCAAACGCTTTCTTGATAAGTGATCGTCTCGCCGATTCAACACCAGTATTGAATAAATCGAAATCGCAGTCCTTACACAGGTTATTGAAGGCACTGCTCGCACGCCACATGTACGTATTTTTTCTATAATTAGTGTGAGTATTTGGAAGGTATAATGGTGGATTAAAACGTAAGGGTTTAGTAGGAACTCTTAAGCTCACATGGGAGAGGAGATCAAAGTTGGCTAGTTTTAAGAAAAGGTAAATCGGGAGCCCCTCCAGGTACTTTTTTTTTTTTTTTTATTTGGAATACCAACAGCATTAATAACAATATAATATAACTAGTGTTAACACAGAAAGCCAATTATAGGTTTTCACTAATAGCGCTTGGTTACGTAAATTAATGTGCAACGATCTAAAAAATAAAACACGTTCGCACAGCAGAAATAAGTACACAAAAAAAACTTGTTAATAGTACGCTTAAAGTAGGTAAAAATGAAAACTTTACTACTCAAAAAAAAAAAACACTCAACAGATGGAACCAAACGCTTTCTTGATAAGTGATCGTCTCGCCGATTCAACACCAGTATTGAATAAATCGAAATCGCAGTCCTTACACAGGTTATTGAAGGCACTGCTCGCACGCCACATGTACGTATTTTTTCTATAATTAGTGTGAGTATTTGGAAGGTATAATGGTGGATTAAAACGTAAGGGTTTAGTAGGAACTCTTAAGCTCACATGGGAGAGGAGATCAGGACAATCCATAATATTTTGGGCAATTTTGAAGAAAAACGTCATGTCAGCAATCTCGCGTCGATTAGTCAATGGGAGGAGATGATGTTTCTTGCACAATTCTAAATATCGAGTGGAATCATAACGATCTTTAGTTCTAAAACACAGATGACGAAGAAATTTTTTCTGGATATTCTCAATACATCTAATATAAGTAGCATATCTAGGATTCCAAACCTGTGATGCGTATTCGAGGTTACTCCTAACTAACGTGCAGTACAAAATTTTGAGCGTTTTGGGTTGTGTGAAATCTTTACTGACCCTAATAAGAAATCCTAAGGACTTGTATGCTTTCGATAAGATAGTATTTACGTGAGTCTCAAATACAAGCTTGAAGTCATGGATAACGCCTAAATCACGTACAACGGAATTCCTCGGCAAGCTTTCCCCCTTGATAATATAGTCAAAACTGACTGGCGCAAGCTTACGAGTGTATGTTACCACACTGCACTTAGAAGGGTTGAGGTCGAGGTGGTTGTTCAAACAGTAAACTTCAAGACGCCTCAGATCGGATTAAAGATCCCTAGCATCATCTACAGTAGAGACAGATGCGAAAATTTTCATGTCGTCAGCAAAACAAAGAAGGTGAGATGTTTTAAAGCACATGCCGATGTCGTTAACAAATATTGTGAATAGCAAAGGGCCAAGCAGGGAACCTTGCGGGACCCCGCTTGGGATCGGGACCCAACTCGAGATGTAATTGTTAATAACAACAGCCTGTGAACGATTTTCAACATATGACGAGAACCATCTTAGTAAATCTCCTCTAATACCGATGTTTGAAAGTTTTCCCACTAGGATATCATGTTTGATTCGATCAAAGGCCTTACTATAGTCGGTGTAGACGACATCGACCTGCGCACCACCATCCATTGCCTCTGTGACAAAAGAGTTTAATAGTACCAAATTGGATACAGTAGAACGGCCTTTCATAAATCCGTGCTGTGACTGACTCAACGATTGTTTTATTGACGGATACACTTGGCTGTAAACTATGTCTTCAAGAACCTTAGATGCTAAGCAAAGTTTCGATATCGGTCTATAATGCGTTATATCCGCCTTAGATCCTTTCTTGTGAACAGGAGTTACAAAAGCACGTTTCCAAATTGCAGGAACCAAACCCTCCGCTAGTGATCTCTCAAATAATAATGATAACGGCGTGGCTATTGTTTCAGCACAATTAATTAAAAATATTGCTGGGAGGCGATCAGGACCTGCAGACTTAGAAGGATCCAGTTTTTTAAGAAGTTTAACTACCATAGCATGATCAACGTAAACTGAGGCGATATCAGAAACAGACAAAGATTGGTCAAACAATGATCGATCTATGAATTGCTGACTATCGTTATCCAGAAAATTCGAACGAAAATAAGTCGAAAAAGCATCACAGATCTTTTCTCCTGTATCAAAAGATTGATTGCCATATTTTAAACTACTCGGTATACCATTAGCTTTAGATTTAGACTTTATGTAGGACCAGAAATACTTAGGACATGATACTTAGAATATGTATGATAGCAATGTGTGTAATATGTGTGGGTATAGTATATATGAGTAGGTCTCTACAGCAGGCAGAGGGAGCGTGGTAAGTCCCGTTTTATTGGCGTCACTAATGAGTTGATAATTCAATTTCACGGCCGCCGGGGTCGGTGTAGGGCGGGGCCTTATTCAAAACGCTATTGGAACCAAATTTCAATTTGTATGAGCTGAAAGCCTCGCGTTACTCATACATCTACTCTTTCATGGAGCTTTATCAATTTTAGCGTTGTACAGAAATCATCTTCTTTTGAAGTTTTTTAGACTCCAGCTTTTCTTCTTTTAAGTCTCATCTGCCTGGAAAAAGTCACCATTTTTTTTTTCGTATTTACGTACCTACCTATCTTTTCTATCCTAATTTTACTATGTGCAAAAAAGTACACACCTTACTTATCTGCTCCTTAAGATACAAGAGATAATCTTAGTTTAAGGAGCAGGGTCTCTACATTCTATAAGTTACAACCTTTGATAAGATAAGATAAGATAAGATATTTATTGCAAGCCACATGGTTAAAAAGATGTTACATTAGCAATTGAGACACACATGGAACCGGTCGGGCACAGCAATTTAAAGTAAATATATAAATATATAAATTTTTCATTGAACAAATAAATTAATTTAACGTTTTGTCATGGTATTGTCTATGTCTGAAATATATCCATTAAACTTAGGTACATAATTAATTAATTATTCATTCATCCAACACAAGAATTTTAAGTTAATAACAAAAAATAAAGCTATAAAAATTAAATACATTAAAAAAGAAAAAAAAATACCTAAATAAAATTATAATGTCAGTTAAATACCTACTCTACTTAAACATATATAAATATGATAAACAACATGCTACCTATCAATTGTAAACTAATTGTCATTGAAAAACTCTTGCAGTGTATAAAAGCATTTACTAACCAGATAATTTTTCAAGCTGTTTTTAAACTTACAGGAAGAACAAAATATAAATATATTTTGTTCTTCCTGTAATTCCTTTGGGATCTTATTATATATTTTCGCTGACATTGCGGGGGGGCCAGAACTTATCATTGCCATTTCGGTTTTGGGAAGGGCCAATACTCTTTTCGATGGTCTTAAATTGGGTGGTCGATAGTGTTTAGGAAACAAATTAGGGTTTTTTTTTACAAAGATACAGACTTCTGAAATATAAATGGATGAAAGAGTTAAAATCCGATAGTTTTTAAAGTATGATCTGCAGCTAGTTCTAGAGTCAACATTAGCTATTATTCGTAGACATCTTGTAACTGCACACTTGATCTCTATAATAATTAAAATTGGCCAATGATCATCTAGTAGCGGAATCGTACTACTTTGTGTGAGTAACCCAAGCTCTTTTAGAAGATTACAGTGAGCTCGTTTTTCTTGGGCATTCTAACTACGAAATTAAACAAAGTGTCTCTGTACAACATCTATGTAATTCCTAGCTATCAATTCCTCCCTGCTCGATCATCAGGGAAGTTATAAAAAGTAGGAAATATCATTGAATGAACAATGTATTTCCCACATAGCGTATCGCCCCTGGTCTTGGTCTTTTATTGACCTGAGCTTCCTTGGAAGCTCTAGCTCATTATGAGCTTCTAGTTCTCATAAGAACTTTCGTTGAGTCTCTCTTCCTCAACAGAATAGCCGTGCTCCAAGTCTCTCTAATGATACTGCTCGGAGACGGCCATCCTTGCCCTCGCCCTGGGCAACCTTCTCCTTAAGCTATGTCAACCGTATTGAAAAATACAGTTACATAATCTCTCTGTGTCTTCCTTACTACCATCCCACAAGAGATCCAGCAAGATCCAGCAAGATCCAGCCCTGACGAAGGAACTAGTTTTAGTTCCTTCAGCTAGTTGATTGCTAGACCCCAGATCCCGAGCAAGACAACAGCTCAGAAGCAAAGACCCGATACGCTCACACCTTTACAGCAAACCAACTGTTAAAGCATTTACGAGGCGAGCGAGAATAAACGCCCCGCCAACGCGCTCTCTGTGAGACACTGCCCATTCTGTCCTCCAGAACGCTCCTGACCTCCCCTCACCACAGAGGTGTAGGAAAAGGTTAAAAAAATAGACAATCCCGAAGGATTGTCTACAGCGGACTCTGGTCCGACCGGTGCGCCTTAAGCGTTGGTTGGAGACCAAAGTCTCTTCGTTGAAAGCATAAGCTTCTCGTGGTAAGCCGAAGCTAGTGGACTACGTCCAATCGATACTAGCCGTAGCGTTCCCGATACGGCTGAGCCGCTGTGGTAACCTTTTAGGAGGCTAATCCTGGTCTTCCACCGAAGTGTCCGACGTATTGCGTTCGATGGGAGTGAAGGGAATATAACCCCTTATATATACATTTAAATACTTATTTAAACATATTAAATAACTCCCAACTCTCTGCTCATCTCCTGCCGAACTGATCCACTGGTTCGAGTATGCTCCATGTTCCCTTCGCTGAGTGCAACAATATTTCTCTGAAGGGAACGGTGCTATATGCACCCGGTCCTTTTGGGGACACTACTCTTTTGGGCTTGCATAACTATCCCTTGTCTAGCGTGATCTAAGCCACAGCAGCATGTGGTCATAGATTCATTCACCAAAGCCCATTTAGCAGATGCATTTACAATCATATGCACTGATATCGCTTTACGATATTCAGGTCTTATTCTGCTTTGTGATTATACATTAATTAGAGCATAACTCGAGCAGCTTCACGTCCAGAGCAGAAAACTTCACAGAAAGTCGCTCCGCAGACTTGCGTCTCAGAGGAGTCATTAGCCTTCGCCGATGCCACTACCGGGGGTAATACTTGAAAGACCTTCATCGATACTAAGCATCTTGAGGTCCACAGCGCACAGATGTGGACAAGTCCCATCGGCGAAGATGTATTCAAGTTGCTATACGTGTCTCGATCAATCAGCGGTTCAGAGCTGGGCATGCAGTGTCAACATCAGCTAATGACGGGTATACCACATCTTCAAGCGTCAGACATGGTTTTGAGTGCCCATGTCCGGGGTAAAGGGTCGCGAATCCTCTTCCCTAGTCATGGCCCTCGTTAATAGTTAGAATACATTGCGGATGGGCCTTTGCCATTTCCTCTCCCCATTCTGCGTGCTTGGGCGACACGTGAGGTGGTTCTTATTAGGACAGCGGCATTGGAGACAACGCGGATTCGTGAGAGGTTCCAGATCCATAATGCGTTGCGGCCGATGGTCTACGTATGCTTGTCCTCTGTTAAGTAACTCTAGAGGTATAGGCTCCAGCCGGCATCTGTATCCGCTATCTAGCATCATCCACTCAGCCACCATAATATATTCTACCAGGATGTGCAGACCACACTGGTTAGTTTGGATTAGTCAATAAAGGTTTAAGGGTGGCCCCTTTGCCTCTCAGGATGCCGTCGTCTCAAGCTAGGCGGCGTAAGAGACGAACAGGGGAAGTTTTTAGCAGCGCCTGTAACTTTGGTTATAGCAAATATTTTCATATTTTCCAAACCTATATTGAACTTTTCAGTCAATATCCAAACTTTAACATATTATGATTTTTATCATTAATACTTGTCGCCTCCGACCATCACTGGCCGACGGCTGCCTTCCCCATACATATATTCGAGAGTCGCATCGACGGTACGCGTAGGGTCAACACGGATTTTCCAACAAAGTTCCCCAATTTTGCTGAAACTCACAATATAGATGTAAGTCGGTCTCGGCATCACACATATGCTCTTAGTTTGGCGCTATCTCTTTTAGTTTTTGAGTTATTCGAAAAAGTTCAATACAAGAACGTATAACGGAAGTGAAAAATGTCCAAATACGGTTTTAAACCTTGTATTCGGAGTTCCCATGCACAGGGATAGCTATTGCTCGTTCGTTGGCATCGTCTGCTCTCAGCCACATATAAATAATTCGCTTTTTAGGAAACATAAAATTTTCGGCTCCGCGCCATGATTTTTATTCAGCCTTATTTCGATTTTTTCTATGCCATTCAACAGACACACGTTGTTAGACATAGTTTTATTTTACATTAGGGTTGTGGGGTTACATCCAGCCCCCAAAATTTGACGGAATTTATGAAGAAAAATTTTAAATAGCTAAAATTCCCTTCATCTAAAACTTCCAATCAACCTTTTCTATGCCATACAACAGACACACGTTGTTCTACATAGGTTTACCTTTTAACCCTTAGGTGCAATAAATTTCATTCAACAGGATTGTGTGTTTTACAACTTGAACTAACTATTATTTCCCTCACTCGAGGTACTGTAGTTCAATAACCATCGCTCTTCATCAATATTGATCCATCTATTATTTCCCTCGCTCGAGGTACTGTGGAACAATAACTATCTCTTCTTACTGATCCCCTCATCAGTTTTCGAAGACTTACTTAAAAGTTCTTCGTTAATGTGCACAATGTGCATCATTCACTTGCTTGCAACTACTTCTCTTCCATTGCAACGACCCAAGTGTTAAGCCAATTAACCCTGCGAGTTTGTCGAACTCACTGAAAACATTTGTTTACCATCAACAAGACAAAAACGATTCCGCCCGGAATTAGATGAGTTCCACATTAAAATGACAAACCGCCACTAACCTTGTAGTTGACGCGCAATTCGCTAGAGCATCGAAAACGTAAACGATACAATCGTCAGTACGCTCGACACCCAGCTTTTAAACGACTTCTGAATTTAGCTTTTTGTGATATACATCCGAAGCCGTAGAGGCCCCTGAGACATCGCTAAATAAGTCGACATTGTTACAATAATTGTTGAAGACCGTTTCCGGTCTTCCTTCTCCCAATCTTCATCATCAAATATTTCGCTTTTCCATTGTTTATTATTATAGTACAATGACACTATTTATTTTCAGCTCAAAAAATAGAGAACTATTTCTGTTTCCCCTTTGCAGGGTACTTATAGTTCTCTTTTTATGCCTTCGTGATTTTTCCCTACCTATACTAAATCTAACTCTTAAAATCCCTAAATGGAATAAAATTTATTTGACTACCTAACTACTGATACTATAACACTAATAATTCCTAAATGACATAAATTCTATTCCTTTTCCTAACAAACACAACTATCTACTAATAATACAAAACATTACAGTACCTAACTCTACGTCCCTATCCTAAATTCTAACCTGTTAATTCTGATTTCCTACTCTTCCCTAAGTGGCCGCCTCCTTCCCCAACAAACACTTCGATTGTTTCACAATCTTCATTAGTCCAAGCTAATGACCTGGTGAGACGCGGACATAAGTCCCACCTTTGTCTTACTTAATATGCTACTCGAATTTAGTCTTATTTCAACTTGTACTAAATTCGATCTTCCACAATCGATTTGATTGTGCCACTCCCTGTCGCCAACGGCTATCCTTTTATTCAACAGTTTTTTTTTTTTTTTTTTTTTTTTTATCTTGTTTTATTATTATAAACAATTTTTCTCTTAGATTAGACACTGATTTACCAACCTTGAGTTCAGTGTTTAATCTTTACAATTCACTTACCTACTAAGTACAAATTTGAATATGTTATACATATTCCATTGTTTCAATGTACTTGGGGGTTTTGTAACCCAAAACTCCCAAGTAAATTGATACAATAAAGACGTTGCATGTCGCCTTTCTTTATAATTCTGACATTTCAATTTAAATATTTATTAATCACAGGGATCGTGTATGTTAACCACGTTAACATTTAGCATAACACTACTCAGTGCACTTGTACTTATTCAAGTTTCTTATAGCACAATTTTAATTCACAATAATCAGGCATTAAAAAGTAAATATTTACAATCATTTGCAACAACAACTTTAAACATTCACAATAATCAATTTGATTTTCATTATTTCCAATTCACAATAATTAGTTTGATTTTCATCATTTCCAATTCACAATAATTAATTTGATTTTCATCATTTCCAATTCACAATAATTAGTTTGATTTTCATCATTTCCAATTCACAATAATTAATTAAGACAAATATTTTTATTTATAATATTTGGATAAATGTATAGCATTATACTTTCCTCGAATTCGACCCGATTCTAGATCCTCCAGAACATACACATTGTCGAAGGGGACGGAAGCAACCCGATAAGGTCCTTCGTATAACAAATCAAATTTGCTTATGTGTTTTTGCAACTTGTTAGAAATATTTAGCCGCCGAATTTTGACTAGGTCTCCAATATGATATTGTATCAACTTGTGGCTCCTATCGAACTTCTCTCTCCGATATTTGCTTTGCTTTTCCAAATTCATTCGAACTTCATTTCTTATCTCTCCCACATCTAAGGCTGAGTTTTGGGCTTGCAGATCTTCGTCAAATGAGAAGTTGATCGATCTTCCATACAAGATCTCACACGGCGTAAACCCAGTGCTATCGTGTCTAGTATTGTTATATAGTACTTCAATTTCAGGTAATCTAGTGGCCCAACTAGAATGCTTTTCATGACAGTATGTTCGAAACATCCGTCCCAGTTCTTTGTTCACCCTTTCAGTTGTGTTTGGTCGAGGATTTCTTATCGTGGTGTAGACGGTCTTTACACCTATTCCATTTAATGTTTCTTTCCAAAGTTTACAGTTAAATTGCCTTCCATTATCAGTCATGATTACTTTGGGTACAATTATCTCCGTAAACTGCAACATTTTGGTAATACAAGCTTTCGCCGTAGCTTTTCTTAGCGGAAACAGTTTCACAAATTTACTGAAGGAATCCTGGACAACCAGAATGTACTGAAAACCAAACACCCCTGAAGGTAGTGGTCCATACAAATCGGCCATTACCAAGTCCCCAATATTCTGTGTAACTATTGATTTACATGGTCCCACATATTTGAAATTGTTGCATTTTGCTAACTGACAAATATGACATCCTCTAACTTGTTTCTTAACTTGCCTTGCCAAATTGGGCCAAAAGAACCTGTCCTTAATGTACTTGATAACCTTATAGGCTCCCTGGTGACCCATTTCTAGATGCACTTGTTTGATCAACTCCTCTCTCATAATTTCCGGCAACACTATCACCTCTCTTTCTCCAAACTGAATATACAATTTACTTTCTTTTATAAAATATCTGGACTTTTTGCCTTGTTGTGTCAATTGGATCTTTTTGCCACAAAACTCATCTTCCTCTTGCATTCGATCTAGTTGCTTGATTTGTTCGTTCAAACCTCGATTAGGTTTTGTTCCCAGATAGGCTATCTCTGGGCATACAGCTTTTTCTTCCTGTATGAACTCACTACTAGGCAAATATCGAGAGAGCACATCTGCTGCTGTGTTCAATCGCCCCGCCACATGCTCAACAGTATAATCAAACTGTTCTAGGTATAATATCCATCTTGTTATACGGCTGTTATATAATTTCATATTCTGCACGAACAAGAGTGCTTTGTGGTCAGTTAGTACACAAAATTTCGCCCCTCTGAGATAAGTCTCGAACTTCTTGACTGTGCTAATAACTGCGAAGAACTCCTGTTCCGTGGTGGTCCAATTAAGTTCGGCTCCTCTTAAAGCTTTGCTGTTAAATCCCAGGATCCTTGGGCCTCCTTGGTCATCTTTCTGAAACAACACTCCAGCTAAACCTATTCCTGAACAATCCGTTTGGATATAATAAGGTTTGGAAAAGTCTGGATGATGTAACATTATTGTATTAATGAATCTCCTTTTCAGATCTTCAAATGCTTGATGTTCAACATCTCCCCATATCCAGCTGCGTCCCTTTTTTAATACCTCGCAGAGGGGCATTATACTTCGATTATAATCCGGAATAAACCGTCTATAGAAGTTGCATAAGCCAAGGAACGCCCGAACTTGTTTTACCTTCTTTGGAATTGGAAATTCGCGTATCGCACGTATCTTGTCAGGATCAGTCCTTATCCCATCGGTTGAAATAATGAACCCCAACATCTTTACCTCCTTACAAATGAATTCACATTTCCGTAAATTACAAGTAAGTCCAGCTTTCAACAACTTCTGTAGGACTGTTTCAACGTGCTCAAGATGTGTATCTAAAGTCCCTGTCGTTATAACAGCTAAGTCATCAAGATAATTGACACAAAACTCTCTAACTTCAGGACCCAGTATCACATCCATGGCTCGAGAGAAACTTCCAACTGACGTTCTTAAGCCCATCGGTAAAACATTGTATACATAGCTTTTCCCATTAAATGTAAAGCCAGTATATTGCTTCCCTTGTTCGTTTATTGGTATCTGAAAATACGCATTGTTCAAATCAATGGTAGTAATAAACTTCGCTCCGTGAAACGAGTTCAACACATCCAATTGCATTGGTGGTTTTTCTGTTTCGGGTACCATGTACTGGTTTATCCCTCTCGCATCTAATAAAACGCGCACTGAACCATCCTTTTTCAGTGTAAACGTCAACGGACTAGAGTATGGCGTTGATCGTCTTGAGATTATCCCCATTTCTTCCATCTCATTTAACTTCTCTTCCAATTTCGCTTTGTAAGCGTATGGTATAGGATACGATTGCTTAACAATCGGTGTCCCATGTTGCATAACAATCTTATGTTCATAACAATTTGCTCGACCCAACTTTGCCGAAAAAAGCGTGTTAAACTTGTCCAGCAAAGCTGTCAATTTCTCCATCCCCTCCGACCCTATGTCTGCTCCAGTTTTGATCTCAGTTCGGTCCAAATTCGCGCTTTCAAAACAATCACCTTTAATCGAATTAGAATTTAATAAATTTAGCTTTTTAGTTTCTAGACTCTCTTTATAATGTGCAAACGGTACAAATACTGGCTCCACGCCACGTCTGACATACATTCCAACGGCTTTATCTAATAAGATTCGGATTTGATATTGGCACATAAAATCAAAACCCAGAATCATGGGTCTTGTAAGACCTGGCACCACTAAAAAGGGTATTTCCATGTCAAACCCCTTCGTCAGTTCAACTTTAAGATGAACCTGTATAGTTATTTTTGACGATCTTTGACCGACAGCCCCCTTTACTTGGAACCCTTTGACTGGTACCACGGGGACTTTCTCATTTTTCGATTTTAATTCCACATATAAGTCCTCTGAGATGCATGTAATCTCTGACCCCGTATCTAACAAAGCCATGATTCTAAATCCTTCACAGATCACAATTATATCAGGCCGCAGCCCTTCCATAAGTTCTTTATTTCTTTGGTCATCATTAAAGACCGTACTGGTCATTGTTGTGGCATGTGCTTCCACGACCTTTTCCATTGATAGCAAATCAAATCGGGCTGTAATCAGCTCTGATATAATTTCATCTTCGCCAGTATGATATCCGATTCCGGCCCTCCCTCTCTGGCCTCGTGCTATGATCGGTTTTAAGATTCCTTTAAAGGTTTTTCCTAAAGGTTGGCCTGTCTTCCAACCTTGTTTTGACATGATTTTATAACCGACCGAAGTCGAGTCCAAATCGGTCAGCCCCCCGTCTCTGATAACATTGACTACCTGCCCGGGGGTTGGACAAATAGTACTTTCTAGTTTAAACTGGGCTTCTCCTTCGGAGTCTCCACCTCCACGACTGCTGCTGAACTGGTCGCGACGAATGGTTTCGTTGCTTGCACTTCGCCTCGGTCGCGTGGCGCCCCTCCTCTCGGTCGAATCCAGTTCTCGAATCTCCTCTTGTATTGTTTAGGGTCCTGTCTCCCTCCCGGATGGGAGTTCATCGACTGACTCACTATTTTGGCTGATTCCCCTTCTGACTGATTGATCATATCCATGTTCCTTAGAAATTCTGACGCTGCCAGTATAGAGTCCTCTCTGGACAGCGCCCATAGTTGTTGCACTTCTTTGGGATAGTGGCGCATTATGTCAGCCACCAACTGTCTTTCGGGGATTGTAAACGTCAATAAGTTTACCTGGCCTGCTAAGCCTAGGAAATGACTTAACATCGTGGGATATTTCCCTTTATCCCACTTATTGGAGACTATGTCTCTACGGACTCTGTTCTGTTCCACTTCACTCCAATATGTGTCCAAAAAATCTGATTTAAAATCATCAAAAGAATGCCAACGACTCATGTATATACGCGACCAATCCCTCGCTTGGTCCATCAGACATTCCTGAACTATATCTAGTTCTCTTCCTTGGGCAGGAATCTTCCGCAAATAAGCGGTCAGATCTTCTAGGAATGTAACCGGGTGCACTATTTTCCCGTACTTGTCTTTGTTACCAATTCCTGAGAACTTTGGTTTCTCAGAATTGAGATTGGTAATGCTATAGACAATTTTCTTTTCTTCCTTCTTGTTCCCTAATGGAGATAGAGTGCCACTACTGGCCTCACCCCCCGTTCCTTTCTGAACTTCCACCTCAAGCGCCTTGTGCGCTGTCGCTGTTCGCGACATTTCCTTCTCTAACTCCTCTATCTTATCTGTGAGAGTTCTAGTTGTCTTTGTCATGAGTTTGTACAAGAGCATAAACTCCCTACTGTTAGAGCCAACGTCCTCCGTTGGCTCAACCACCATTCTCTCCTTTCTCTTTTGTTTATTGGCCTTTTTGGCCTTCTTGCGAGGAGGTTCTTGCATTCTCTCTTCTTCCCTCTCCTCGCGGCACTCCTCATAATCGGATCTACTGCCCATTGTCATGCACCAAGTCCTATTCACTTAATTGTTCTTTTAACACTTTTTTTTTTTTTTGACTTTGTCAATATTGTTTATATGCACTGTTTAATTATTCTTTATTTCTGTTGCAGCCAAGACTCTGTAACAAAAGAAACGCACATAAGTATTTTTCTACTACAATCCAATTTGTTCTACAAATCTCTACGGGTATTTTCAACAACCACACTGTAATCTTCTTTCCATTTCACTAGCAACAAATTGTGGCTTAAGGCCACTGTTCTTGTTACGGTCCTAAAATCCTGGTTTCTAGGCACCAAATTGTAACTGCACACTTGATCTCTATAATAATTAAAATTGGCCAATGATCATCTAGTAGCGGAATCGTACTACTTTGTGTGAGTAACCCAAGCTCTTTTAGAAGATTACAGTGAGCTCGTTTTTCTTGGGCATTCTAACTACGAAATTAAACAAAGTGTCTCTGTACAACATCTATGTAATTCCTAGCTATCAATTCCTCCCTGCTCGATCATCAGGGAAGTTATAAAAAGTAGGAAATATCATTGAATGAACAATGTATTTCCCACATAGCGTATCGCCCCTGGTCTTGGTCTTTTATTGACCTGAGCTTCCTTGGAAGCTCTAGCTCATTATGAGCTTCTAGTTCTCATAAGAACTTTCGTTGAGTCTCTCTTCCTCAACAGAATAGCCGTGCTCCAAGTCTCTCTAATGATACTGCTCGGAGACGGCCATCCTTGCCCTCGCCCTGGGCAACCTTCTCCTTAAGCTATGTCAACCGTATTGAAAAATACAGTTACATAATCTCTCTGTGTCTTCCTTACTACCATCCCACAAGAGATCCAGCAAGATCCAGCAAGATCCAGCCCTGACGAAGGAACTAGTTTTAGTTCCTTCAGCTAGTTGATTGCTAGACCCCAGATCCCGAGCAAGACAACAGCTCAGAAGCAAAGACCCGATACGCTCACACCTTTACAGCAAACCAACTGTTAAAGCATTTACGAGGCGAGCGAGAATAAACGCCCCGCCAACGCGCTCTCTGTGAGACACTGCCCATTCTGTCCTCCAGAACGCTCCTGACCTCCCCTCACCACAGAGGTGTAGGAAAAGGTTAAAAAAATAGACAATCCCGAAGGATTGTCTACAGCGGACTCTGGTCCGACCGGTGCGCCTTAAGCGTTGGTTGGAGACCAAAGTCTCTTCGTTGAAAGCATAAGCTTCTCGTGGTAAGCCGAAGCTAGTGGACTACGTCCAATCGATACTAGCCGTAGCGTTCCCGATACGGCTGAGCCGCTGTGGTAACCTTTTAGGAGGCTAATCCTGGTCTTCCTCCGAAGTGTCCGACGTATTGCGTTCGATGGGAGTGAAGGGAATATAACCCCTTATATATACATTTAAATACTTATTTAAACATATTAAATAACTCCCAACTCTCTGCTCATCTCCTGCCGAACTGATCCACTGGTTCGAGTATGCTCCATGTTCCCTTCGCTGAGTGCAACAATATTTCTCTGAAGGGAACGGTGCTATATGCACCCGGTCCTTTTGGGGACACTACTCTTTTGGGCTTGCATAACTATCCCTTGTCTAGCGTGATCTAAGCCACAGCAGCATGTGGTCATAGATTCATTCACCAAAGCCCATTTAGCAGATGCATTTACAATCATATGCACTGATATCGCTTTACGATATTCAGGTCTTATTCTGCTTTGTGATTATACATTAATTAGAGCATAACTCGAGCAGCTTCACGTCCAGAGCAGAAAACTTCACAGAAAGTCGCTCCGCAGACTTGCGTCTCAGAGGAGTCATTAGCCTTCGCCGATGCCACTACCGGGGGTAATACTTGAAAGACCTTCATCGATACTAAGCATCTTGAGGTCCACAGCGCACAGATGTGGACAAGTCCCATCGGCGAAGATGTATTCAAGTTGCTATACGTGTCTCGATCAATCAGCGGTTCAGAGCTGGGCATGCAGTGTCAACATCAGCTAATGACGGGTATACCACATCTTCAAGCGTCAGACATGGTTTTGAGTGCCCATGTCCGGGGTAAAGGGTCGCGAATCCTCTTCCCTAGTCATGGCCCTCGTTAATAGTTAGAATACATTGCGGATGGGCCTTTGCCATTTCCTCTCCCCATTCTGCGTGCTTGGGCGACACGTGAGGTGGTTCTTATTAGGACAGCGGCATTGGAGACAACGCGGATTCGTGAGAGGTTCCAGATCCATAATGCGTTGCGGCCGATGGTCTACGTATGCTTGTCCTCTGTTAAGTAACTCTAGAGGTATAGGCTCCAGCCGGCATCTGTATCCGCTATCTAGCATCATCCACTCAGCCACCATAATATATTCTACCAGGATGTGCAGACCACACTGGTTAGTTTGGATTAGTCAATAAAGGTTTAAGGGTGGCCCCTTTGCCTCTCAGGATGCCGTCGTCTCAAGCTAGGCGGCGTAAGAGACGAACAGGGGAAGTTTTTAGCAGCGCCTGTAACTTTGGTTATAGCAAATATTTTCATATTTTCCAAACCTATATTGAACTTTTCAGTCAATATCCAAACTTTAACATATTATGATTTTTATCATTAATACTTGTCGCCTCCGACCATCACTGGCCGACGGCTGCCTTCCCCATACATATATTCGAGAGTCGCATCGACGGTACGCGTAGGGTCAACACGGATTTTCCAACAAAGTTCCCCAATTTTGCTGAAACTCACAATATAGATGTAAGTCGGTCTCGGCATCACACATATGCTCTTAGTTTGGCGCTATCTCTTTTAGTTTTTGAGTTATTCGAAAAAGTTCAATACAAGAACGTATAACGGAAGTGAAAAATGTCCAAATACGGTTTTAAACCTTGTATTCGGAGTTCCCATGCACAGGGATAGCTATTGCTCGTTCGTTGGCATCGTCTGCTCTCAGCCACATATAAATAATTCGCTTTTTAGGAAACATAAAATTTTCGGCTCCGCGCCATGATTTTTATTCAGCCTTATTTCGATTTTTTCTATGCCATTCAACAGACACACGTTGTTAGACATAGTTTTATTTTACATTAGGGTTGTGGGGTTACAATCTCTTCTGTAATCTAAACAAAGTAATCATGCATGTGCTGTTGGCCCATACAACGATACCGTAGGAGAGCCAGGCTTGGGCATATGCATGATAAGCAGTGAGAGCTGTTTCAATGTTAGTGGCTGTCTTAAGCTCATATAGGGCATAGGCAAATCTCGACAGCTTTGTGGATACTTTTGCTATATGCTCCTTCAGTTTGAGTCAATGTTGATTCCAAGAAGTGAATAAGAATTTACACAGTCCAGCTTTGAATTCTGAAAAGAGTAGTTAATTTCTAGAGGACGCTTTTGGTAAGGCTTAAATTGCATGATTTTAGTTTTTGTAAAATTAATTTGTAAGTTGTGGTCGTCTAGCCAATTTTTAATTTTATTTATAGCTGTATCTAAAGAATAATTCAAATTTACGTCGTTTTGACAGGGTACAACTATTGAAATATCATCAGCGAAAAGATTACATGAGTTTTCTATTATTTTGGGCAAATCATTAATGTAGAGCAAGAAAAGAATACATCCAAGAACACTGCCTTGTGGAATAGACTTAGTAAAGATAGAGATCTTTCTGTGATTTAAAAATTATTACTTCGCCAGATTTGTGGTTGTGGTGTTCTATCTCTACATATTGGAAACGGTTAGTAAAATACGACAAAAACCATTGATATGCCACACCCCTCACGCCAATTCCATATAATTTAGGAAGTAAAATTTCATGCAAAACACGGTCATAGGCTTTGCTCATGTCGAGCAAAATACCTACAGCATATTTTTTATTATTAATTATATTTAGAATTTCTGAGATATATTTAAAAACCGCTAGGGGCGTAGAGTGATTTTTTCTAAATCCATGCTGGGACTCACTGAAAATATTATATTTTTCACAGAAGGAATATAGACGAGTGGCCATGGCAGTTTCATAGATTTTAGCAAATGTCGTTAAGAGTGCTATTGGTCGGTAATTTGAATAATCGGTTTTATCTCCTGTTTTATGTATGGGTTTAATAACTGCAATTTTTAAAAGGTCAGGCACAGAACCCTCCTCGAAAGACTGGTTAATCAAAAATATATATAAGTATTAAATATAAATATATATAAATAATTAAATAAATTAATATATATAAGTATTATATAATATTTGTGTACCTAGATATAGTTAATCAATTGTTCAATAAATCATTTTATTTTTGTAATTATTATTTATATATTTGAATTTAAGTATATGCCAAAAAACCTTTTAATGTGGAATTTTGACATAGGTAAATTAGACATATGGATTATTTACAATAGCAAATATTTTTAATACTAACCAATGCTTTGAAGCAACTTTGTAGCATTCAACTGCAATTGTTTTTAGTTGGAGAGTAGTAATCCGAGCAGCACTTTGCAGCTCGCTGAATAAGGCCAGGACCAGTCGAACATACAGACACGATACTATGGCGATACGCTGCGTACACGCCGCCGCGGGGCTACAATGCCAATGCAATTCTATTCCACTGCCCCCGGCTTAGTCTAGTCGCCAGTTTAGTCATGTGTACTGTGTAACAAATGCTACAGCTGCATCAATTCGCCTGCCGGACATATATCTGGCCATGTTTAATAATTGACCGAGCGAGCGAAGCAAGCGAAGCGTCTCCGTTTCAGCTTGGCCAAAATTGCTTTTGTATGTCTGTCCATCTGTTTGTTCCACTCTACAGGGCGCTTTTCTCAACCGATTCTCGTGAAATTTTTTGAGCAGGTTCGAAAAATTAATAAAAAAAAATTGTCGAGTCCGTTATTTGTTTTTTTTTTTTTAATGACGGAGTTATGGGGTTTGCCAGCTTACAAGGTCTACCACTGAGGTTGTTTTCCTCGACAGGTCACATTTCTCAACCAATAAAAAAAAAATGTAAAATAAAAAATAAAAATAAAGTGATAAATTTTCAAGGAGTCGGAGATGTTCATGGAGAAAAAATAAAAAACGGTCACATCAACTCATAAGTAATGTAAAGACTCGCGAGGTCTTCAGCTCACAGAGCCAATAGTTATAATACCTGGGCTGATTGATAACTGGCCGAAACGACGAACTTAAAAATATGATACGCAAAAAAAAATATTACATTATATTTTGGCATCTTTTTGAAAATAGAACGCCAAATTTGAATTTAATCGAACTGGTGGAATTTGTTTGATAGGACGTAGAACTTTCTCTGTCGTAAATTTTCTTAACAATGGAAAGAAACGAAATTCGTGCGGTGATAAAGTTTTACGTTTTAAAACAGAAAACAGCAACCCAGATTAAAACCAAGCTAGACAGTGTTTTAGGTAATTCTGCTCCTGCATTGAGTACAATTCACACCTGGGTAACTGATTTTAAACGTGGAAGACAGAGCTGCGAAGACGCCCACAGGTCTGGCCGTCCAAATAAAGTCACGAATCCGGACATGATCAAAAAAATTCACAAAATTGTATTGAATGATCGGCGCTTGAAGTTGCGAGAGATAGCAGAGATGGTGAGCATTTCATCTGAACGCGTTTTTAATATTTTGCACCAACATTTGGGAATGAAAAAGCTTTGCGCGCGATGGGTGCCGCGTTTGCTCACTGTTGACCAAAAGCAACGTCGAGTGGACGATTCATCGGAGTGTTTGGCGCTGTTTAACCGAGATCCTAACGAGTTTTCGCGGCGTTATGTAACAGTCGATGAAACCTGGATACATCATTATACTCCCGAGACAAAAGAACAATCTAAGCAGTGGACTGAGAGCGGAAGACCTGCGCCGAAGAAAGCAAAAACGGTTTTGTCGGCCGGCAAAGTGATGGCGACTGTTTTTTGGGATGCTCGAGGGATTATTTTAGTGGATTATCTGCAAAAAGGAAAAACAATAAATGGAGAGTACTACGCAAGCTTGCTGCAAAAATTAAGTGAAGAAATCCAGAAAAAATGACCACATTTGGCCAAGAAAAAAGTTTTGTTCCACCATGACAACGCACCTGCACACACGTCAATGGTTGCAGTCGCCAAACTCCATGAATTGCGGTTCGAATTGCTACCGCATCCACCCTATTCCCCGGATCTGGCCCCGTGTGACTTCCACTTATTCCCAAACCTGAAGAAATGGTTAGGTGGCCAGAGATTTTCATCAAATGAAGAAGTCATTGTTGCTGTGGACGAGTATTTTGAGGGGTTGGAGAAAACATTTTATCAAACTGGTGTAACGGCATTGGAGAAGCGCTGGACTAAATGCATCGAGGTAGAAGGAAACTACGTTGAGAAATAAATTTATTTTAAATAGATTTTTAAAGTTTTTCTTGTCGTTTCGGAAACTTATCAATCAGCCCTCGTATAAGTAGTTTAATATATTGCGAATTAATTTGCTTCTAACTAGAAACAGGGCATCTATTAAAAAACTCTAGCTATACATAAATTGCGGCTATATGGTTTGCTAACAATGTCATTAAAGTTCCTACATAGCAAATGATTGCAAAAAAAAACAGAGTGACTTCTTCTTCTTCTTAGCGAGTCGATGGCAAGTCAAATTTTATAATGTTGTAGCCCAGAATGTGGCCACTTGGACGGCGGATTGTGTGGCGTCCATCAAATCTTGCTGCGTGCAGTGCAGATGGCAGGGCACGCAGGACATGATGTTAGGTGGGCCATCGTCTGTACTTCTCCGCACACACAGTTTAAGCCATTATTATTGGAGAAGTCCCACCTAGACATGTTATCTTGCCAACCTGACTCCGGCCAACCTGAGTCCGAAGTCTATTTAAAGACTTCCAGATCGGCCACGACAACTGATGTCCGGGTGGCAGATTCTCAGATGGTGTGACAAAGGGGCTAGGAAGGGAGACTCTGCGGCGCCAGAGGTTGCATTTTGCTTGTGGCGGGTCGTTGGTCAGTGGTTGGACGCACTTTATAAAACTTTTTCGGCTTTTCAGCCGTTGCGGCACTGGTTTATGGAAACAGCAACTTAACCGGCGTCGGTTTCAGACAACCAGTAATGATCCGGCAAGTTTCGTTTAAGGCTGTGTCCCTAGTTTGGCATGAGCTGAGCGGTCCCATTCTGGGCATGCAAATTCGCCAGCTGAAAAGGCAAGCGCCAAACCAGTAGTCCGCAGAACTTGTAGTGTGGCTCGTGGTGGTAAGGCGCCGTACTAGATTGTTTTGTTCATGCGCCTTCCTTTTCACACTCTCACAGTTCTTTCGGAAGGTAAGAGTGACCTAAAAATTTGTAGCCAACTATTCTACTTTTTGTAGTTAAAAAAAAGATAAAATAGATAAGTGTCTTTATTCGAAGTAAGATTTAACAAATCATTTTTCGACGTCAAAGCAAGATGGCCCGTTCACGACAAGTGTACGCTCACTGTGGAGAAGAACGTGAGAAGAACGGCCGGAAGAAACTCCACAGGATTCGCATCTTCTGTACTTTTCTTTTTTAAAATAAAAAAACAATCACCCATCTGCCGATTTAAATTTTATCATTGTATAATTTTATAAACACTTTTGTGTTATCATGAAAAACCATGTATTACCTACTTATATCAAGGAAAAACAAAATAAGATTTAAGGACATGAAAGAACCTACTAATAGAAAAAAAAAAAAAAAAACAACGCAAAACAGTTAAGATGCAATAAATCTCTAAGTACATGCTGTTGAGGTCATAAACATAGAACATAAAATAATCACCCACCTAACGGTAGTAAACATGGTTATGTTCTAGCACTGAAGAAATAGGAATATTTACTAGTCTCTCAAAATTACTGCAACTTACGCAACTAACAGTAAATACTGCAAGCGTAATTCCCATTTGTAGGACTGGGATAGAAATAGTTCCAGAAGTCCTAAACTACACCTCCTTTTATTTTTATTAGTTTATTACTAATTAACAGGGATACAATATTTATCTAAACTTTGTGTCGGAACATCACATAGAGTATAAAACCGCCGCCACCGCTGCCGCCTCCGTCGAATTCAATGAGACATGCAAACATTTTGGAACTACTATTGCTAATAAACAAAGTCAGATAAAATAAATCAAGTATAGTTAATTAAAATTTCAATTTCCAAAGTATTTACTAAAATTACAAGATAGGTTAGGTTAGGATTAGCATCTCTGGCAATATACTCGTACTTTACATGCATTTTTTTACAAAATTCGTTAAATAAAAGCTGAAAAGAATTAATAGGAAAATACGATCGTTCCCATTAAACTAATGTAGGTAGCCCATAAAACCTTTGTGTTTTTGGTTTATGACGAGCCAGTCGCCACTCGGTCCCGGGATACACAGACCACTAGCAAATGAAGAAAGTTTTCATATCCCCCAATTGGCCCCAATCTCTGCTCCCGGGAATAACTGCTTTTTGTCTAATCACATTACCAGACACCTTTGTTCAGACTCGAAGTAACTCTATGACGAATAGTAGACACTTTTCTCCTCTACTGGATTGTTTTCTTTTTTGTTAGTGTGAAGTTTATACGTGCAATAACAAATAGCACGCGTTCCGGAGTCAATGTAAGTCAGACTGTCGGTTCCTCTCAACAAAGTTGGACTGGAAGAAATAACACACTTTGAAGTTGGCGAATTCAATCGCTGGAAGACGTGAACTTTGTACGACTGTTGTATTTTTCTAAGTGCAGCACTTAGACGAATTTGTAGCTGCTGCGTCT
Source organism: Carpatolechia fugitivella (assembly GCA_951230895.1). NCBI lineage: Eukaryota > Metazoa > Arthropoda > Insecta > Lepidoptera > Gelechiidae > Carpatolechia > Carpatolechia fugitivella. Next base: position 9,640,865 of record OX579653.1, on the reverse strand, counting down.
TTAGAAGCGTAGGTGTTCGAATCTTTGAACGTTTAGATTACTTGAATGAGGTGCCGTTTAAAAATCAAAGAAACTGCCTTTTCTTTATATTTATTTTTACTTATGAAGCTATGAGTGTGAAAACATCGTCGCACTTTTACAAAATCACTTCTTTAGTGATACAATAGTTTATGCATATTTCAATAGGACATTGTGAAATGTTATAAAGCTAGTCTGCCAGCAAGCTGCCTCCTCCATAGTTTCGGTATAAATGGATGCTACTAGACAGCTAAGCAAACAATTGTATGAAGGGTGTCATGTCTCAGTGCCAAGAAATAATCTCTTACGAGACATTAACATACATCATGCAGAGGCTGGAGTAGCTGCCAAAACCTCCAGCCAGTCTTGCAGCACAGTCGCTCTCAGAAACAATATTACTTAGCCGAGTTATCCACCGGCGAACTTCAACTTGACTCGCGACAATAGTTGGCGGCCGTGGCACACTAGATCATTAATTTAGGTATTGTTCTAGGAAGGCTCCCTCACTAAAGTCTACCTAACTTTATGTAATCTTTAGCTAACAATGGAGTTTATCGACCGTGACAATTAACCGACTGAGACTTAAACTGGCGACAAATTTTAGACCGATTTCCTATTGTCTTTCAGTTTAGGGCTCACTAGAGGATGTAATGTGGAGATAAAAGTTAAATAGTTCATTTGGCTGGTCACAACCTGTATAAACATAAAAGTTTACTGTAATGTTAAAATTTTATTTTAGTTTTCTGAACATTTTTTCTATAGGGCTACGTAATTAAACCCTGATGAGCCCTCCACAAATATTTTGTGTACACAATCTACGCGCACGTTGTAAATAGTGACGAAGATCTGACTCGACTTTGTTTATCCGGAGCGGATCCCATTGACCCATTTGTGTAAAGGTATGCCGGCGGGATTCGTCGGCTCAGCGGGGCTTAGTTGTGCGCAAATCTCTATTTAGTGGTGCGATCTCTGCCGGCCGAACGGGGCCAATTAGAGCTTACGTACTAATCTCGGTGTCGATGCGCTATCGACCAGCGATCGTTAATTTTGCTGTTGTGGTGGTTGCGGCTGCACGAGGACATGGCCCCTCTAATGCATTGTTATCCTAAGCACTTGTTATAAAAAGAAAGTGGTTCAGTAACAAAAGAATACTCTTTTGTAACCTATACAGGTTTAAATCTAATAAGATTTTCACAGAAATTTACCTTATAATGTGAGACAGCTTTATTGAAGTGGCCTATATTACTCTATTACATACTTGTTTAATTTTATAGATATGTTTTGTATTAAATATTGTAGTCGTCTGGAAGGCCTACTTACCTGTTATGTTTGTTAATTAAGATACAGTTAGATAAATTTCGATTTAGCAGAAACCGATGTAGCAAAGACTTCCCGTGTGTGAACCAGAAAAGCTATCAGGACTCCATCCATAACTTCACATCTTAATTACAAAAAGAAAAAGAGAATAGGGTTCCTCATTATTTACGAAACGAACTAAATAGCCAAGGTAATTATCCCGGTGGATCCCAATTCCGCTGTTTAAGAAAGATAAACGCGAGGGAAAGAAAACTATTCCGCGAAACTTGTAACTCGACCCGATCACAATGGCGGTGCCGGAATTAGATCTGTTCCCAACTAAAGGCTGAGGCTTAATTTATTAGCACATTCGGAAGAGTACCTAGGTAGTACAAGTTTTATTTGTTTCATTAATACAAGCAATTTTATTCTAAAAAAAAACCATTTATTTTGTTAACTAACTAAAATATGCAGCAGATACGTTCATATAAGTCAAGGTTTCTACTTCGTAAATCATCCTCATATTCGTCGCTTGTCAGAACACAATTTATTCAAACTGTGTTCTGCCCGAAACGCAATAGTGACTGATAGGAAAGCAAGAACGCTCTAAAAAAGTTCTACGTTGCGTCGTAGCGGAAAAACCGTAGCAGCGCTACGCTTACTACGGGGCGTAGCAGAGGTCAGTCTCTGTATTGTAACAACGTAAATGCAAGTATAAAAAGTAGTAGCATGTTATGTACGATAACAAAATTTATAATTTAAGTTCAAATACCATAAGAGCAAATCACGTTAGCGCGACACCTCCTAATTGCGAATATCTAAAGTTCAACAGCTCTGAAGCTCGAAATAAATGTACTTTGAAAAAATAATAGTTCAGATAAAAAAGCGCAGCGAAGGAGTTTGAAAATGACAGTTGTCAAAATAGTAACGGGGTCCTCAGAGGAACAAAAGACGATCGCCATAGCGCGAGGGGACGCGCGTCATAAATTTTTGAACGGGGTCGTATCTCTGCATCTACACTCCTCGTGTGTACCTTTCTCGACGAGGAACCGCAATAGGAAGTCGCTTAATGTATAATTTTATTGCAAACCATTAACTAAGCATGAACGTCCCAACTGTTGGCCGCAACCACCGCTTGACATACTATCGCAAATTCATTTCACTGGATTTCAGCGCGAAAAAGTCCTAGTATAAAGTGGGCACCGGCTTATAACTTCATTGTCGCTTGCAATTACGCTGCGGCGGCGGGTTTTTGTGCGCGCGTGCCATTCGAAACTCGGCGACCGCCAACATTCGTCATTAGTTTACATTATGCACCCGGATGCCAGCTTTTTCAACGTCTGCCTTTTTACCAAACATTGTTATTACTAAAGTATTTCGTTTGTGCTATGCTTTTTACAGAACTGTTTTGGTCGAATTACAACTTAGGTAAGTACGAATCGTTATGCCTCAGCTGTTACTTCCATTCAAATAAATAAATTGTTTATTGCGAATCAGACACATATTTTAAGCCCGCCAAACTGCACAGCAATTTGTTGGCGAAGACAACACTCTCTAATTTAGTTAGGTTACACAAAAAACTTAAATCAAGCCTAGTATCTATGTTGTACCTTGCACTGAAAAATACTAAAACAGTGAGACCATATGCTTAGTAATATATATCATTTTTATGTCATGGAGTCTAGCTAATATTCATATTGCAACGAGACACTCGACGCAAATAGAAATGCCATTCTATAAGAGCGGTGGCGGCGGCAGGCGGCGACGACGGCGCCATATAGGGCTCCACAAGCCACTTGCCCGTATGTTGCGTACGTGATTACTCTCTAAATATTCCACTTTATTGTCCAATCCTCTCCTTGTCATGTGAAGAAGCGATGTCAGGAGGTGGTGGGTCTGAATAATTCAGCCGGTCGGCGGCGAATGTACCATTTATCCAAATTGTCGACTCCGACACGCTAGGTCGGGAGTTAAAAATAAACGACCTGTCAGTTTCGAGTCGCGCTCACACCGATTCACCCCTGAACAATCCCCTTACACAATACGTAAAAGGGTAGCATTTATGTTTGTCTTTGTCACAGTCGATTTGTGTACCAACCTCACCTCCATTACGTGCCCCAACTTGCGACGTGATTCCAGTCCTTTTTTCCTTTTTAGATTGGCTCGTGGCTGGTTGGTTTCTTAAGTTATTATTAAGTCACCTAATACACAAGTAAACAACATGACCTACATTATCGGAATGGACGTTTCTCTGAAAAAGTGGTTAACTAACAGTTAGAAAATTAAATGTTTCTCGTAAACCTTGGATACGTGAGCTTTATTAGCCTCAGTGGAAACGAAATGGCTCATAATTATAGCAATATTTGAATTGCCTTTTCCATAAACTAGCACAATCGCATGTTGGTGGACTATTTGAATGCGGCAGAATGATTATTTCGGTAGGTATCTGTGCTTACGTGTATGCCGCGCCGCCGCCGGCGCCCCGCTGCGTTAATCTAATACCGGCTGGAAATTAATTAGCTCTACATCTGATTAATCAAAAGAAATTTTATTTTTCAACCTTCAGAATACAATTTACATAATTTGATGAAACTCTCTTGATAAGATTTACAAAGGTGAACGAGATTAGGGATTATTTGAAGACGAGCGTGTCAAATACTTTAGAAAGGTCTCGTTCCGTCCTAACCGTGTAGGTAGAGGATAACAGTGTAGAGACGACATAAAATTGTAGGAGGGTAAATCAAATAATAAAGGAGAAATTCTATTATCGTCCCCCTTCAGCAAGATAGCCGAAGATTTTTCGTGAAAACTGATTTTATTTTATCATTGAAAGAGTAAATATAACAGAATTGTTATGTCGCTACAGTTATATAACTGAGTAACTAGGTCTATTTATCATAGTAGTTAACATCAGCCCCTATTGGATTCCTAGAGCCGCAATAAAATCACGCCTTTTTATGGGTAGCTTTTTTTATAAAGTAACGATATACATTCAGGTATCAGTACTTATAGGGTACTTCCTCCGGTAAGGTTACGGTTCGTTCATTTTATTACACTGTTCGAAAGAGTGCAAGTGACAGGTCTCCACAAAACAGTAAGTATGATACATTCAACCTATGATTCTGAATCATATTCCACCGGACATTGGTATCAGATTTTTTATGGAGCCGCCAAAAGCCTCAGACACGCATAATATAATTACGACGGTTTTCCGTAGATGGCCATACCAACAGCTTAACTTGTTTTCTGAAACACGGAATCATAATCAGGCGTATTCTTCCAGGAGATACAACACCACGGAGTTTGTTAAAAAAACTGCATTTTTCTCGAGAAGTCGAGTTGTAAAATTGGAATTAAACAATAGTTAAACTCCTGCTAAAACGATTCACACACAAAAAAAATGTATTTTCGAAAAGTAAATCACGTGAAAGGGCACAGCATTCTGGATGTTACAGGTTCGAATCTCGGTGGGGATACAGTGGTCAATCGATCAAACTTTATGAGATGTCTTCAGTTAAGTAAGGATAAACTACACGGAAAAAATATTGAACCGATTATGATTTTTATATAAGGTAAAATGATTCCCATGGAAAAATTTATTGATTTTAAAGAACTTCGGTACAAAACGATGGCTAAATCCCCAGGGATAGTCATCGGTTACCGTCTTATTCTCACGGGAAAACGCTGAACCCATTTTGTAGTCTGGTACATCGCTGTCTCAAAAATAACCTTTAACATTACAACAAAATAATTAAGCTTTATAAAGCAATTATTGCTTTGTTACTGAACTGAACTCTTGTTGTTATCAGCCCATATACGTCCCCACCGAGGGGTAATCTTCTATATAGGGGAGAAGAGGCACCTTTTGCGAGAAGCCGCGTTTGTTTTGAGGTTTTAGGTGTTCAAATCAAGTCATTTGTGATTGGAATTCAATGAAGTGAAAAATTTTAATTTATGTATTAGATGAAACAATGTATATTACGTGTAGTGACGAAGAGCTATTCATTTAAATTTGTTAGTGTCTTTGAAAATGTTGATTGTTATTTTTAATATGCTTGATTGTTTATTTTTAATTTTTGCTATGAAAAAAATATACGGGGCAGTTTTGATTAGCTAGTTGACCAAGCTAACCTAGTGCAAGTAACTGTTCAAATCTACCCCTTACAGATAAAATAAATGAATATATTTTTAGATATGGGTAAACTTAGGTAATTTATAAATTGATCAAACTTATTTTATGATACATTCTAAATTCCATGGGTTATTTCAATTTTGTTCTACTTTGTGTTATTGTGTTATTATTTAGTTCTATTTAGTTCTAACCTGCCCCAATGGGGTAGATTCGAACACGGTTCAAATCCCAAAAGACTACCCCAAATTTTATAAGTAAAATATTGGACAACCATTTCTAGTGGCAAATAATACCAAATCCTTCAAAACAATACTTTGAACTAATACTTTGAATTTTCTGCTTTTACAGCCCATATTTCAAAAGTGCCGCGTATGTTGTTCAAAGCTATCCCACTCTTATTAGATCCATCTAAGATCCCACTATCAATTCCTTCAGCTACAAAAAGCAAAATTGTACCTTTATCTCTTACTTGACATTTATGCAGTAATTTTGTTGTCTTAATGCAAAAATGAAAAATCTTTTAACCTAAAGAAAAGAGAGTATAAAAAGTATAAAAAACGCAGCTGCCCCCCTCTCTCCATTCTTTTTTTTTACGAAAAATAGTCGATACATGAGCCACGTCAAAGGCCTACGATGGCGGCGGCTCTATTACCATAGACGAAAATAGTCGATACATGAGCCACGTCAAAGGCCTACGATGGCGGCGGCTCTATTACAATAGACGAAAATAGTCGATACATGAGCCACGTCAAAGGCCTACGATGGCGGCGGCTCTATTACCATAGACGAAAATAGTCGATACATGAGCCACGTCAAAGGCCTACGATGGCGGCGGCTCTATTACCATAGACGAAAATAGTCGATACATGAGCCACGTCAAAGGCCTACGATGGCGGCGGCTCTATTACAATAGACGAAAATAGTCGATACATGAGCCACGTCAAAGGCCTACGATGGCGGCGGCTCTATTACCATAGACGAAAATAGTCGATACATGAGCCACGTCAAAGGCCTACGATGGCGGCGGCTCTATTACCATAGACGAAAATAGTCGATACATGAGCCACGTCAAAGGCCTACGATGGCGGCGGCTCTATTACCATAGACGAAAATAGTCGATACATGAGCCACGTCAAAGGCCTACGATGGCGGCGGCTCTATTACCATAGACGAAAATTTTATAACACAGTGGAATCTATTACTCTGAATCAATGTATAAGCAAAAACGCAAACACTTACAAGGCAAACGGTGTTTTAACATGGCACAAAACTTACACAAGGACGGCAAATCTAAGCATAAGTGCGAAAAAGAGACAAAGCGACGCGTAGCTCAGGTTGGCTAATTAGCCAACTTTTGGTGTGCCGCTTTTTGAGCGCGTACGGCTTATCTACACCTTTTTACCTAGTATATCAATGCTCTGAATGGTTGGTTGTCGACCTTACATAACTGTTTTTTTTCGTAACTAATTGCTATTTCTACCAATGTGGGGGAACAACCCACGAAATAAGAAACCAGGGTGTTCCTAATAAAAAATACAGAAACTTTTGCAGATCATGCGTATTTAAACTTAGATCACGTAAATTATAGCATGTTGCTTCGAACGCATGAAAAATGATAGAATTATATGATATAGGTAAGTATGTGGCAAATATAAAACGCATATATCAGCAATCGTGTTTTTTATTTATTAAATATATTGTTAATACATCATTTTATTCAAGGCATCGACGGCCTAATAAACTAAAAGCTATGCTAAACCAAGATATAATAGTAATAAAATGAACTGCTAGCTTTACTAACAGGAATTGTTTTGTGAGTAATTAATACAGATAAAGCTGTGGACGCAAAGTGAAAGCAAGACATAAAAGAACCGGGCCAATGGCGATGACGTCACTTACAAAATAAACGGTTCCTTGATCATCACTTCACAAATAAGATGCATAGGTACTAAAAGTATTAAAAATTATTGCTATGATCAGAAGTGGGCACGTCGCTTTTGAAAACATTTTTAATCTCACCTATAAATTCGTAGAGGTCAAAGATAAAAAAAAAAACAATTTTCTTTTCTATTGTGATCGACTGGGCCTAGAATTGTGTAGCCAAAATATAAAAGTATTTCTTCTATAACTTTTTTGTTGTTAAGGATTTCAAAAGCGGTTCAAACCACGTCTGATCTCAATTAAAGTTTGTACCAATAGAACTTACCATAATTTTTAACTGCTGTTTACTGAATAATAAAGGACTTTACCTCAACAAAGCATGTATTTTCATGCATTCATGTATTGTCATGCATGTAGTACTATTAGTTAGGGTCACGAGAAAGAGGAGTCTTATGCCCTGCAGTGGGTAGTAAAGGCCTGATAGTGATGATGATGAGTTAGAATAAAATCCCTCTTTATTAAAAAATATATTGGCTATCACTCATAACTTGTTGCTCATTGAGTATTTGAAGTTTCTATCTAGCGTGGATTTAATTTTAAAACTCGGTAATTTCTATTGGAACGCTCTTTGTATTTATTGCTAGCACTCCCTCGGTAAGGCAAGATACACTGACGTGTGCAAGTCCCACCGCCCATCCGTCTTTCATATTATGTAACGGTTCACCGAGAACCTGAACCGGAGGCGACACATAACTTTTCTGGCGCCGTACTAAGTATAGTTCTTTTAGTTTTCCGCAATATGGCGAAGTTTATTTTTAAGTTGGTCTGCCTTTGCCGTGCACTCGCCTATAATAGATAAGGCCAGCGCTTGGTGCATTGATTTTTTAATATGAGACGTGCGGCTATTTTAAACATTTATGTATCTTGCACTCGCATTACCCTCCCGGACGAGAAGTGCTAGCATTAGGTATTGTGTTTTATTTAGCAAGGGCGGCGGTCGGGACCACGGCGACGCGGCGCCGCCTTCAGGATGTTGTCGACACGAAGGATCATCTCGGCAGCTTCAGCGGCAGACACCAACACCTGGCGCTTCACCACGTACGACTCCGTGATGCCCAGCTTCTTCATGTCGCCAGTGCGCCCTTGCTCCATGTCTGTAGAATGTAATCAGATAACAGAAATCAGAAATAAAATAAGTTTTTTTTTCAGTTACTAGTACATTTTGCACGATGAACAAATCTATTTTTATTTTAAGAATGTAAAAAGAGTCTTAGTTACCAAATATTAAACTAGTGTTCTTCATCGTGTGGGTTGTAAGGTCGATAACCGACCACGAAACGAAGCACGATGTCATCTTTCTTTTCGGACAATCAGGTGATTCAGCTTGCAAAGTCCTAACCAAACTGGGGAAAAAGTCTCACAAAGATATTTTTGCTTGACAGTATCCCCACCGGGAATCGAATCCGAAAGCTACGTAATGAGCGGCGAAATCTCGACCACTCGGCCACAGAGGCTGCTGGTTCGATTTCTCGGTGGTGGTTGGTCCCGGGACCTACTATTTAGTCGTTACACGAGCCAAGTCAGTGGCCTTTGGCGGCTCTATAACACTGACACCAGGGTTTGTGAGGTCGGTAGTCGACCTTACAACCCACACGATGATGATGACCATAGTGAGGTCCCACTAGCAACGCTTGTACTCACCGAGCCCCACAGTGAGCTCCCATTAGCCTCGCCAGTAATCACCGAACCCCATAGTGAGCTCATACTAGCCACGCCTCCGAGAGAGAGCCCTAAAAAGAGCCCTAAAACGTCTGCCCCCCAAATCTAGGTCCAGATGAAATCCCTCAATTCATTATCAAAGACTGCCGTGAAATATTTCTGAAACCCCTTTTACATGTATTTAATTTAGCCATTGCAACTGAAACGTACCCATCCCGTTGGAAAATATCTAAAGTACTTCCCATACATAAAACCGGATCTAAATCAGACATACAAAACTACCGAGCCGTAGGCATACTGGCCGGTTTTGGTAAGGTTTTTGAGATTATCATTTATGCCCGAATATCTTCACAATTATCAGGTTGGTTCGCTGACGAACAACACGGCTTCTTACCAAAACGCTCAACAGCATCAAACTTGCTTAATATTACAACTTATATCCAATCTAACCTAGATCTAAATAGGCAAGTTGATGTCGCATACTTTGACTATCAAAAAGCATTTGATAAAGTCAACAATGATATTTTACTAAAAAAATTAGCAATAGCAGGATTTTCTCTACCTTTACTAAAATTATTTGCAAATTATTTATCTGGTCGTAAACAGTTTGTAATATATAACAATGCAAGATCGGCATCATATAGTGTCAATTCCGGCGTCGGTCAAGGCAGCAGTCTAGGTCCCCTAATGTTCCTAATTCTTATTAACGACCTTCCATCAGTCATCTGCAACTCTTTATGTCTAATGTTTGCAGACGACGTTAAACTTGCATATCCACTAAGCACTAAACACGACTTCCTGATATTACAAAAGGATATAGACAGAGTACACGAATGGGGACGCATCAACGGTCTCGAATTGAACATAAACAAATGTTCCGTCATGTCATACACCCGTTCACGAACCCCGCATCCAACTAGCTATTACATAAACGGTGTACAACTGAAACAAGTATCAGAAGTGCGTGACCTCGGCACATGGTTTACTAGTGACTTGGCAATAAAGCGGAATACAGTTGAAGTGTGTAACAAGGCCCGAAAAAGCCTAGGTTTTATCATGCGACAGTGCAAACATTTCAACAACCGAAACGCTGTAGTCGTCCTCTACAACGCCTATGTTAGGAGTAGGCTCGAACTCAACAGTATCATCTGGAACCCGTCGGATCATCAACACACGTTAGCTATAGAAAAGGTACAAAAAATGTTTCTCCGTTTTATCTACAAACAATCATACGGTTACTACCCATTCCTCTATCCTACGCAATATTTACTGGGTATGGTCTCCTACCAAAGTCTCGAAGTCCGCAGAAACATCTCACTCGTAAAATATTTCTTACAGCTATTAAGAGGACAAGTCACAAACCCTACATTCTTATCTCAAATTCCATTCTACATTCCTCCCGTATCCTTATATAACCTACGACCCCGAAAACATCCACTTCTAGCCATACCCATCTCTCGCACAAAAACGTTATCACACTCACCACTTCACAAAGGTTTAACATTAATTAATGACATTTTAAAACACGATCCCTCCATCGACATATTCTTTACCTCCGAACCAAAGCTTCTCGCGCTGGCGAGTAGGTACTTAGAAAAACTCGCACCCAGGACCACAGTTGCTGAGACAGCAGCCCCGCCCCACACCTGGACTAAAAGCATTCCCATAGGTTGAAATCACAAAATATTTCAATTTATTGGTCTATTCCTTATAAGTTTAAATATCTAAGTATCATCATGTTTGGCTGTAGCTGTAAGTGATGTATCAATAAATAAATAAATAAATAAATAAATTAATTAAATTAATCGCCTGTACTCACCGAGCCCCACAGTGAGCTCACACTAGGCTCGCCTGTATTCACCGAGCCTCAAAGTGAGCTCACACTAGCCTCGCCTGTACTCACCGAGCCCCACAGTGAGCTCACACTAGCCTCGCCTGTATTCACCGAACCCCATTTAGTGAGCTCACACTAGCCTCGCCTATACTCACCAAGCCCCATAGTTAGCTTTAGCCTCGTCTGTACTCACCTAGCCCCAAAGTGAGCTCACATCAGTCTCGTCTAACCCTTTTTATTTTTACTGGTTTTTGGATAGAAAATTTTAAATTTTGGGTCTTCTATCCAGTTGACTTTTAATTTTAAAAACCACTCAAGATTGAAATTAGATACTAGCAGTATCCAGCTTCAACGTCTCCTGTGTAGCGTAGGGCTTTAGCTAGGAATCACAGCTGGTCTTTTAAAAGTACCAAGTGGAACTTTCACTGACCGGGGGGGGGGATTTTTTTGTTTTGGATTTAATTTGGTAGGACTTACTTGGTAAGCTCTCCCTGCGCATACGCCGCCCGCAGCCGCGCGATGAGCTCTGCGCTGACGTAGCGTTGTCAGCCACTGCGGCCGGCAATCGGCGCAGTGCTATGCTCACACTAGCCCCGCCTGTACTCACCGAGCCCCATGGTGAGCTCCCCCTGCGCATGCGCCGCCCGCAGCTGCGCGATGAGCTCTGCGCTGTCGTAGCCCGCGTTGTCAGCCACTGCGGCCGGCAATTGGCGCAGTGCTATGCTCACACTAGCCTCGCCTGTACTCACCGAGCCCCATGGTGAGCTCCCCCTGCGCATGCGCCGCCCGCAGCTGCGCGATGAGCTCTGCGCTGTCGTAGCCCGCGTTGTCAGCCACTGCGGCCGGCAATTGGCGCAGTGCTATGCTCACACTAGCCTCGCCTGTACTCACCGAGCCCCATGGTGAGCTCCCCCTGCGCATGCGCCGCCCGCAGCTGCGCGATGAGCTCTGCGCTGTCGTAGCCCGCGTTGTCAGCCACTGCGGCCGGCAATTGGCGCAGTGCTATGCTCACACTAGCCTCGCCTGTACTCACCGAGCCCCATGGTGAGCTCCCCCTGCGCATGCGCCGCCCGCAGCTGCGCGATGAGCTCTGCGTTGTCGTAGCCCGCGTTGTCTGCCACTGCGGCCAGCAATTGGCGCAGTGCTATGCTCACACTAGCCTCGCCTGTACTCACCGAGCCCCATGGTGAGCTCCCCCTGCGCATGCGCCGCCCGCAGCTGCGCGATGAGCTCTGCGCTGTCGTAGCCCGCGTTGTCAGCCACTGCGGCCGGCAATCGGCGCAGTGCTATGCTCACACTAGCCTCGCCTGTACTCACCGAGCCCCATGGTGAGCTCCCCCTGCGCATGCGCCGCCCGCAGCTGCGCGATGAGCTCTGCGCTGTCGTAGCCCGCGTTGTCTGCCACTGCGGCCGGCAATCGGCGTAGTGCTATGGCGAAGGCTTCGGCTGCAGCGGCTTCCTTGCCAGCTGTGCGCGCTGCGATCTTCGACACTGCTTCTGCCATCAACATCTCGCTTGCACCTGGATAAACAGGGAAAATTTGTTTATATCAATATTTATAATGGGTAGGAATTTGGCCACTCCTTGCATGATACACAAAACTTTGCGGCCATTTTGTTATTTTCATTTACTGTGTTTGGGTGGATTCATTTACTTTGCAATATTTATTGATGGATTTATTGATTGATAGCTACCAAAATAGGCAACACATTGACACTAAAATAATTGAAACATAAAAAAATGTAATATTTGGTTACTTTTTTTTTATGTTTTTGAAATAACTAGACCGTTTACTTTTTAGATGCACTACAATATTACCTAAAAAATGTCAAGACCTAAGCTCTAAGTCAAATAGTTTAGGAGTAGTGACTATTTGAATACAACCTTTTAAATAAAATATCTTGACAAGTAGAAGGAATATCACACTTAATAAAGGTTTATAAATGTGAAAGTATGGTTGGAAATTGAGACGTTTAGATGCTTGGATGTTTCACGCCTAAAGCACTGAACGGATTCGGATAAAATTTTAAATGGATATAGTTTCTATGTCTATGTCTAATGGGGGACGCCTGCGACGGAGCGCAGACGGGTGATCTGCTCTGTTTAAAGAACTATTTCACGCCGGATCTCTACATCGGTAGATATTGCTAAATAAATGAACCCAACCGAACACAGTTAAAAAAAAGGCCGCCGTTCTAAAACAGTAGGGGTAAAATGCCAGACACACTGTATATTTATTAATTTTAATTTTATTTTTATAGGAGAACCAACAGTTATTAAAAGTGCAATAGGTAGACACACAACTCAGACATACGGTAGACATATAACTCTACTAGATCTCGGTCTAGGTCTGCTGCGAATGAGTACCTACGCTTCAAACTTGATCCCACCAAATGAATACCAAAGAAGCAAAACTATACCATACGACATTCGAATACGCGCTCGGTTTGTAAGAACGTTGAAAGTAAGCTTCAATGTACAGCAACGACATCATCTGCCTGTCTGTTATCATCTGTCAAAATTAATTAGGTGCCAGGCTTTAGCGGGCTTTGTTAGACAGTTACTCTTCTAGACTATAGATAATTCGTTGAGTGTCACACATATAATAGTGTAGAGCATTCTTCCCTTCCTCTCCATCACACGCACTATGCGTGGAACCACGTATGATGATGAGGTCACTGTAGCCAGCCACTCACCTCCCCCGTAGACGACCTTGGGCTCCTTGACGGTGGCCGCGAGCACACAGAGCGCGTCGTGGAGGGAACGCTCCGCCTCGTCGATCACCTGCTGCGTGGCGCCGCGGATGATGATGGTGCAGGCCGAGCCTAGTTCCACGCCAGAGAAGCGGATCAAACTCTCTTCGCCAATCAGCACCTGGCACAATGCGAAACAGTTTAACCCAGGATCAAACTTTCTTTATTTATCAGCACAACTTCACTAATGCACCAACCCAACGAGAAGCGGGTCAAACTCTTTTCGCCAATGAGCACTTGACATAGTGCAGATTCATTAATTTTACGAACCCAGGCTTCTCCAGGTGCACTAATTAGCACCTTAGGTCAAATTACAACAGCACAGAGTTGGATATTTTAATTGCATTCTATAAACTTGTCTAAAAATGCATTTGACTGAAAAAGTTTCGATAAATCAACACCACGCGTCGCTAGAAAGTCCAGTTTCCTTGATCTGTCCTTATAAGAATGTCCAACATCTTGATCTGTGTGTCCAATGCTATATTTAAGCTGCGCAAGCCTACAATACAACTTATTTTATGTTACCTGTTCAATGAGCTTGCAGTGTCCCATTTTGACCTTGTCTGGAGAGTCGAAGGTGGAGACGATCTCTCCGCCGGTGACGAGTGCGAGTCGCTCGATGCCGTCAAAGTCCGCATGCTCTATCGCCATCACGCCAGCATCAGCGAACAACTGCTCGGGATAGTTGTAGATCAGCTGCCTGTAAGTGGATGGAAAAAAGTTGTGTATAAGAAGCGGTATTTCGGCGGCGATTATATTTTTCTAAGCACCGGATGCTAACTACCGGTCATTTTTGTTACAGTAATAATTTGCCTTCCCAAGTGCGATCTAAATGCTACAATGTGATCTGAAGTAGAAGAAACTTCAAATAACAATGGAAAAAAGACAAGATGTGTGTGACAAGAGGTGTGTTTTGTTGTCAGTGAATTGAGATTGACATGGTGTAAAATGTATTCTATGAAAGATTTTTCCAATGTTATGTGAAACAGGGTAGATGATATAATTGCTGCTTCAATTTCATTTATTTTCTATTTTCTTCTAAAAATCATCATCATCAATCATCAAAGAATTTTAAATATGATATTTGTATTCGTGTATTACAGTATGGTCACAAGATGTATTTCCAGCCTAAAATTTTTCTTTATTAGCTATGGCAACAACCTCTATTCGGCCTTTATTTGTACAAGTCTCCATCAGCTTTCACATTTAGGATACTTCCTAAATCACCTACCTGTTGATGAACACATTGCACTTATGATTGAGAATCTTGTTGACTTTATCCTTCATTTTCTCCTTCTCAGCAACTTCGAGCTCTGCAATCTTAGCCATCGAGTCTACTTTGATGGTGGAGCCAAACACTTTGATCTTGTCTGTGTCCATGGGTGTGTTGGCAATAAGTATATTGGCGTTTTCAATGCGTTTAGGTTGGTGTACTCCCACCTAAAAATCATCCAACATATAAATAGACAGTTGTGTACCTAAACAAAATTATACCTTCAGTTCTCACTAAACTATTTGTCTGCTCCAGTCTTCATTAAAAGTTAAGAAGCTTGTCTTTCTCTCAAATTTAAAGAGTTATGCTCTTGTCGGTGGAGTAATTGAAGAAGAAGAATTGAAGAAGCTTGTAATAAGAAATAAATTTACCTTCTTGTTTAAGAGGAATCCCTCATCAAGGAAAGACTCTTCAAGCAGACCCCCAGAGATTTTGATAATCTGGATGGCTTTCAAGTTGCCAGAGCCTTTAAGCCTAAGAACAGCATCTACTGCCAATTTAGTGAAATGCCTGTAATAAATTAAAATAAAGTTGAATAAATCAGCAGTTTACAATAATATTGAACTAGATTACCAATGGCTAGAATTCTAATGGGGAAAGACTCCATCTACTTGTATTTAGAAAAGCATATAAAAATATATCAAAGATTACTAGTTACTTACTCTTTGTGATTTGATAGAATTTTGGAACTTAGAGTAGTGCGAGCAATATTTTCCAGATCAGCTCTAAGAGCAGTCTCATTAAAATTCTTCTCATGATCGAAGCTGGCTGCCGCAAGGGCCTGTTTTGCTGCATCCACAGATATCCTCCAGCCAGAGATTATGGTTTGAGGGTGGAGTTTCTGTTCAATCAACTTCTCAGCCTCACGGAGCAGTTCAGCGGCTGTCATAATACAAAATCAAGTATTTAAAAGATAGTTTTGAAACAGCTACTGAATCAATAGATAGATAGATAGATGAACTGTTTATTCAAAGATACAGTACAAGAACAACAAAGAGAACATGGTAGACAAAACCCACAAACATACAAGCTTTCTAATTGCAGATATTTTAATAAATAGAAGAATAGGATATGAATTTTATTGGAATTAAATAGGTACAAACCCAAAACAGTGACTGATGTGGTTCCATCTCCAACTTCATCATCTTGCACTTTGGACATATCCACCAGGATCTTAGCCGCAGGGTTATCCACACCCACTGACTTCAATATTGTAGCACCATCATTTGTAACTTCAACCTACAAATTATTTATATCACATGACTCAAACAGGTTAGATCAGCACATAACTAAATTAACCTTAATATTACAAAAACTGATATTTATGAAAGCCTTCTGTTCAATAAATTGTATACCTGTCCAGCGTTTCTACCCATAGAAACCAGAATTTTGTCCATTCCTTTGGGGCCCAAAGTGCTTTTAACCAAGTCTCCAATGGCAATTGCACCAATGAAGCAGGACATGCGGGCCATCTCAGCTTTCTCCTCCTCAGCATCATTTTTCAATATCCTTATCGGGTTTAGCGACACCTGAAATTTTTTATATTAGGTATTATGATTTCAGGCGCACATGTGCAAACTCCGCACAGCGGTTTTGTTTTTGGGCGACTGTAATGACAGTACGAAACTTTCATGTATAAAATAAAAGTAAATTGAATATCTGTTTGTAAATTATTTAGATGTACTCACCATTTTGTTATAATAATATTGGATAAATAGAAATTAATATATCTATTCCAGACGATTCCGAACAAACTGAATATGAATAGAAGACAGAGACAGACAATTCAAGACAAGCATAGACAATCTTATTTTTTTAATTTACCAAAATCGCTTTCTTTTTAGACAAAATGCTTACATGAGAACTATAGAAAGAAACAGTGACAAATTGACAATCAATATTTTGTGATCAATTTGTAGATGAAACTTTAAAATATCCTACATTCGTGTAAAGTTAATCTTTGAAAACTAGCAGCCGGCCAACTGTACAACAAACTTGCAGAATTTGCTGCCATTTGCACAATGTAGATGTAGATTAGAGTTGCCTATAAAACAAATAAGCAGACAGAACAAGATTTATTTGTTGTCATGCATAAAACCATAGACAAATTTGTTCATGTAGCTTAAAACACTAGCTATATTAGGATTTTTTGTTTCATCGAAGCTGTATTTAACATTATAAAGAAACAAGTGATTTTAACTGTATAAATTACAACTAGGCATATTTATTTTACAGCTTAACTTTTTTATTTTAGTATGTACTACACAAATATATAGGTACTCATGCATGCATGCAATGCAATAGTACTACATGAACGTATCTAAAAAAATAGTGACGTCATCTACTTGTTGAAAATGTTTTAGTGCTGCCAGATAACTCGCACTAAGTAACAAATTCATTATTTTACATAAATTATTAGAACTTGTTACTAATAAGAAGTAGAACTGAAATTAATGGGGCCTTACACAAAAGGTGTTCATTGGTTCCATCCATCTGCAAGAGCCAATTCGCATACTGTCCGATTCGCTCATGTCCTATTTTTACTTCTTCTTTTCTTCATCATCAAGGGATCATTTCCCTTGGCCTTTAAAAAGGCATTGATTATTCTAGTGCATAAGAGGGGACCTAGGGATCGTGTCAATAACTACAATACTCCCAGCAATGTCTAAAATTCTGGAAAAGATCATGAACCGCCGGCTAGTGAAATTTCTAGAGACAAAATAAACTTCTTTCACCATCACAGTATGGCTTCCGGACTGGAATTTCCACTGGTGATGCGGTTCATGCTTAAACAGATTATATTTATAGAAGCCTTGACAAAAACATGAAATGCATTGCTATATTTCTATATTTGGCCAAGGCTTTTGACACGGTCTCTATACCACTTTTATTAAAAAAGCTAGAAGCTGTTGGTGTGAGAGGTGAACAGTTGAGACTATTTAGTGACTATTTATGTAATAGAACTGAACGTATCAAGATTGGCGATGTAGTGAGCGAGGAATTGACTGTAAAGTAGGTGTCCCCCAGGGTAGCATTCTAGGGCCAACACTTTTTCTGATATACATAGACGAGCTTTGTCGTCTTCAATTGACAAATAAACGTTGCTACGTTTGCAGACGATACAGCCGTAATATTTAAAGCTACTACTTAGAAGGAGGTCTTCCAGCAGGCTCAATCTGGATTTGATGTGGTTACAAGGTGGCTAGGTGGCAAGGTGGCTAGGTGGTGGTAGTTTTATATTTTTGTTTGTGTAACCTAACTAAATTAGAGAGTGTTGTCTCCGCCAACAAATTGCTGTGCAGTTTGGCGGGCTTAAAATTATTTTTGTTGTCTGGTTCGCAATAAACGATTTATTTATTTATTATTATTATTAAATACCAATGTACTGAATTTAAATGCTGACAAAACCAAGTACATAACCTTCACTAAAAGGGGTAACCCGTCGAATTTGTCATGGTCCATTGTTGCGCATTGCTGTCTGCCCAAAATTACATGGCGTTGACACGATCAAGTACCTAGGTGTCCAAATTGACCACAACCTTAACTTTAACCACCATATTGAAGTTCTTACTTTTAGAGTGCGTATTTTATTTTATTTTATTGTATTTTATTTTGTTTTATCTTATTTTATTTTATTGGTTTAGAAATGTGACCTGTAGAGGAAAACAGCCTCGGCGGTAAACCTTGTAAGCTGGCAACCCCCATAACTCCATCATTTTTTAAAATTTCCAAAAACTGTTTCGACAAAAAATACCGATTAATTTATCGAACCTGCTCACAAAATTTCACGAGAATCGGTTGAGAAACGCGACCTGTAGAGTGAAACAAACAAACAAACAAACCACAAACAAACAGATGGACATACGGCCAAGCTGAAACAGAGACGCTTCGCTCGCTCGGTCAACAAGCTGGGGTGGCACATATAAATCTTCACTATTAAAGTTAGAACGAGCCCAGAGAGCGGTTATTTAGACATCGTTATCCCTTCCTTTTTATTTTTCAACAACTGATTTGTATTTACGGTGCTCATTGCTTACAGTTCGACAACTTTTCACTTTACATTCATTACCTAAACAACATTCATTGACACCTTTTGATCCTTTTGTGTTACTAAAGCGGTGGAAAGATATCGTATGTCCTAGCCTCTTCTATTCTCACTTTTCACACAAATCCTTTGCATTTTTAGGCGGTTTCTTGTATAATAAACTAAATAAAATTATATATGTTATGTTAACTAAATAAAATTATAGTATGCTAAAGAGGCAGTATTGAAGTTCCTGCTAACACTAGACTATAATCTTACCGAGGTTTTGCTAAACATTGCAAAATAAAATAAATTGTTTCTATTCATGCTGGTCGAAATGCTCTCATCCTCTCATTCACACACATTCCTCTCCCTTTCCTATCCTACCCATTCCCCTTCACTCACTTTCTCACTCACCTCACCACATAAACACATATTATATACGTTATTGTAAGTAGGCTTTTTGTGCTGTTCTTTCGTTTTTCTTCTTTTTTTTTCTTAATTTTTTTAACTTAACTTTACTCCAGTAAGGCCCTAGTTTGTACAATGGAGTGGAAGCCTGGTTCTCTATAACACAGGTTATACCTAGCTTGGAGACGAGTCTCTCCTTCGTTTTTCCTAATGAATGACAATGTACAAAGAATTTCTTTTTAACTTATGGGAGAAATAAAGAAACTTTATTATTATTAAATATTCATTCGCGTTCTACCTAGTCACATAAAGCACCATTTAGTTCCAGTTTTTTTTATCAAAAAGAGAGCTGTGCTTAAACTAGTGCGTGATTCAAAAATGAAGCATTCTGCACGCACGTCACTCTAACAAGCTAATGAATGCCATTTCGGGAAAATGCGTTTCCATTAATGAGTGAAGCGGAGTTTTGTAAACATGCGGGTGCTTCCATTGAAAAGAAGTGCCAAGCCAAGTATTTGTGTGAGAAAAATCCACAGGACATGAAAAACTCATGATTTATTGAAAAAAATATACCTAGATAATTTAAAAAAAATCACCTCCGTAGTCGCACTTGTGTTTTTTTTTATTTGCGCCAGAACATACCTGCGCTATGCAGTGGTTTCGAGCCAAAAAGGCGCGTTTGATTGAAACGACTGGACAGCGCCAAACAAAATCATCAAACACGCTGTTAGTCTTTTCGAATACCTTAAACACATGCAATTTTTTTTGACAAACTCTTCGTATATGACCGTAGATAGATAAACTGTAAATAATAGGGTTCTTAACGGTAGTGAAAAATAAATTATGAAATATGATAAAATTTAAAATTTATGCAGAAATATACTTAAATATTTTGATTTTGAGTGAAAATGACTGACAGCATTTTCGTGGGAACAAAAAAGGTTTCAAATTTTATTTAACTTTATGGCAAGAAAGCGTGTTTATTTTGCCGAAATATATTTATTAGTGGCTTTTTATTAGGAAATTAAACATTTTGAAGTACTTTTTCAAACATAACACAAAAGCTCTACACATTTGCACAAAAGGGATCTGGCAGCACAGAATGTGTCATTGTCATTCTTCCTTCATTCATAAAATTATCGCCATATCGCCACTGCACTGTCCGTAATTTGTATTTACTAGTGAAAACTGAGAAATCCCGTTGAATTCTCTTAATATATTGTGAATTTGCCGTACCAGCACAAACACGCATAATGGATCAAGAATCAGGCAGTTCTGCACCTCGCTCGGACAAGCGTCTAGCCCAGACTCAAGCTAAAGTGGATGAAGTTGTGGGTATTATGCGTGTCAACGTCGAGAAAGTATTGGAGAGAGATCAAAAGTTATCGGAGCTAGACAATCGCGCAGATGCTTTGCAGCATGGAGCAGCGCAGTTTGAGCAGCAGGCAGGCAAGCTGAAAAGGAAATACTGGTGGCAGAACTTGAAAATGATGCTGATTATCGGAGGTATCGGGGCGGTGTTGCTTATTATCATCATCGTGTACGCCACTTCCAACTCGAGCTCCAGCTCCTCGGGCAACGCCGGTGCTCAAACTGAGTCCAACACTGGCCGATAATTTGTCTTGATGTGTCCCACTGCACAAACCTTGAGTCGTTTTCTTTTTTTAAACCTTCTATACATTTTGTTAAATGTATGGAAATTAAGACCAAACTCGACTGAACACATTTAGGTATTCTATATTTTTTACTGTTTAACTTGCAATTATACAGGACAACGCATATTTAAGTATAATATATTATTACTATTTCTATTCAAAACTTTAGTAAAAACAAAATTTTTGGATAATTCTACAATACTTTAAAATGAAAATACTTTGGTGAAATTTTTTCAGTGATATAAAATGTATACATATTCACTATAACTGATGGAATCATAAAGTGAATATGAATAAGAGTATGTTGCTTTTTGATAGTGTATTTGTATATTTATAAACTCGCACTTATAGTGCTTTGAATGATGCCAACACATTATACACAGAACTACTTTGTGATAAATTGTAGTATTACATATTAAAAAATAAACTTCAGAGCTTATTCATCGACCTGGTCTACTAAAAGAACTGATTGTCATGTTCTTGGAAGAGTTTATAATTATTATGCCTAATTTACACTTGTTGCTTGATTAATGTTAAACATAAAATAATATCATTCTATGTATTGATGTTTCCAAATTCTAATGTCTATTATATTATGGTTAAGTTAGTCTAAAGGGCAGAATATGAGCACAAATTGTGTATATAACAATCTTGCACATATGGTTTAGTTGATTAATTATTTTAGTTTAAAAGACAATACTTACTTACAGATTTTTTGTACACATTTTACTTACAGATGAGCCCGTGATAAATTAGATTATTAAGATAATAAGGATAGGTTGGACAATATTTTTAAAAATCTGTGTGTGAATACAGTTGTAATGATGGTGTCACATTTAACTAGATAGCATCCAATTCTGTCAGTATAAGCATAGTATTCTTTTGTGAATGTTTACAATATTAATAATAATTCCTTTTGCATTTTTATTTGAAATATGAAATTAGAATGGGACCAATAAACTGTTACATACAGCATTCATGGTCCATTCAACTTTGGTCGGTTTGTCTCTTGACAGTAACTAAATGTTGATGTTGTATATTTAAAATCCATTATTATTCTATCCTATCTTAGTTGTTTTGTAATGTTTAAGAAATAATAAATGTATGTATTCTATTTGTTTTGTTTCCTTTCACACTGGAATATTGGTTTTATCACCAACTTGTCTGAATTTTATCAGTGAGACTATTTTCATTGTTTAGTCAATTACACTACACATATAAGTGGAATCGAATGTTTCGTAATATCTAATACCTTAATTGTGCAATTTTTGTATGAGAATCTCGGAAACGGCTGCAACAATTTTGATGAAACTTAGTATATATAGGCTATAGCTAGGTTTCATTCTTAGTGAAACGGATTTTCTCCATGTTTTCAGGCACTAAAATATTGCTACGCAATATCATAATTGTATGATGATATGAGAGGAGTAATGTTGTGTCTTGTAATTTAGTAAGGCTATGGGCCATTGATTTTTTTTGATGGTCTTGAGTTCGAATCTTTTTATTTATTACTATACTTTTATTTTTCATTTAGAATCTAGAAAAATCTAAAAAAATTAAATTGTAACAGAGAAATCGAAATTTCTGTATATTTTTCTTAGACCGAAAGTTCTCCAACAGATGGGGCACTTCAACTCACATAGTGGCGAAATGTTTATTTTTTACTTAAGTTAGGTATGAAAAAATATAAGGGTTCTGTTCTGTATGACTGTGGTAAGAGTTTAAAAACCGGATGTTCCACGAGCAAAGCTCATAGGTTCTTATAGGTACAATCCATCAGTTAGTTGATTATTGCTTGTAATGATTCAGAATTTTTAAGATCATTAGCTGGAATCAATTTGCACTACAGTTCAAACCAAAGTTGTTTGCGTAGGTGAAGTTCCACTCACAATACTTATTTCTTTCTTATGTGAATATAACGTTCTCTTAGATTCGTATACGGAAGTTTCGAAGCAGGGCTTCCAAGACAGAAAGTAGTTCAATGTACCTACCCTACAATGTATAAATCATGTCATGTTTAAATCATGTCACATGACATGAGTAGGTAGGTAGTATAGATGGACAGTGATACGCAGAAAGGTTTCAACCATCCAAACTTCGAGTTTTGAGTTAGGTATGCCATGTTATTGTAAAATATACGTTATTTCGATCTATTAAGGTTTCAAAACGCACAAAAATTTTACTTTTATGTTATTTTCAAAAATAACCTTTTGCTTAATACACAATCTTATAAACTATAAATTTGCAAAATGGTTTTATGTATTATAAAACTATTCTACATTATTTAACGAGAAATTTTATTATTTGCATAAAGGTGTCAAGCCGTGGCTTCGGAGTAGTTCCATGCTATGACGGAATTAAATAGCTCCTTTAACTTTCTCAGTACTGGAGTACTTCTTGTTTTGAGAAGCTCTGAAGTAATTTCGTCTTCGCCACGAGCCTTCCCATTTTTAAGCTGTTTGAGAGCCCTCTCAATTTCGTCATCATCTACGTCTGGGAGATCTTCAGTGAAGTGGCATGTCAGTGTGGCTCTTGGGTCGATCGCGTCAGGCGGAAGCCCCAAGGCATGCGAGGCATATAGACGGCCAAGTGGCATGTCAGTGTGGCTCTTGGGTCGTTCGCGTCAGGCGGAAGCCCCAAGGCATGCGAGGCATATAGACGGCCATAAAAGTCTTCGACCTCGGTGAGGATTTTGCCTTCCGAGTTTTTGAGCTTCGTGAGGTGGTTCCTACCCAGTCTTTTAGCACAGACTTTTGACCCCCGATTTCGCTCAATCGCAACTCATAAGAGTTGCGGATATCTTTATTCAGATAGTGGATGTCCGACGACGGAGCTCCTCCGGCATCTCGCGTCGGATCTTCATCAGTTCCAGACACTAAAATTGTTACACTGTTCCTTGTCCACATTGCCATGGATTCCAGTGCGGCAAAACGATTGCGCAACTGGAACGCTTCAGAACCGTGCATGGATTGGGTTAGCGTTGGACGAAGAGTGGATTTCACCATACGACTCCTCTCAACTCTGAAGTTACCTCTTACCAGTCGGTACTCGGTGGTCGCTACCGATTTGGAACCAATTGGGAAAGTCGGAGACATCCTACATATGCGCTTCTTGTCCGTCAAGATGAAGTCAATCTCGCTTTTCGTCCTACCATCGAGGCTTTGCCAAGTCCACTTCCCTACGGGCTTCTTCTCAAAGAAGGTGTTCATGCAGAACAACCTTTGTATGTCCAGAAAGTTTACCAATATTTGCCCTCTATGGTTTTTGAGCCCAATACCGTGCGGCCCGATGCGTGAGTCATCGCCTTCTCGTACTCTTACCCTGGCATTGAAGTCCCCCATGACAACGGTGAAGTGGGTCTTGGTAGTGCCATTTATGGCTTTTGTGATACTTGTATCTTCAAACATGGCCTCGACCTCGGTATCCAAGTATGTAGATGTCGGCGCATATACTTGTACAACCTTGAGGGAATACCTATTGGTCAGTTTCAATACCCAGCACGACCCGGGTTGACATACTGGACACCTCCAGCACGTTGTCACGGAGAAAGCTTTGTTGACAAGGAAGCCTACGCTGCCTTGCGACTGTTGGTCGCCCTCTCGAAAGTAGAACAGGTGGTTGGATTCTAAGGTAGTCGTGTTCTCTCCATGTCGAGTTGTTACCCTAGCATCGATTTCTTTCGGACTTCAGACAGCCCTAAAACGTGCCACCTTATATTTTTTAGTTCTACCTCCAATTGCTCCAGGCTATCGTCCAGCCGTAGACTGCGTCGTCGTTATACGTCGCCAAGGTCAGTTTGTGGCAGCCATCCGTAACCCGGGGATTCTTAAGTTTCCCCCGCCCTACCGTGACCGAGGCTGCTATTTTCTGGGCCACAGTGGCGCCCAGAATAGTAGGGCTGCCGGGAACTGAGGGCCATATATTTGCCGCACTATCCATTAAAGGGGCTTATGCCCATACTCACCACGCTGGGCAGGCGGGTTGGTGAGCGCAGAGCCAAGCTTTGCCCCAATGGCGCTGCTGCCCGCCACTGGCCTAGGTGTTTACACTCGGCCTTAATATAAGCTAGACACTTCAATGTGAAGGTTTTTTTACTGTTTTATTTAAAACCATCGATTTTACCATTTGGTAATTACCAAATTTTTCATGGAAATAAAAATAAGATAAATACCGTATCTGAATTTTTATTCATTTTATTTTTTTGCAAAAAGTATAATTCGTTGTTCCTAAATTAGCATAAAGTTATCAACTGAGGGTTGAAACCTTACTGCATTTCGATTCGCAGAATAGTAAAATAAAGCAAAAAGGTTTTAAAATTATTTGAATTTATTTAAGTATCTTATGCTTCATTTTCTTTTTATTTCGTGTGAAATTAATATTTATTAAATATTAATCTAATACTTTGCAAAGTTTAACGTTTCTACATCCCATAGATAAAGTGCAATGCCAACTTATATCTGGAAAGGGCTATGAAATCTTTAATCGCGTTTATTTCAAAATGGATGACGTGAGGGTTGAAACCTTTCTGTTTATCACTGTCCAGATAGGAATGTGATTATCGTATAAAAGGTAGTATTTACTATACACCTGCAGGTTGGAAATAGGCTCTTATTAGAGGAAAAGTACCTAAAATATTAATAACAGTTATAATTAAATTTGCACTCATCAACATCAACGGCCCGTTACAGTCCACTGCTGGACTATCAGCCTCCACTTAAGTGGAGGGTTTTGCCATAATCTCCACGCTTGGCAGGCGGGTTGGAGATCGCAAAAAGGTTACTGTATCAGAGAGCGCTGCTGCCCGTTCCCTGTTCAATGTGTAGTCCCTAAGTCGCCTCTTACGACACCCACACGGGAAGAGTAGGGGTTGGTGACAAATGTATTCTACTCTGCCGTCACCACATGGCTAAATTTGCACTAATATAAAAAACAAAATATGTCTGTTTTTTTAAGATAAGGTAGGAACATGCACATATTTTTACCCGACTGCTTTAGGAGGGTTATGTTTTTCGAGTGTATGCATGTATGTATGTATGTATATTTCTTTGGCACGCTCTACAGCCTAAACGGCTTGATGGATTTCAGCTTAAAAGGTGTTGTTCGATTCGTCTTACTTATGAGAGTGACACTGGGTACATCAAAGTTATAAAAAACAAGATGGCCGGTTTTTAGCGTCAAAAAATATGGATTTCAAAAATTTTATCTTTTCAAAACCTATCGAGTGGGGTATCAAAATAAAGAGGCTTATGAGTAGTCTGCAAAAATATACATAACTTATATGTTTAAATGTAATTTGGAATGAAAAATGCTAAAAAAAACTTCAACGTTTTACGTTTACGGGAATTACATTGTATGAACTGATGCTTTAAATAGTTAATATGAAGAAGATTAAATTTGGTTTTTATTTCTATTAAGGAATATTTATGATTATAAATGTATTCATTACAAAAACAAAAAAGATTCAAATAAAATAATTATTAATAAAAACAAAAAACCCGATTGCGTGTATAATTAGTATTTTCAAACTTAATTAATAAACGAACTGAAAAGTTGCAAACAAGGTGTTTTTGTTTTGTTTTGAATGATCGTAGTTGATAGTATTCACAATAGCAGTCGGAGGCATCAATAATATTCACAATACAATACAAATATACCTACATAATTGACACAAAAACGTAATATAAAACATACAGAACAAGACCATCGAAATAATGAAGGTGAAGGAACAGGCGACCTTATTGATAGGGTAGCAATCTCTTCCAGGCAACTTAAGGCCCAATATGTTCCATCATAGTCTGAATTATGAACAATTTGATGCCTCCGACTGCTATTGTGAACACTATCAACTACGATCATTCAAAACAAAACAAAAACACCTTGTTTGCAGCTTTTCAGTTCGTTTATCAATTAAGTTTGAAAATACTAATTATACACGCAGTCGGGTTTTTTGTTTTTATTAATAATTATTTTATTAAAATTAATTAATCGATATAGGTAGGTATTTCAAGTTCCAGATAAACTTACAAAAAATAATTTCCCAAATATCTTGCACAGAAACAAAGACTTATAGGCTTCAAAGTTGATGGTTAGATAGAGAGGTCCGACGACACATGTGACGTCATATGTGTCGCGGGCCATACATCCGCCGTAGAAAATTTTGTTTTCGTAGAGAGGGACAGATATATTTGTTTATAATGTTGTAACTAGTTTGTTTTTCGATCAATTTCGATTCTGTTTTGACTGTCAGTATTCTATTTTTGTATACTTTCAGATGAATTATGAAAAAATATATTTTTTATGCATGTTCCCTATTATATAATTGTGCCAATGGGAATGCCCTAAAAATATTCCTAATGACTTGCATTAGTTGGTCCATGAGGAAACGAAAGGAACAAATAATGGGGAATATTTTTTCCCAAATATATACCTACCTACCCAATATGCACGAGTATTGAATGAAAAATAAAATGTTTTTAAATTAATTTATTAGGAAAAAATAATTATGATTCATATTCATATTCATTATTTGCTTATCACATGGTACAATACAGGTGTTACAAGTGCTATACATGTGACACCCCGTAGGGGCACCGCAAAGAATAGAGGGAGAGACCAAAATACTTATTCCTACCTACATACATAACGGGCGCTAGTTTTAGTTATATTTAATGTTTATAATATAAATTATGGACCGGATCCGTATAATTTAAGAGTAGTGAGTGGCACGGGCTCCGACCCCATAAAGGTAGGAGACGAATTTGTCGTGAAAACGAATAAATTCAAATACCTTGGGTCCGTGCTGCACGAGCCTGGTGAAATCGATCACGACGTCCAAGCCCGAATAAGCGCTGCTTGGGCAAAATAACGAGAAGTAACCGGTGTCCTCTGCGACCCCAGGATACCGGTGAAGCTAAAGCATCATCTGACCAGTCCTACTATACGGCAGCGAGACCTGGCCTGTCCTCGGAAGACATGTCCAGCAGCTACACGTCACGGAAATAAAGATGTTGCGATGGATGTGTGGCGTTACGCGATTAGATCGAATTCGTACCGAACACATTCGTGGCAGTCTCGGAGTCCGTGACGTAGCGGATAAGCTTCAGGAAAGTCGCCTCCGATGGTGTTATAGTGGGTACTAGTGAATAAACCAGTTGTTGTCTGGACCTTGCGTGTTTCATTACAAATACTACATGGTGGCAGCGGAAATAATCTTTTAAAATATAGAATCACAGTTTTAAGTGTTTAAAAAGCAATATTTCTGCGGATCTAATACTAATATAAGAGTTAAACAGTGGTAAACAAATAATCAAAGTGTAATTGGTGAAAAGTTTGGT